>CM024242.1:31912402-31970613 GCA_013421045.1 Propylea japonica
AAGCATTGTTATATAGTGATTAAAGGAAAGTATAATCATTTTTTACACAGATTTTTTGAATATCCAAATAAAATGAAAAAGAATGAAAGAACTATCATACATCAACACTTACCCAAATGATTGAACTCTTATAACAGTCACAAATTGCCACGTATCAAGTGTAACTACGTATATCAAGCGTAATGCCATTTGGCGTACAAACTCAGTAAATATAAGTTTGTTCAGTTGATGTTAACAGACTTCTTTGAAGTGTGCCATCATAAGCAGGATGCCATCATAGGGCATACTTCCCCTAAATAATATTGGAGCAGAATGTTGGAATGAGTTATGCAAAAGTTCAGATAGCGATTACAAAAATGTATAGACAATCAAGGTAGTTATTTAAAGGATGTAATTTTCGAAACAAAAATTGCACATATCAATATTGTTATTAATCATAATTTTGTTTCAATAAAGTGTTCTGGAGAAAAATGTCTTCTGCGAATTTTCGATACAGTCGATACTTTCTCGGAAAAATAAAAAATTACAAGCAGTTATGATCACTGTTCATTCCATTTCACCGTATGTTCCATAAAATGAATATTCTAACATATTGTTTATGCTTGAGTTTGGTTTTGTCAATTTTTTTCAATCGAAAGAAGTTCTGTTTGTGAAATTAAAATATTACAGATATAATTTTCTTCCGGAAATTAGTAATTAAACCTTCAGAAAGATTCATAAAACATCTTTATCTCCTGTCATAGACATGCAATATTCAGAATATGCATTTTGTGGAACACTTATACGATGAAATAGAATGAACAGTGATCATAACTGCTTGTAAGTTTTCATTTTTTCGAAAAAAGTTTCGACTGTATCGAAATTTTGCATGATATATTTGTCTTCAGAACTGAATGGGAAACCATAAGAGAATTCCATTTTTCGAAAATCTATCCCACGAAAACAATTTTAAACCGAAAGTCATAGGGGATTGTTTTTTTCAACCCCTAATAATAAAGTTATGAGAACTAAAAAAAATTTTGTGTGAGTAACATCTACTTAGTACTTCATAATTTGTATAGTTTTATGACTCAGTGTTTTGAAGAAGCCGTGAAAAAATTAAAAACTGTCAACTCATCACTGCCTTCCTAAGGCTATTTCTGGAAGGGGAGTCGAGTTCCGAAAAAAAATTATATGAACTAGGTATCCCTGCTTATTTTCATCGAGGAATCATCTCCCTCGCAGTTGTTTACACCCTGTATGTATTTCTATTTGAAATAAGTGGGGCGCACACGATGAGATATTTCAAATTCAAACAACCATAGGGAGATCTACTTTTGAAATTACAAATCCAGTCGCTTTCTCCAGTAGTTTCATGTTTTTCTTTTACCCGAAGAATGAAAAAGTTGCATAAGTGCTGATCTATATCCTTTTAATCATTCAAATTTGTTTTTTTTATATAGTTTATGTCAACTGGTTTACATTCTGATCACGTTTGGTTATCGATTGCAATATATTCTGGGAGAATTATGCATTTCTTAGAAACTTTACAGGTTTTCACTCCCAGTCTCTGAAACATAAATAATTAAAAAATGTTTGATTAAGGTGAAGTGCTCCTGCGAAAATCTTATTTGTCAGGAGCAAATTGGTCTTGAAAAAAATTGTTGCCTAACAGTAAAACTGAAAAATGAAACAAATTAAAAGGATATTGTAACGTTTCGGTGGCTTTATCAGACACCTTCTTCAGACAAACTCTAAAATTCTTCCGAATTGTGTATTTTCTCATTTGTAATCTGATTGACATTGATAGTTGTCAATCTATAGAGATGTTGATTTATTTGATTTTGAAATTTCCTGATGTCACTTCCTTCCTCAATAAATCAATCCAAATACGATCTATTCCAACAGAACAATTGGCCAAATTATTTACTTCATCTAACAAAATACATGTAGATTCCTTAGTTTTCCTTTTATAATTATCAAGTTCTGTCATGAGGATCTTTGTGTGGTTCTAGTTCATCATATGATCTCCGCTATTTGAACATATATGATCAGCAATTTGTGATCTTGTGATGTCTCTATTTTGATGTTATTCTTATGGTCCCGTTTTCTTATTTCTAAAGGTCTTGATGTCTCCCCTGTATAAGATTTTCCACATATACAGGGAATATTGTAACACAATTTTTTGATTTTTGTGTTTTATTGATTGGTTTTGTTCTAGTTAGAATGGATCTCAAATCATTTTGTGTTTTGAAAAACAGTTCTTATATTGAATTTGGAACCAATTCTTCATTTTCTCTGATAGGCCAGAAATATAAGGAACGACGTTCAACAAATTTGGTTTTCTCTGACGGTTTTTGTTTGTACTGATCATCATTTGAATTTCGATTAGATTTTTCATTCCAAATTTGAAATTGTTCTTTCTATAAGATTTGGTGGGTATTGATTATAGTAGGAACTCTTTAATGAAAGAAATTTCATTATTTCTAATTTCAGGTGTAGATGAAATTAAAAGGCCCTATCATGTGTTTTTATAATACCTGTTTTTACATTTAATTGATGATTGGAATAAAAATTTAGATATCTATTAGTGTGTGTTTGTTTCCGAAATACATGTTTCATAATGATCTATAAATTTTCTTATTAGAACATCTAGAAAGAAATTTGATTATTGTGTTCTAATTCATTCCATCGTAAATTTAATGGTTGGTTCTTTATTATTGAATCAAAAAACTTATTTAATTCCTCTTTGCCGTGTTAGGTTAGGTTAAGTTGGCTGTTTATTAAAATTCCCGATAAACTCAATTCAACATATCTTGCTGTGCAGAACTGAATAAATTGAATTAAAATCCCTGAAATGAATTTTTCCGATTTGATCGAATGAATTTTTGATTCGGTTCTGTCGAACAGAATGGCTACCTGTGGAGCCTTTGTACGATTCACGCTCCTGTAATCAGCTCCGTCCGCAAATCGAGCTGCATCAGTTTTCCCGCGCTTACAAGGGATGTTCATCGAAACAACATTCGAACGCTTCAGCAAGATTTTTAGCGATGTTCTCAACAGGTTTACGACCAAGTTTCGCAAAATCGATATGCGCTCTCACCTGCGTAGTTCGGCGTTCGTCTGAAAGCATCAGAACGGATTTCCAATGATTGTTATGGGCACGTTAATTTCCGAATCGTACTCCCAAAACGGTCCATTTGGAGGTGAACCGTTGAAATAAAGAATGGGAGACGAAGAAGCGAGTTGGATGAATATACAGGGTGTCTGTAAACAAATCCTAGGGATTTTGGGAGATGATTCCTTGATGAAAATAAGCAAGATACCAAGCCTTTGGAAGGCGATGACGAGTTGACAGTTTTTCTATTTTTTACGGCTTCTAAAAAACACTGAATCATTAAACTTTACATAATATGAAGCACTAAGTGGATGTTACTCATACAAATTCTTCAGATCTCATAACTTTGTTATTAGGGGTTGAAAATAAAAACCCCTATTAATTTATTTCAAAAATTGTTTTCGTGTGATACATTTTTGAGAAATAAAATTTTAATATTTCAATTTTGGAGAAAAAAGTCCCTTGCAAAATTTCGATACAGTCGACAATTTTCTCGGAAAAAATAAAATTGCATTTCATCGCACCTATGTTCCATAGATAATGTTTATGCTCACAATTGGTTTTGACAGAAGAAAAAAGATTTTCTAAGATTCTTTCTACTAATTTCAGTCTCAGAAGAGTTCGATTTCTTCAATAAATACTTTGCAGTAATAAAATAAGGTTCTCCGTTATAAAAATGGTAGTTTATTCGAATTTTCATTTGGAAGATATGCACTTTTGCTCTTATCTCCTGTCATAGATAAACGATATCTTAGAATATTCATTCTATGGAACACTTATACGATGGAATGGAATGAACAGTAATCATAACTGTTTGTAAGTTTTTATTTTTTCCGAGAAAAGTTTTGACTGTATCTACATTTTGCAGGAGAATTTTTTTCTCCAGAATTGAATGGGAAACCATTTTTCTAGAGTTTCGAAAATCTTTCCTACGAAAACGATTTTTGAACAAAAATCAGGGTTGTTATTTTCAAGCCCTAATAATAAAGTTATGGGATCTAAAAAGAATGTGTGCGTAACATCTATTTACTACTTCATATTATGCATAGTTTTATGACTTAGGAAGCTATTCCAAAGGCTGTATCTTGGAAAGGAGGTTGATTTCGAAAAACAATTAAATGAACTATTCCTGCCTATTTTCATGGAGGAGTCATCTTTTAAAGTCCGTCGCATTTGTTTACAGACACCCTGTATACATATTCTTTTGACAAAAAATTTCTCTTCTATCAAAATATATTATTTTGGTTCCAATAAAAAAACTTGAATGGGTGGTAAGAATTCATTGACTTGATGACTATCTCAGGGGAAACAAAACACTTTCTTTAAAACTGTCGAGGTTTCAATCCTGTATGAATTTTTTTCAAGACTGTAAAATATTTATTTCAGAATTGCTTATCTAACAATGGTAAGAAAAAGTCGGGACTGAACTGTACAGGTTAGCCAGAACTGCGGTCTTCTTTTTCCGAAAAACTCATTATGCCGTCTACCACGTTGCTCTATCTGTTTTTGTTTTTGAGTTATAAACCAAAAGTGATATTTGGACAATTTTCACTTTGGTCAGTATCTCCGTTTCTGTATGAAAGAACATTATACAGACACTTTTTTGATAGGAATCCAGTGGCGCAATCTGATTTCTGCTGTGGGTTTTTTCCTGATTTATTAGATAAATTTAAGCTCTTTTCTTAGGGAAACAATAATTTATTTCAACTGGAAATAATCACTGTATTTTCTAGTTTCAAAAATATATAACTTGTCATATATCATCTCCACATCAGTGTCGACGTTAGGGTGGGGGGCAGTTGTGACCCAGAATTTTCAGTGGAGGTAGTGATGAATAAATTGGTTTCATTTTGTTTAGGATAGATCAAAAGAATTCAGGCAGGGCCTGAACCAACCCTAGCCCCTCCTAGCTTGGCTTATGACTCGAAAAGAAAAGAAGATGTTGAGAGTATGTTGATGACTTAGGTAATGAATGTCTCGAAAAGACCACCGTTGTAGTTCAGGGATCATCAATTTTGGCCACCCTGTACAATAATACAAACACTCAAAAAACAATAAACCAATTAAAGAATTCTGTGGGTGTTGTTGTTGATGCTGAGTGCGAACTGATACTGAAAGATTGTCATGTGACCTATCGTAGTAATTGAGTAGCATCAGCATTCCATATTGCATGAATTTTTGATTTCCGGAAATATTTATTCGCTTTGGATCCCACACAAGTTGTCAATTGCTCAAGAAAAGTTTGTTATTGATTGGTCTGGAGATATACTCAAAATACTATCACGTTTCTTCGAAACACGTCTATGACATTGTGACAGGTGACGTATCGTCGATTGACGTGCATGAGCCCGAATATGAACAGTAGCCAGTCGTATGGATATTTCAAGATGAGCCAAATCTTACAAAAATTTTTCGCTCACGGCCTTTTCTTAAATTTTTTGTTATGGTTGTGAATATTAGAAAATTTGAATATACAGATACTCCTTGTTTTTATCGATGAATTACATTCTTCTTCGATTTTTCAATTTGTTTCCATCCTCGTTGCTCCAATAAATCCCCTGTTATTTGATTTAATCGAAAAACAACAACCAAATAAATCAATATAACACAACTTCAAATGATCAACGGGAATAATTGTGTTCTTCAATGTAGCAATTCGTCATTCCGCCTCATAAGTGGCTAAAATTGCATTCAGTTAATTTGAGACTAACAGCTTCAGTTTAGGCAGCTCTAACAAACTTAATCTATTCGTTCTCATTAATTTCCTGGAATTCGGTTTTAACTTTTCGCGGGGAAACACTTCAAACTTGATTGAAGACGAATCGCTGAAAGGAGGATTCTTGGAAATATCTCGAACTAATTGTTTTCTTCGAAAAATTTTGAGATCACAATGAGCATGGTTTCATTATATCTCCTGTTATTACAATTAATCATTTTGGAATGTCATCGTCTTCCTTACAATTTCCAATTCACCTGATTCGAGGAATTTTATTTGAAACTTGTGAAAACATTTGCTTAAAATTTTCAAAACCGAAGCAAACACTTTATTTACCGTTTATGTCGGAAATAATCCACAGTGATTATAGCTGAGCTATCAAGGATTGGAAAAAAAGATGTACTACCCACATTAGAGAAACACAAAAGAACAATTCTGTTTCTGATTACCATTCCTAAAAGTTTCTACACCCCCATATTTTTCTGAATGGTACCCTTATATTTTTGCCCTTTAAATGATTACTAAGTAATCGATAAACTAGGTAAAATGATGTTTATCATTCTACGTAAAATCTAGCCTTAAACCTAACAACTGTACATTATGGCGCATTCGCCATTTTGCGACTCATGGCGAAATATTTTTGGTGTTCCAAGATATTCAATAAAGAACAAAAACATAAAAGGCACCTTGAAACATAATTAAAGAACTCAATTATCGACAAATAAAATTGAATGAGTTGTCTAAATAAAACGAGGATATGTCACAATTTATAATTATTATTTGTAAGGGTTAAATATAACTAATTAGTTATAACTAAGAAATCGGTTCAATATATTTAATTTTTCACAGAAGAATCTTCCGTAGGAAAATATGTTAAGATGATATTTTAATAAATTTCCAGGGGAAGTTCTTTCAATGGTGACAATTAGAAATCAATTAATTTTTCCTTGGAACCTTCAAACAATAGAAAACTTCAAACGACTATGAAACGTAAAAAATCGAAAAATATACCAATTTGTATGCAGTCGGTATCCTCAAGTAAACTCTTTTATATACACTTATTGACACTACTACAAAATCGTACGCCAAATATTTAATGATGCCGTTTTCAGAATGATAACCTGAGGGCTCAAATAGAAATAAAAAAATTTTAAAATATGGGAGACACAGATGCAAAACCCTAGATAGCGCCGATAGTTTATTATACAGGGTGTCCCATTACTCGACGTCAACCCGGAACCGGGTGAAAAGGAAAGTAATGCTGGTTGTCAGAAAAAATAAAAAAAAATCTAAGTTGCATGATTTTAAAATAATGAGCATTTAAAAAAACACGCAGAATTCCACACCCTGTGGCAGTCTTTTCGCTCCTGTTGCCACAAATATCAACTTTTTCCAACTTTTTTCTTTGCTGTGTAACCTTCAATAATGCTTGTCTAAACTGTAATCAAAATTTGATACCAGCTGCTCTAGGTTCCATAAAAATAGGGCTTACTTCTCGGAAAAAAATTCGAGATAAACAATCGCCTAGTTTCAACTGACTGTATTGAAAAAAAAATGTACTACGTAGGTTGGCATGTTTTTTCAAAAGTTGGCGCATTTAGTGAGGATTCCAAAATGGTATAATACTGTTTAATTATAGCTGCCGTAGTTCAAATTTATTTTCGATTGCCTTTGAATACACTTTTCGTTAACTGCTTCCAGTAATAGACTCCAATGGGTTCAAGTCCGGTGAACGGGCCGGCCACGAGATTGGACCAGAAAGTCCGATCCATCTTCCGGGAAAAAATGTTACCAGAAAAAAAAATTTTCAGAGAAATTTCTCAGGAAAAATTTTTCTGGAAAATTATTTTCTCTGCAAATTTTTTTTTCTGATAACATTTTTTCCCGGAAGATGGATCGGACTTTCTGGTCCAATCTCGTGGCCGGCCCGTTCACCGGACTTGAACCCATGGAGTCTATTACTGGGAAGCAGTTAACGAAAAAGTGTATTCAAAGGCAATCGAAAATAAATTTGAACTACGGCAGCTATAATTAAACAAGTATTATACCATTTGGAATCCTCACTAAATGCGCCAACTTTTGAAAAAACATGCCAAACCTACGTAGTACATTTTTTTTTTCAATACAGTCAGTTGAAACTAGGCAATTGTTTATTTCGAATTTTTTTTTGAGAAGTAAGAAAGCCCTATTTTATGAAACCTAGATCAGCTGGTATCAAAATTTTGATTACAGTTTAGACAAGCATTATTCAAGGTTACACAGCAAAGAAAAAAGTTGGAAAAAATTGATATTTGTGGCAACAGGAGCGAAAAGACTGTCACAGGGTGTGGAATTTTGCGTGTTTTTTAAATGCGCATTATTTTAAAATCATGCAACTTAGATTTTTTTTTATATTTTTCTGATAACCAGCATTACTTGCCTTTTCACCCGGTTCCGGGTTGACGTCGAGTAATGGGACACCCTGTATACATATGTGATGATCACTTATACTTTTTGTTATTTCTTTGTTTATATGGAAAAAATAGTAAAAAAAATTGTCTAAACTTCTTATTTCTCTATTATCTTTAGTATAAATGTCTCAATGATCCTTATATTGAGAATGTATGAGTAAGAGAAAAGAAGGATGTATATCATAAACAAAATTGATGCAGAAGTGAGATGAAATTATATCAAAGACTATCATACTGGGTGTAAATTACTATCGCAGTATGTCAATAACTATCAAAAATGTATCGATTGGAATGTAATCTGGGAGGATTCTGCATTTCTGAAAAACTTTTTAGGTTTTAACTCCCAGTCTCTAGAACAGAAATAATTAAAACATTTAATTAAGATGAAATGGTCCTGCGAAAATCTCTGCACTAATTTGTCAGGAGAAAATTGGCTTGGAAAAAATTGTTGCCTAACAGTAAAACTAAAAAAAGAAATAAATGAAAAGGATAATGTAACGTTTTGGTGTCTATATCAGACACCTTCTTCAGACAAACTTGTCGACATTTGAATGTCAATTAGACTGCAAACGAAAAAATACACAATTCCGAAGATTTTACAAGTTTGTCTGAAGAAAGTGTCTGATGCACACACAAAAACGTTACATTATCCTTTTCATTAATCCCTTTTTTTAGTATTACTGTTAGGCAACAATTTTTGCAACAATTTGCTCCTGACTAATTAGTGCAAAGATTTTCACACGAGCATTTCATCTTAATTAAAATTTTTTTTTATTATTTATTTCTGTTTCAGAGACAGGGAGTGAAAACATTGAAATTTTTTTAGAATTATCAAATACTAGTTTTTACCCGCGACTTCGTCCGCATAAGTTTTTTTGTTTTCTCCCGGCTGTAAGTCCCCCTGCAACAATGTCCCACTATCGTGTTCCAGTCGTCAACTTCACATCAAAATTTGTTCGAAAGCAACCTTAGCTACATAATGGATAGATAGCTCCGAATGTTTCCTAGTAAATATAAAAAGTAAATAATGTAAATCGGTTTAAAATACTACTACATACCTACCTGCCAACCCCCGATGTTAGACAGTGTGACATCCGCAACATCGTATGCGTAGGAAGTACTAAATTATGGCGCCCACCGACCCTCTAAGTTAGAAAAGTGATCAAATACTAACTTGAAGTCTTAGTAACACTCAGTTAAAAAAAACATCAAAATCATTTCAGTAGCTATGGCGTCAGGCGCTTCTTGACACGATCACGCTAGATTTACGCGGGAATGAGGTATTTTCCCGCCGTAAAAAGTAGCCTGTGTCCGTGCCTAGGATCCTATCTTTATATTAACCAAGTCTTATAAAAATCCGTTCAGACGTTGAGGCGTGAATGAGGTAAACTTCTAAAACAAACGATTAAAAATCACAAACATAATTAGTTTTCTGCCTACTGCCTACGCCCTAAGTACGATAGCATGAATATTAATAGCCCATTTTTTTTCTAGGTTACTTTCTATCACCTAACTAACTTTCATCAAAATCTGTTCAGCCGTTTAGGCATTATAGAGCAAAACTCCCAGCAAAAACCATAAAAAAATTACTAACTCAATTCAGTTTTCTGCCTACTTCCTACCCCCTAAGTATGATGACGTGATGATTTTGATCTTATATCCGTTTTTAGGTAACCATCTATTACCTTACTAAATTTTATCAAAATCTGTTCAAAAGTCCCAACAAAAACGACTAAAAATCACTAACTCAATTTAGTTATCTGCCTACTGCCTACCCCCTAAGAACGGTGGCGTGATATTTTATAGCCTATGACCATTTCAAGGTTATCATCTATCACCATACCAAATTTCATAAAAATCCGTTCAGCCGTTTAGGCGTGAAAGAGTAACAGACAGACAGACAGACAGAGTTACTTTCGCATTTATAATATTAGTATGGATGTATTTTCGACAAAATTGGCGTTTCCTCGAATATTCAATCGATATTTATTGAAAGTTTGAAGGTAATACCAAAATAGCAACATTCAACTATATTTCCGTAATAATAGTCATAGTGTTGCAGTAAAATAAGGAACTGAACTCGCGTACTGAAAGTATCCAAGCCCTTAAGGTGTCAATCACTTTAGCTTCTACCTAAACGAAAGAAAATGAATGACTTATCATGTATATGAAGAGAGGAAGACATTACTGAGTACCCCTTTGTGACACTATTAGCCTATTCGTTTTGAAGAGTTTCGTGCTCCTGAGCTGTCCCAGTGCTCGTGCGCAACCAATGGCAACCCGTATTTCGAGCTTTTGAGTTGCTCAGGAGCACGAAACTCCTCAAAACGAATAGGCTAATAGTGTCACAAAGGGGTACTCAGTAATGTCTTCCTCTCTTCATATACATGATAAGTCATTCATTTTCTTTCGTTTAGGTAGAAGCTAAAGTGATTGACACCTTAAGGGCTTGGATACTTTCAGTACGCGAGTTCAGTTCCTTATTTTACTGTAACACCATGACTATTATTACGGAACTATAGTTGAATGTTGCTATTTTGGTATTACCTTCAAACTTTTAATAAATATCGATTGAATATTCGAGGAAACGCCAATTTTGTCGAAAATACATATTTGATATTTCTAAAAAAACTTTCAATGTTTTCACTCCCAGTCTCTGAAACAGAAATAATTGAAAAATTTTAATTAAGATGAAATGCTCGTGTGAAAATCTTTGCACTAATTAGTCAGGAGCAAATTGGTTCTGCAAAAATTGTTGCCTAACAGTAATACTAAAAAAAGGATTTATGAAAAGGATAATGTAACGTTTTTGTGTGTGTATCAGACACTTTCTTCAGACAAACTTGTAAAATCTTCTGAATTGTGTGTTTTTTCGTTTGCAGTCTAATTGACATTTAAATGTCGACAAGTTTTTCTGAAGAAGGTGTCTGATATAGACACCAAAACGTTACGCTCAGGAGCACGAAACTCTTCAAAACGATTACTATATACATGGTGTCCCGAAAAATATGGGAAATCTCTCGGATTCAGATAGAACGAAAGACAAATGACAAGTTTCCACAATTTTTTCCTAGTGAGCATCCCTACGAAGATACGACCTCCTAAATGACGCCACTGGAAATTCATTTTAGTGGAATAAATTTCAATTACTTATTTCTTTGATTATTTTTTTTGAAAACGGTTCATTTTATCGACACTGAACAGGAGTACTTCTCTTCAGCTTAATGTTCAAGGAATCCAAATTTGTTTTTTAGCACTTTATCTTACAGGGTGTTAAAAATGTAAGAATTAAAATGCACAACCCAGTCCGCCCCTGGTAAACTGAACAAGCTAATTGAAATTTGAGTGCGGTAATTTAAGAGGTCCTTAATACTATTAATCATATTAAATTTTCATCAAATTATATCGAGTAGTTTCAAACTTATTCCACTACGATGGATTTCCAGTGGCGTCATTTAGGAGGTCGTATCTTCGTAGGGAGGGCCGCTAGGAAAAAAATTATGGGAACTTGTCATCTTCATTCTTTATATTCTATCTGTATCCGAGAGATTTTCCATATTTCCGGGACACCCTGAATATGAATCGTAGGAGTATGCAAACTTACTCGATCCATTTGTTCAATAGCAGTAAGATAACCACATTAATGAATAAAGGAATGCTTATTGTCAATACAACTAAAAACCTGTAATTCCCTTATCAATATTCAAAGTTTTTCCAGACTCAACAAGCAAACCAATTCTCATAATTTATAAACCATCATACAAAGAAGCGAAATTGTATGTATCATGCTCTTTTCAACTCTCTGTCCCTTTATATTCTCTGTGAAATACACTTCATAACCCATTAAATGGCCAGACAGGCGGTGAATATATCCATTCGGTGAATTGTGGGGTCAAGTAGGGAATTTATATTTGCACAATAAAAATGATACGATATGAAATGTTATAGTGGTTTGGGAGTAGGATGGCCTTTCCAGATCGTGCTATACATAATAGCTCATTCAGGAATAATATTACTATTATATGCGAGCCCCCAAGAGATTATTACTATTGTCAGGTTGCGAAGAGTTTTCATTCGAATTCTGAATTCTATGTATGAATTGAGAAAGGTTTATATAGGAACGTTTTGTAATATACATTAAGGCTGTCTTCTTTGAAAGAACCAAAATTCAATGGAAGATCATAAAAGTTATTTGCAAAAAAATTGTAATTGATATATGTATTATTCGTGCTACTTCCTCCATTTTTACTTCTTCTGTTCAATTTTTTGGCCAATTATTGCCAGCTATCGCCAGAAAATTACTTTAAACCCAGAACACTTAAAAAAAATTTTGAATATTGGTCTAAAAGTTGAACAGAAGAAGCAAATATGATGAGCACCAACATGAGATAGGGTAGTATAGAGTGGCCATCATTGAAATGAACGTGGGGTCAGATCCGCCATATCACTACGACCTCAACGTCAAATTTGACAATCATTGAATTTTTGGAGGAATTGTGATTTTTGCGCCTTTTTCTAGTTAAATTGCGATTTTTTCTGCTTAATAATAAAATGGTATCGTATGCTTTGAGGCTTTCTTTTATCAAAGAAGAGACAGATAAAAAATATTAGACAAAAAACATATGACAGGTTGGGATTAGTACTGAACAGATCCATTTTCGAAATTTTTGCAGGTCTGTCTTGGTAATTTGATATCTTTTTATATGTGTATATTATCGCCTGAAGAAAAATTGTTTATTTGATATTCAATTGACCTTATTTGAACAGGTTTCCTAAAGACCCAACACGTCGTATTTCTTGTGTGAAACTTGTGAACAGAAAGAACTGGTAGCTTAATTTAACCCTGAACTTTCCGCCATATTGGTCCCCGACTTAGCCCTGCCAAGTGGTACTATTTTTCCTTGCTCGAAGTGTTGATGTTTGATCTCCTTTTTAACATTTCTTGATTCGACGAAATATCTGAAAGTTTTTCCATCATATCTATTATATTTCAGTTATAGGATATGCACCAAAGACGTCCGCCAACTCAGCAAAAAAGAACTGAGGAATAGGACAGGAATACTGACTGGACACTGTCTAGCGAATTTCAACTTTGGGAACATGGAAAAGGTTTTCGATAATACCAGTCGCTTTTGCCAAGAAAACCACAGGTAAAGCTTAACATCTATTTTGAAACAGTTCAATTTGCATGATCATCATCCACTTTTTCATTGCAATTTAAGGGTTTTCATGAAAATGTTAGATTTTTTTTCGATATTACTATAGACTTTTCTCTGATTGTATTAACGCAACTCACACAAATATTTGCATACTGCTTTGAATTGGTATTGAACATTTTACTGAAAAATTTCAGCTCAATCGAATTAACAAATTTGAATTATTCGAAAAAATGAATGATATAAGAAAATATTTAATTTTATGGTTCTGATCATGCGATGCTCTTAAAATTTTGCATGAAACTTCGGTATGAGAATCTTCACCGTCAAAAAAATTTCACTCGAATCGGATATTTTTCTGTAGAAATAAAATAAGGATTTATTTTTCAATATTCCGACTGAATTTTCATGGTTCTATCAACATTATGGCAACATAATTTCTTGTGAGGCTTCTTAAAAGTATCTTGCAAGTGACCGCCAAATTTCATTTTGATAGGTTAAGTTCTGTCTGAGATATTGATGAACAAACGTTTTGAATGGCCATATTTTATGGAACATCCTGTACGATTTTGCAGGTTTCCGAACTCATCTATTCAAGAACCGAACCTCTTGAAAATTTCAAGTCTCTTGGACAATCCTTCCTGAAGTTTACAAACAGAATATAATTTCACCACCAATTCGTTATCAGTGAGTCGAACCTTATCGTTTGAGAACATTTTCAGCTCAAAATTCGAAAAAAACATACATTTGGCCAAATGATATAGCACTCGTTCAAGTCAAACTAGTGACCAAAAAAAGGTGTCCAGTTAATATTTCGGTTCACTCTGTTGTCTCTATTTGTATATTTTTTGTTATATGAATAATGTATTTGAATTGACAGTTTTTGTCTCGACTACTTTGTCCTATTAGTTTTATAAGCAAATTATTATAGCTTTTTGATATCCGTCTTGAAATTGGATCAAACTGGATGATTCACTCGTTACTTTTAAACATTTGTAGGGCATTGGGACTATAATGTCCCACCCTTTCTATAGCAAAAAACTATAAGGGATATGTAGGAGCCTATCGTGTTTACGGATGTGTAGGATGTGACGTTCTACAGCAGATTCTTACTACTAATTTTGCTTTGATTCGATTGCCGCTTGATATGTTGCGTTAAAAATGCCAATGGGAAACCCCTCTCCAGCCAGTTTTCTTGTATCGACAAGTTTGTTTCCGATTTAAGTGCATTGACTGTGAATCTTTCTGTGCTGTGTATCTTCTGAATAATTGCGATATATGTATAGAATTACTTCTATATAGTGAAAAAATGATTGTGACCGCCCTTCTTCTTTTCATAATTTTGATTATGAAGCCGTTCGGATGGGTAAAATGAATTTTCATACGAATTTATTGATTTTTACTGTTGGTTGGAAGCATTCAGTATGATAAATAATGTTATTTCACTTTTTTCACATGTCGGCCTGATATTATCGATAATTTTTTTGGCGGAAAATGTTCCAGCTATGAAGATTCTGAAAAATTCCAAAAAATCTGCCAAAATCGCATACTGACTTTCTATTCTTAACAGTTTTTCCAAAAGTCATTATATTCATACAACAATGCTTGTTGAATACGCTACTTTGAACATTTTTTCTTCAAAAATTTGAAATTCAATGAAACTCAATTTCAAGTTCGAAGGTGAATTCTATTTTATTTAAATTAAAATTATTCTATTGAAAAATTTGTGAAAAATTTCGCCGAAGAAAATGATAGATAGTGGGGGTAATTCTGACGCGGACGATGCTGGTCTTTGGAAACTATGGCATCCACATTGCCATAGTTCCATATGAGAATATTATATAATTTTCATTTTTTCATGAAGTCGAATGTTTATTTTTGTGATTTTATAAGAATATTTATTATTATTCATGAATCTCATTTTATTTTTCATAAATTTTATGACCAATTTTTTCGATTATTTTATTACTTATCAGTTATAATTATAATTTCTCCGTTTTCATTCGATAATGCCCAAATATTTCAGGTAATTTAATCGGTGAGACATCATTGCCCCTATGTACTTTAAGGGAAAAATTATGCCTGTGGAGGTCACTGGGACAAATATATCCCACCCAAAATTTTGAGTTTGGGGCTATATCGAAAAAAATGAATACACTTTGGGTAACTATAAACCTTTCATAATATTTCCAAAAAGTTTCAGGATGATATTCCAAGCCCCGTTCCTTTGCCCTATAAAGGGTTAAAAGAACTTGACCTTTCATTTGAAAAATTTCGCTAGCCAGTTTCCATTATATTTTTTATCAGAGATGCAAATTTCAGGTTGCCATGTGCTACGAATTGCATCATATCTAAACCAATAGTATAAAAACAGACAAACCACAAAAAATGCCTCGATTTTTGATGGTTGAAAAGAATGAAAAAGACTTTTATGCGATCAGAAGGGGCATATAAAATTTCCAACAATGGAATTACGTTGAACGAAATATAACCACACACATGATACCGCTGCAAAAACAGGGTCCATCATATTCTACCCCATGTTTACATGTTCAGGCGAAAGCATGTTCACTAGGGCGTTGAAAACAAATTCTATTAAAAGAACTGTTCATCCGTTCACAGCCAACCCCGCTTCTTTGTTGGATTATCTACTGTTCATTCAGTCTATGCAAAAAACTGCAGAATATATTTTTACAAGTTTTTGATAATTCTCGTTTATAGCTGCTAGGACTTTTTTTGAGGTGATCTTTTTTTTACATTCTGCGTTTTCACGAGAAAATAATGAATCATTAGGAAGATGAGGAAATGGGATAATAATGTTCATGATCATACGTTTTTGTTTAGCATTTTATTTGAAGGTACGGGATGGAACTGAATGAAATGGTTTCAAGAAGTGAGGTAAGGAACTCTCAAAATAAAATTCTCTTATGGTTCCCCATTCAATTTTGGAGAAAAGAGTCCTGCTGCAAAATTTTAATACAGTCTATAGTTTTCTCGGAAAAAATAAAAACTTACAAGCAGATATGATCACTGTTCATTCCGTTGGCATCGTATAAGTGTTCCATAGAATGAATATTCTGAGATATTGTATGTCTATGACAGGAGATAAAAGCAAAAGTGCATATGCCAAATGCTAATTCGAATAAACTACCATTTTTATAACTGAGAAATTTATTTTATTACTGCAAAGTATTCATTAAAAAAATCGAACTCTTCTGAAACTGAATATTTTAGAAAAAATCATACAAAATATTCTTTTTTCTGTCTAAACCAATTTTGAGCATAAAAAATATCTTAGACTATTTATTCTATGGAACATATGATGAAATGGAATGAACAGTGATCATAACAGCTTGTTAGTTTTTATTTTTTCCGAAAAAAGTATCGACTGTATCGAGATTTTGCAAGAGACTTTTTTTCCCCAGAATTGAATGGAATACCATAAGAGAATTTTATTTTTCTAAGAGCCATATCACGAAAACAAGTTTTGAACGAAAATCATAAGGCGTTGTTATTTTCAACCCCTAATAATGAAGTTATGGGATGACAAACATTGTTCGAGTAACATCTACTCAAAGAATTATTTTATGTGAAGTTTAATGAATCAGTTTTTTTTAGGGATCCTAAAAAAATTAAAAACTGTCAACTCGTCATTGCCTTCCAGAGTTTGTATCTTGGAAGGGAGATCGATTCCAAAAAAAATTCTCATCTCTCTCATTCTCTTCTCATCTCCGTAAGTCCTCGCATTTGTTTACAGACTTTACAGTCAGCCTGTAAATGAATGACTCCATAAATGAATATGGGAATAGCCCTGTATATTGAACGCCCGGGTAGCTGGCATTATTCAGATATATTTCCCGATTCAATTTGATTTGAAAGGGCGAAATTCATTCCAATTTAACATAAGGACACGAAGAAGATATAATATTATAGCTAAGACAGTTTTTGTATCGAAGATATGTTTATTGATTTATTCCTCTTAAGGGTCTAATCCAAATATTTTGAAGTTTGATTTATTACCATTCAGGAACACATTGAGTATATGTTTTGCTGAACGACTAAACCCAGATTTGAATTATTAGTGAATCAAATCAAATCAAATCAAATCAAATCGAATCGAATCGAATCGAATCGAATCGAATCGAATCGAATCGAATCAAATCAAATCAAATTTATTTATTCCATCTACACGTACAAATATGTATAGGACATGTCAACAAAGCAAAAAAAACAAAAAAATCACAAATAGTTATCTAGAAAAAACAAAACAATCAACCTATTCGTCACATTCGTTAGATACTGAAAAATGTACACAAAAATGTGAACACAAATGAACAATTAAAATTAACATAGGTAAACAATAAATTTCAGCATGTATAGAAAAATCTGAATCATCAATGAATTCCTTAATACTATAATATGCCTTCGAAAGCAATTTCTTGAATACTCGGTTTTCAAGTGATCTTATTTGTTGTGGAAGTCTATTAAAAAGCTTCACACACTGGTAATGAGGGGAGGCCTCTGTGCTGAGGAAGGATAAAAGATATTTATTTCTCGTGTTGTAGGAATTATTATCGCTTGAAATTTTGAACTTTGTTGTTCTCTTTGACATAAACTAAACATCCTTAGATGAAAAGTGGAGGAGCAGTCATTATTTTATAATTAATAAAGATTGATTTGCAGAAAACCGGTATTTTAATCTTGAATATTATCCTAAGTAGGTACACGATTTTTTTATGCTTGGTACACGCTATAGACATTATCTGCATTTCCCCATAAAATTATATTATATTTTAGAGGGGAGTAAAAATGGTTATAGTAGGCGCTGAGCACCGATTGAAGAGGAAGCGAGTCCTTAATTCTGCTCAGCGCGTAGTACCACAGTTCTGTGGTAGTACTCCCTATTCAACTTTGCACTGATGTGGTCAACGTGATCGTTCCACTTTAGTTTTTCGTCAAGGTGAAGACCCAAGAACCTGACACTTTGTTTAGAATCAACGACGACATTATCGTGATTGAAAGACAGAGGGAAGCTCATACCTTATCTTATTTAAGTTGACCACGAGAGTAGTTTGTCGGCACCATTAAACAAATTGTCCAATAATTCTGTGAGTGTCTAAGCTGAAATAACGAAGGGGGTGTCATCGGCAAACATGGTTATCAATTCAGCTATGATCTGTTTAGGCAAGTCATGTTGACTAAGTAACATACAAATTAGTGAGGACACGTTTTGATCATCTGGTATCTATATATATAATTGCCAACATCAAATATAAAAATTGAGTGCGTCATGTTTCTGTACAATAACTATCCTACAGGGTTTGGCACTCGAAGTGTAACCTATCCAAAGGCCATAAATTCAGTTACGAAAATGATTTTCATTTACTCTTATGTACAGAACATGTGGATATACTCTGTATATCTCGTTTCTAGCGGTAAAATGGAATATTATTGCATATTGAACAGAGATTCATGTCGCATTGATCTTCTGTTTATCCATTCTGGATAATTTATGACCTCGGTCACTAATTCCATGAAACCTTTATCATTCTGTGAAATGTGGGGAGACGAGGGTCGACAGTTTTTGTATCCGTCTGTCAAGCGTTTGCATTTTCGGTGATCATTAGTCCGTACGTAAGGAGAGAAAAGTTCATTTTATCATGTCAATCAAGCGCTGTTACGGACTATTTGTATAAAATATAGAATGTCATGACCCACTTTGAATACGAAATGAGGTTTGTGACGGCCGAGACAGTGAATCACTACAATTCAACCAGAAAATGTTGAAGCATTTTTTATTCAGGAAGATTTACATTTTATTTCAGGGTGTCTTGCAGTGAAACTGTTGATCGAGGATTCGTTCGAGGACTAAATGAAGAAAGAGTTTACGGATGTCTGACAAGACTTTTTATTTCAACATGTACAACTGACATTACATACAACTAATCAATATTATTCATAGAACATAAAACATGGAAACAATGCTGCAATGAATTGTCCAACACCCTCCCTATTTGCAGATTCCTTGGCACTGATACACTCACTGAACTTATTCACATCAAGCGCCTTAGTCAAAGAATCGGCGACATCTTTTGGTTGGTATGTATGTAAATGTCAGAATCTTCGCCTGCACCTTTTCTCTCATGAAATGGTGCCGTACGTCGATGTGCTTAGTCCTGGGCTGATAAGCACCATTCAGTGCCAAGTTCCTGGCTCTTGGTTGTCGCAAAAGATTTGAGTAGGACTCTTCGAAGGCTGCTCAATTTCTTCACTGAGGCCCCTCAACCATAAAGCTTCTTGTGCTTGCTGAAGACATGGACATATATTCAGCCTCTGTGGTTGAGAGAGCTACAGTAGGTTGCCGCTTAGTACACCAGGATATCGGAGCATCACACTTGATAAAAATATAACTGTGACTGATCTTCTTTCATCTGGATCACTAGCCCAATCAGCATCGCAGTATCCGTAAATGGGTCCAACCTTTGATCCATCAAATTTAAGTCTATATGAAGAGGGTTCCACGTAGATATCTCAGTACCCGTTTCACACCATGCCCAGTGTGGCATACCTGGATTATTATTAAACCGACTGAGATTACTAACAGCAAATGCTATATCCGGTCTTGTAATCTGGCGGCGAATAAGAGGCTGCCAATAGCTTCTTGATAAGGGATTTTTTTCATCTTTTCCTTTTCTCCTTCTGTTCGTGGCTCCTGAGTTTTGGAAAAATTGTCACCGTTTGATATCGGAGTGGATACTGGATTGGCTTCATCCATGTTGAACCGTTTGAGAATCTGCTCAATATATTGCTGTTGACTTAGCCAAATTACCTTTGATTGTCGATCACGTGTTAATCCAAGACCTAAGAATGATTTGGCCTCACCAAGGTCAGTCATCTCGAATGATCTTGAAAGTTGCCAACTTGACCTGATTTTTCAACTTTTATTATTTGAAAAATCAACAAGTCATCCACCCAGACAGCCACTATTATCATACATTGTTCTGTTATTTTGTAATAGACACAAGAGTCAAATTTTGACTGTGTCAAACAAATTCTTGTAAACTGAATCCAATTTTTATTCCAAACTCGGCTCGCTTGCTTGAGTCCATATAAGCTCTTCCTAAGTCGACATACTTTTGAAGTTCCATCGCTAAAACCAGGTGGCTGGAGACATGTAAATTTCCTCCTCCAGGTCTCCCTGAAGGAATGCGGATACTGCGTCCATCTGATCAATGTCTAGATTGTATTCTGCAGCCAGCGATATAAGATATCTGATGGAACTATACCTAACAACTGGTGAAAATGTTTCATCGTAATCAACTCCCTCCTTTGGGCGAATCCCTTTGCTACCAGTCTCGCTTTATGGCCCGTTATTTACCACTGGCATCTCTTTTTGTTTTGAAGACCCACTTGCACGGAAGGGGTTGTCTCGAAGCAGGGAGTTTCGACCAATTCCAAGTCCTATTAGCCCTTTGAGCCTTCAATTCACGTTGCATTGCATCAACCCACAACTGATTGTCCTGACGATGTAACGCATCTTCATAGGACATCGGATCTGACAGCTCTGAGTTGGTAGAGAAAGCTGAATAAGTTACAAAGTCATCCAGTGTAGATGGTGGTGTCTTTCTCTCTCAGGAGGTCTGGGTCGATATTGGTTGTTGTGTTGATATTAGAGTATTTGATAAAACAAAATCTGGGTCATTATCACTATCGGACTGACCACATCATTTCCGGGAATCATCATCAATCGATGGCCGCTGATTCTGTTGTGTCATCAGAGCCCGAGCCGACACTGTTTTCAAAATTAGCGTTCTCAAAATTTGATCCATTAGGAAGCACCATAGAAGTTTCTATCGGTACCTTCATAAGTGTTTTGTAACAATGAATTGCCCCACTGGTATTCGTTGAATGTTACATCTCTTGATACAAAGGTAATTTTCTTTTGAGGGTAATACAATCTGTACCCCTTTGTGTTTTCACAATATCCCACAAATATACAAGGAGTGATCTGGGGCTGAGTTTCTTTCGCTTCGGGGCAGGGATGTGTGCATATGCCCTACAGCCAAATATTCGAAGATGTGAAGAGCAAACTCTTAGCTGTCCACACTTGTTCTGGAGTTGTATCAACAGACTTGCACGGAGACCTGTTGAAAGATACACTGCACAGTTTACAGCTTCTGCCCAAAAACGGTTGGGAGTCCTGACTCTATCAGCAGACATCTTGCACGGTCTAAAAGAGAGCGGTTTTAGGCGCTCGGCCTTTCCATTTTGCTGTGGCAGAGTAAGGACATGAGGTCTGATGCGCAATACCCGACGTCCTTAAAACTCACTCAATTTTTTATTACAGTATTCTCCTCCATTGTCAGTACGTAAGATTTTGATTTTTTTCAGACTGATTCTCAACAAGTGATTTGAAAGTTCTGAAATAATCAGTGACTTGATCCTTCGATTTCAAGAAATAGACGAATGCCTATGATAAAAAAATCATCTAGAAATGTCAGCAAATATCTGGAGCCTGCTAAAACTGCCTACCTCCATAGGCCCTACAAGGTCTGAGTGCACTAATTGTAAACATATTCAGTAGTGGAGACACTCTTCGGGAAAGGTAAACGATGGCTTTTTCCCAACGTGCAAATATCACAGGCTGTATTTGATTTCTGACCAGAAGGCTTGAAAGCATTAGAAATTGTACCTACTTATATAGGCTATCATAATTCAAATGTGCCATGCGCCGATGCCACAGTTTCATATCACATTTCGTAGATAATGCAAACGTACTACTAGTAGAAACATCCAATTTGAATAAACTGTTCACTAAACTGGCAGATGCAATCAGTTGTCTCTGGTGATTCAATATTCTTGCTCCGTTGCTATCGAACACACACGATGTCCTTTACCGACAATTTGGCTAACTGATAGCAATTAACTTCTATTCTGGAACATAGTATACGTTATTAACATTTACTTCTGTTTTATTACCTGAAATGATCACTGGTAATGAAATATCGCCAACTTATCTGACGTCATTCTTATTGTCAGCAGCAGTAATGGAAATTTTTTCGGTCCTTCTCACATTTGTTAACATTTCGAGACTTCTACAAAGGTGGCAAGACGCACCACTGTCCAGGAAAAATTCGTATTTATCAGATAATTGCGCAGAAAATGCTGTAAACAGCGACGATCCCGCACTTTTATTCGGATTATTCTTTTAGCAGCAGGTGAAGAACAGTTCTTGGCGATGTGTTCCATATCCGTTACACTGAAAACATCGGGGACCTCTGGAGGAATTTTTATCAGCCTTACCGTGTTCATAGTTTCTGTGTTCTGATTTACGTTAAACTGAACAGAACTACGACCATACAAAGCTGATTTGAATCTTCATAATTATTTTCTGAGCTTGATTTTACAATAGAAAGGTCCTGCAACAGTTTTGTTTTGACCGAATCTCCGGTTACTGCCAAGCCCGAACTCTCAATGCCCATGATCATGGGTTCGAAAACGTTTTGGTAATCCGGCAAAGAAGGATTGTTCCTATCCATTCATCACTAACTGTTAGACCACTGACGTTAACTTGTGTGCGGTTGTGATTATCCGGTTCACATATTCTTCTATCGAACCACACAGTCTTCTAACTTTGTAGTTATAAGAGTACGGAGAAGACCAACACGTCTTGTCAATCCGTCGTCCTGAAAAGCTTTCGATAGTTTTTCCCATGCTTCTTTGGCAGTGGTTGTGTTTTGAATGTGAACATAATTCACCGGTTCAACCAATAGAATTAATTTTGAACGGCACTTCGTGTCTTTCTTCTTTGTGGATTCTCTCCAGTAATAACAGTCCCACAGTTCCAAATCTTCAAGATAGGCCTGCACTGCGAATTTCCATGTGTCAAAATTTTCCCGTCCTTTAAGACGTTCAATCGGCAGCGACTGGTTCTGAGACACATTGGGAAACGAAAGGAAAACTTGTAGAATATTCACTAACTGGCGAATCCTGGGCCCATAACCTGTTGATCGAGGATTCGTTCGAGGACTAAATGAAGAAAGAGTTTACGGATGTCTGACAAGACTTTTTATTTCAACATGTACAACTGACATTACATACAACTAATCAATATTATTCATAGAACATAAAACATGGAAACAATGCTGCAAATGAATTGTCCAAATATCATCGAACTTCAGTTTCTATATTCTAATCTATTTCTGTAGATATTGTTTTTTTACAGAGCTGGCGTTTTCGGTATCATCATACTTGAGAAAATACCATTTAGATAGATAGATAGATAGATAGATAGATATAATTTATTTCCATGGACCTTGAAATACAGGTATTGGATATTGTCATACACATTATAATAAAGAAACCACATAATTAAACAGAAGAAAAACATTAAACACATTTATACGCAAAAAATTCTTTTAAACTATAAAAACAGTTACTCATAAGAAAATCTTTGAGCAATCTTCTGAAGCGAGGCAGGCTACCAACAGAAACAACTTCATCCGGTAGGGCATTGAATATTTTAATGGACATAGCCCTGAAAGAATTCTGAGTTGCAGACAAACGACATAACGGTGCGTACAATCTGTGAGAATTCCTAGTTCTATAGGCACCCACATCCGCATATCTTTGATAATTCGATATATTGCCCTTAACGTAACAGGAAATCTGGAAAATATATAAATTTATGACACTCATTATACCTTCTCTTTCGAAATATGATCTACAGGGCTCATCCCAAGGTAACCGCAACATCACGCAAATTATTCGCTTCTGGGCCACCAAAACCCTTTCGATATGCGATGAATTTCCCCAAGCTAACAGTCCGTAAGATATAATCGACTGTACACAAGCAAAATAAAAGGATCTTCCTGTAGCCAAAGAACACACACGCATCAAATTTCTCATTTGATATAGTCTCACCTGTAGTGTGTGTACGACATAATCTACATGACAGGACCACGACAACGACTCATCCAACATAACTCCCAAAAACCTAACACTCTCTGACTGCTCCACTGTAGATCCTTCAGCACGAACTAACAAGCTTGCATCAGGCTTTCTCCTAGAAAAACGGAGAAATCTTGTTTTATTTTTGTTTAACACCAATCCATTGTCACAACACCAAAGAGAAACATCACGTGCCGACTCGCAACATCTCCCGGACAGTGAGCGCTCATCAAGACCCTGCAACAAAGAGGATAGATCGTCCGCATATAAAAACCTCCACTCGTCATCTCCGAATGTGAGTCCAATGTCATCTATGTACAACAGGAAAAGCAAGGGACCCAGAATGCTCCCCTGTGGCACTCCACAGCTAATTGACTCGAAAGCAGAATACACATGTCGACCGTCACGCATAATCCGCACCGCCTGCTGCCTCCCGCTCAGGTATGATCTTAACCAGTGCCATGCCGGACCCCTAATGCCAAGCCTGTAAAGTTTGTTCAAAAGATGAGTATGAACTATTGTGTCGAATGCCTTGGACATATCAAAGAATAACCCAGCACACTTATCACCGCGCTCCCAGGCCTGCGTTATCCTCTCCAAAACTGCAAGCAATGCGTCCACCGTGGAAAAGCCTTTTCGAAAACCGAACTGTCTCGACTTGATCAGGTTGAAGTCAACCACAAAAGAAATGAGCCGGTTATAGAAAGCTCTCTCAAAAATTCTAGAAAATGCCGGTAACAAAGAAACGGGTCTATAATTCTCGACATTTTCTCTACTACCATTCTTGTGAACAGGATGACTGCCGCCAGTTTGAGCCTTGATGGAAACACTCCACTTTTGAAGGACTGGTTGATCAGGTGGGCCAGCGGAGCAGCCAAGTAGCGTGAAGCTTTTTAAGGACAAACAACGGCACACCATCCACACCAAAGGACTTCTTGTCCTTGAGAGACAACAGAATGTCGACGATTTCACCCTCATCTACGTCACGCAAAAACATACTCGAGGACAACGAAGGAAAGCTATCTGGTAACCTCAAGTCACGATCACCCACCGAAATGAGATCCACTGAATCCTTGAAATATTTATTGAAGGCAAAAGCCATATTTTCTGATCCATTCACCCTCATCCCATTCTCCAGCTCAACCGTCATGGGTATACCACCCCCTTTAGTGCCATTCCCTATCAAGCCACGAATCAGCTGCCACGTAGCCTTCGATTTGTTTTCCGCAGTTTGGACAAACATATCATTCGAACGAGTTCTTGCCTCCAAAATTCTTCGCTCATGCTGTTTCTTTAGGAAATTGTAAGTCTTTTTTGTTACCCTGTTTGAGCTGTGAAGGCTTCGCAAAATTTCACCCTCCTGAATCAGATCAGGTGTAATCCAAGATTTTCTGAATCGATTGGGACAGTTCTTGAAAGTTTTCATGGGAAATGCTTTATCGAAGGCATACCAAAAGCAGTCAAAAAAGGCCGAATACTTATGGTCCACCGATTCTGCAGCCATCATATGGTTCCAAGTTTCTCTCTCCAGCAGAGCACAAAAATCTGACATCTCAGCCTCTGTAAAAGTACGTCTGCGAGTCATGTCTTGCCGCTCAATATCAAAGTCCACGGGTATTCTCAATAACTGAGCATGATGATCCGAAATATTATTGGATTTACTACTTACCTCACAAGACGATACATCAAAACTCGTGAACATATTGTCAATCAAGGTCGATGAATCACCCTGTACACGAGAAAAAGTGTCACGAAAACAAATACTCATTCCGTAACCAGAAAAAGTATCAATAACATTCTTCACACAATTCTTATTGCCCGCTGAAAAATCCAAGTTGAAATCCCCACATGCAACACCTCCATCAACATGAAACCTATTCAAATATCCCTCTAATGAATTACAAAAATAATCAGAATTTGAACAAGGAGATCTGTATATACAACTTACATGCAAATGCCTATTGCCCATTCTTACTTTAACCGCTGTCGCTTCAAAAGACTGCTCGCAGACAAAGGAAAAATCTGTTGACTCAGGTTCAAAAGCAATATCACTTCTAACCAGAATCATTACACCACCCCCCTTGAGTTCACTCCGACAAAAATAATTAGCAACTGTGTAATTTTCTACATTAAAAACGGACGCTTCATGCTTGGAAAGCCACGTTTCTGTCAAACAAACAATTTCTGGAAATGAAATAGATCTCAGAAACAACTCAAGGTAGTTGGTTTTATTCCGTACACTACGAACGTTCAAATTGAGTATATTTAAAGTCTTATCGATTAAATTACAGTCCTTTTCGAAAGAAATATCTTGAGATTTCCACTCCTTTAGGCCATTTACTTGGATCCATTAATGATTGGAAATTATCTTCAGAAACACTAATTCTGAAAGAACTGAAGTCACCCCTGTTAGGCACCTCCTCTGTTGAAAAAGAGATATTAGGGAATGAGGTACTTAAGTGCTCGTCCAGATCTTCCTTCGTGTATGATGTCTTGTACTTAGAAACAAAAATCCATTTCTTTTTATCCGCAGCCAAGTTGACATGGTTTAAATCGGTTCCTACAATAATTTTTTTCCGCTTATTTCTGTTTCTTCCATAATTAACTACACTTGTATCATCTTCGACCAATTTAGACTGTCCGTCCATATGATTTCTCGGAACAGCCCCAGTAACACGATAACTATGAGTAATTTTATTGCAGTCCGGTCCTGCTTTCGCAGAACTGCTTTTCTCACGATATGTTCTGTCAACATTTCGTTCTTGCACCTGATCATGGGTATTATTATAATACGTTCTGGTTTCCTCGCCTCTGATTGCACTTGGTCATCTGTTCTCTTATCTGGTGGAACATATTGTTCATCTTTGTTCCCCCTGTTCTTTATGTTGTTGTTTACCTTTCTGTCAGATGAATATTCAGAATTAATGGAATGTCCACTTTTCAATATCATGATTATCTCCTCCAAATCTGAAATTCTACGTTCAAGATGATAATTGAGCCTGTGCACAGTCTCTAGTTCACTTTTGAGCGACATGGACTGAGACTCCAATATTCGAAGTTGATGATTTTCCTCACCGTAAACAAAACACGAATTATTAACACTGAAAAGTTCCGAGAAATATTGTTTAACCACTTCACTCGTAACTTCCTTAGGTACTCGTTTGTTAACCAAAATATCCACAATAAGCTTTTTATTCAACTTATTCAATTCAACACTTAGGAGGTCTTGCTCCCGTGCGTTCTCAGAGGTCGCCATTTTCACTATCTTCTGTTAAGACATACAATACATTAGTAGTAGAGATCCTAAAATGCCCCATATCATCCAGAGCTATTCTCCATGGGCGAAAAACCTATCCATAGATGCTCTGTTTGATACCATTTAATTTAGTTTTCCGTCGACCTTGTAACGTAAACTCTTAAACGCTTACCCTTTACAGCTCGCCTTCCAGTTCCAGAGATGTGATGAAATCCACTATCTATGAAGGCTTCAACGAGGCTAGTTCCTCACTCCTACAAGTTTCTTGCCCAAGGCATTCTCTCCTTAGGCTCGCAATGGCAAAGCATTCTGTGACTAGGTGAATGGGGGTTTCTACCTCCTCCCCACAGAACCTACACTTGCCAGTGTCCGATAATTCCATCCTCAACAGGTGCTTCCTGAGGCGACAGTGTCCTAAAAGAAAGCCAGTGAGTAGGTGTAGTTGTTTCCTACCCAGATCTAGATGTCTTTTGGATCTTGCTGTTTCAAAGTTCTAAAGGAACTTGGTGGAATGATCCATCCCTGGGAGATTCCGCCAGAGTTTTTCATTCTCGGCTTTCTCCTTCTCCAGAAAATCATTCCTATAGGTACATTTACTTATACCACAGAAGGGTTCTGGACCAATGAGTGACATTCGTGTGGCCTCTTTGGCAAGTGTATGGACCTCTTCGTTTCCTTTGATTCTCGAATGGCCAGGAACCCAGATTAAAAGACTTTATTTTTCTTGGCTACCTCATTGAGTTGGTTCCGGCACTAAGAGATAATTTTTGAATCGATGACGTAGCGGCTCTGTGCTTTAATAGAATCTTGACTTTCTGAGTGTATAGCTATATCGCACTTCTGATAGTTTCTTTCTTGATTTATATCTAGACATTTTTCAATAGCTAAGTTTTCCGGTTGAAAGACGCCCATACAGGAGCCTAGCGACAGTGCACCAACTCTATACCAATTCACGGTATTTTCTTCGAGGTTATAGTCGGTGTACTCCCGTTTGCATTTCTCTCTTTTACTTAGCAATGTCCTGAAGTTTTTCTCAGTTCTTACTTTCTTGATCATTACATCACTAGGGAGGTTTGCAGATGAGATGCAGTTGTTCAGAGAGCATCAGACTCTCTGATTCTTTGTTGTGTTACTAAGTGAAGAGAAGTATTTTTTCCTCTCCTCAGAATCTACAGTCGTCAGTTTCTGTTGAGCCACTAATACGCCTTCGCATGGTATGTATCTTCTTTGCGACCGTATTCAACAGAAAATATCCAAGATCTATCAAAACATGTATCCCAGTGCTGTCAATTCAAAATTCTCCACAATTTTCAGTAGATACTTCAATGATTCTGAAATACAACAAGAGCATATGAAATATAACAAGAGGAACACGAAAGTATTTCCATGTATTGTATCTAATTCTGAATTCAACATCCTACTTAATTTATTTCTGGAGGCACCAACATTGGAATAACGTAGTTCTTTCAGCTTCGTCATTACAAATAACGAAAATGGAAACATAGTATACAATGGAAATTATTCACAATAGGATTCTTCATGAAAGAAAAATGATATATTTCTCTTGTCTGTTTCGAACATAAAGGAATGCCTCAAATTTTTATTTCACTACAAATTCTTTATTCTATTGTACATACCATTAAATGAAATAAGATGTAATAATACTGAGAATATCTTCCATTATGCGGAAAATTGCATTGATTTCCCACTCGAAAAATATACAGGTATGTATATTCACATCGGAATTATAGTAGAGGGTGTTTCCTAATTGAATGTCAATATGTATGGGGGTGATTTTTGGGCCAATTTCAAGGAAAAACTTCATTTGAACATATGTTCTAAACGTCTTTCCTTTTGAGTTACAGGGTGTTTAAAGTTAACCAGTGCCGACCCAATTAACATAGCTCCAAATATTATTTAGACAGTCAGTGGCACGCCACAGATTTTTCTTGAAATAAAAAAAATCTGTATTCTGCATGTAATGGTGATATTGTCATATGTATGTATTCACCATATTATTATGATTTTTATTCTTTTAAGCAAAAACCGTGTACGGAGTGGAAAAAGTAGGAAGATCAACTCCGTTAAAAAATGATTGGGAATTTCAAAAATAATTTTTATTTCAGAAAAAATCTGTGGCGTGCCATCAATGTCTGCCAAAATAGAAAGGTCAAATTACGTACGATCACCACTGGTGGAATTAAAAAAAAGTGATACATGAACGACAAATTTCATAGAAATATCTTTTTCGTCGATCTCATAATGATAGGTGATTTTAATGTGTACGAAATTGATCGTTAATGACGCATTTTAATGCTCAATTTATGCAATTTTAATGTGCAATCCTTATGGCAACCGTTCACAAAGTATTTAGAATCACTACGAGAAATGTCAAAACTCTACTTGAATTTTTTTTTATTATGTCAAATGTAAGTCTTGTGCAAAATGACAATATATTTCTATCAAGAATTCATACACAGTTCATATTGAGATCGTCCGAAAAAACTTGTATTCAACTCGGTTGTTAATCGATCGACTAATGGTCTCGAACTATTAACGAGTGAGCGGAGCGGCACGGGTTAAAGTATCTTGATCATTAATCGCTTTCTTTAATAACCTAGTTGATTGAATAACTAGAAGTGGTATTGTAGATATTAATAAAAAATGATTTATTTCTGAAAACTTTACCACCCTGTAATTCAAAAGGTAAGACGTTTAGGACGTATGTTCATATAAAGTTTTTTTCTCAAAATGGTCGCAAAAATTACCCCCATAAATATTGACATTCAATTAAGAAACACCCTGTATATTCAATGCATAGAGAGTGTTTCGTTTTTAACGAAATGAATGGATCAACAAAAAATTAAGAAAGCCCTGAGCAGGTGCTTTTGAGCGTTCGTTCATTGGTGGAGTAATGAAGCTATTACCTCAAAATTTCGTATAGAACTTGAGATCGATACTGAACATATAACTGCAAAAAATATTCAGGAAATTATTCAAAAACTGAAATATGTAAAAAATTGACAATTAATAGTTATTTAATAAACTAGGTTATTAAAGACAGCGATTAATGGTCAAGATATTTTAATGCGTGAGCGGAGCGAACGCGTTAATAGTTCGAGACCATTAGTCGCTCGATTAATAACCGAGTTTATTACAAGATTTTTCCGCCGATCTCAACATGCATAATGTATAAATACTTGATTGAACTACATTCTCAATTCGCACAAGACATACATTTGACGTAAAGGAATTTCTATGTTTCTATGTTCCAGTAGAGTTTTGACATTTCTCGTAGTGCTTCTGAATACTTTGTGAACGGTTGCCATGAGGATTGCACATTAAAATGGCTAAAAAAATTGAGCATTAAAATGGGTCATTAATGATCAATTTTGTACACATTAAAAACACCTTTTATTTCGAGGTTGGCGGAAAAACAATTAAATGCTATAGTTCCGATGATGTGATCCTATTTAAATTTAGCATGAACATTCAGTATGTTAATTTTTATATACCAAATGAATTTCACTAGAATCTTGTTATGGAAATACAGAGATTCTTATTTTCAATATTCCAATTGACTTTTCTGTAGATAATGCGATCTTCGTGAAATATTGCAGGAACATACAGTATATCATTGTTAATCCGCAAAATAAATCACCCGAATAGGATGTCTTGTTATGGAAATATTAAGTTTCCTCTTCTCAATCTTCCAATTGATTTTTCTATATTTCTGTTGATACTATGGTCGCAAAATTTTGCATAGGGCTGACAATGGGCATCTTGCACGTGGCCGCATATTTACATTTCGATTGGTTTTGTTTTGTCTTAGATATTGAGGAGCAAAAATTTTGAATGACTATATTTATGGAACAACTTGTACGATATGGCTGGTGAACGAACCTAACCTAGGCATTTGTAAACCGAACTCACCCTGAAAATTGCAAGTCGTGAGGACAATCCTTTCCAAAGTTATCATTCTAAGAGCCGGCCCTTTGAATAGAGTTGAATTTGCCCACAGATTCGTCATCAGGGAATCGAAGCCTATAGTTTGAGACCATTTTCGGCTCAAAATTCGAAAATTACAAACAATTGGCAAAACGATATAATATAATAATATATTTTGGAACGAAAAATATCTAACCAAAATGATGATCAGGTACAAACAGTAAACCGTCAAGAACAACCAAATTTGTTGAACTTCATTCCTTATATAAGGCCTTTCACAAAAATGATTTGAGATCCATTCTAACCAGAACGAAACCAATGAATGAGACACAAAAATCAAAAAATTGTGTTTACAATATTCCCTGTATATGTGGAAAATCTTATACAGAAGAGACATCAAGACCTTTAGAGATAAGAAAACGGAAACATAAAAACAACATCAAAAATAAAGACATTACAAGATCACAAATCACTGATCATGTATGTTCAAATAGCGAAGATCATATAATGAACTGGAACAACACAATCCTAATGCCGGAACCTGATAATTATAAAAGGAAAATTAAAGAATGAGTAGATAATTTGGGCAATTGTTCTGTTGGAATAAAATTATTTGGATTTATTGAAGAAAGAAATGACATCAGGAAATTTCAAAATAAAATAGATCAACACCTCTATGTGTTGACAATGACAACTTTCATTGTCAAATGGACTGCAAATGAAAAAACACACAATTTACTACTTTGCCTGAAGAAGGTATATGATATAGACACCGAAAAGTTACATTATCCTTTTCATTTATTTCCTTTCTTAGTTTTACTGTTAGGCAACAATTTTTTTTTAAAACCAGTATGCTCCTGACAAATGAGTGCAAAGATTTTCGCCGGAGCACTTTATCTTAATTGAAAATTTTTTAATCATTTATATTCAGAGACTGGGAGTGAAAACCTATAAAGTTTTTTAGAAATGCAGAATCCTCCCAGATAATATTTCAATCGATATCCAAAACGATATAGCACTCTTTTAAGTAGAACGAGCGCTCAAAAAACCAAAATCAGATTGTGAAAGAATTTTTCTCCTGAATTCAACAGAAGAAACCAGGAAACTCTGAATTTTTTTCGTCGTTTTTCAATTGTGACCATGTTAATTGCTCGGCCATTAGGATTAATTCCACTCTAATTCCCTTCCAGACGGGGTGAATTGTCGAAACATTTTTCGACCCATTTGCCCCAAAGAAGTGGAGGAGACCTAATCCTAATGAAATAAGCCGATATTCGTAATCCACCGGTGACCGATTTCCACAGTATTGATTTATACAGGGGGTTTATATTTGTTCTCCCTGCGTTAACTGTTACTGATAACGGCTCAAAATTGTTGGAGAGGATATGAGTTTGAATTTTTGTTATTTGTAGACAATTCCAAATGACTGACAGAGCCTTCGGTACAAAGTGTTATTCTTGAAATTCAAAGTTAAAACCACAATCGTAAGTATTAAGCGTCGCTGTTTGCACCAACGTGTTTTCGTTTCACACAAAAGTGTTTTGAATGTTGTACCAGGATTAGTCTTAACATACTCCAACCGAGTAATACACTGATGAACAATCTAAGGCCGAAAACATTTATTAGATTGATTAGTTTATTGTTCGTGTAATTCCATAGAATTTATGTCTATAGAATTTATTAATAATAATAATAATAATCAGTTAGTAAAATACTTCATCATCAGGAACTCGCCATCCAACTGAATATTCTGCAGTCCGAAACAATTCCATATTATAAGTATCAGCCTGAAGTAATACTGGAGAACAACCTTTACAGGTTGTACTGGGACCGCACAGTACTTACAAATTTAACAGTTGCTAATAACAGGCAGCAATCTACGTCAAAAATATGCTGAAAAAATATCGAAATATCGAGAGCTTGAGCTTCAGATTAAAAGGCAGTGGGGAATGTCTAGTACCAGAACCATTCCCATTCTCATATCAACCACAGGAATTATTCCTAAGAGCCTCCAACCTCAAGGAGCTGGATTTGGATGAAAACCTTTTTAAAGTAATGCAAAAAGCAGTACTTCTTGGTACTGCTAGAACGGTGAGGAAGTTTGTAGGTCACGATGGACACCAGGAACAACCATGGAGGAAAACATTGCAAAACCAACTACCACGACATCAACCGAGAGATCCAGGACCAAGCAACGAAGGACGAACAACCCAGGACCCAGGAGAAGAAGAACACCGAAGACCTCAGAGCTCAATCCCCCTGTTACTTGCTATCCGGGATGAGTGAATGTTCCCCTTAGTAGGGAGTAGGGAGTAGGGGGTGTGAAAAATCACACCCTTTCTACGCTAATAGGCTCAAGTCGATAATAATTTAAATGGTCTTACATTTTACATAACTTTTTCTATGTAAAGATAGCAAACCACGAGAGATTTTGATGTTTTTCGAATATTTCAGTTGTTTCATTTTTTTTCTATAAAATTATTTATTGGGTTCAGATCATATTCATCGAGGATGATAGGTAGAAAAATATTAGTTTCGGTCATTCACCCTTGGCAACTGCAGAAGGGAGATATTTATCTATCTACCTTGGCTCATTTCAAAGATAAAATGCATCCGGATATGATCAGTTATTAGGTGGAAACAAAGAGTCCTGCTGCAGTAATTTATGTCTTAGTGGTACAATTAAAAAACATTTTATTCTCATAAAAAAACTTCGTATCTTATCAAAGATTCAAAAATACTTTCCGGAACCTCTTCAATCCGGAAAGCGAGACGACACGTTTTAAAGGCTTGAAATACCTCTTCACGATTTGGTTTTTCGGCCGGTGGCGCTAAATCAACGCTGTCGATATCATCACTTAGTCCGAGAGCTGGCACGAATTTTAGGGTACCAGGTATTTGAGGCAAGCTGTTAACTTGTCAGATACCTCTCCTATTATATCCCAACTCGGGATTGCAGACCTGGATGGTGAGTAGCGGGGCTAAATCAACCCCTACATTTTTAAAAATATTTATTTTTTTTCCCCAAAAATATATTTGAGGCAATACGCAATTTATATATGTTGCAGTGTAATGCTTTATAAATACTAAAAAAAATAAGCCAGATAATTTAATCGGGGTTTTAACATTGCCAGACGCGTGCAAAAATATTTTGCAAAAAATTATAAAAACTGTTTTTGAGGCAGCTTGAAACTTTAATGGAGTGTTATTCATAACTTAAAAATAAGATTCCCTAAAAGACAGTTCATTTTGGTAGGGCTTTCTATCTGAAAAAAAATAAATATTTTTAAAAATGTAGGGGTTGATTTAGCCCCGCTACTCACCAGCCAGGTCTGCAATCCCGAGTTGGGATATAATAGGAGAGGAATCTGACAAGTTTTCAGCTTGCCTCAAATACCTACCTTAAAATTCGTGCCAGCTCTCCTACTATAACATCGACATTAACGAAATCATTCAAAGTAACCAGTCATTTCCAGCTGACTCCAACGTTTTGGAATGATCTATCCGCCCGCCGTAATGGTTTAGTTTATGATCGGGATTACCTATGTCCGTCAAAAAAAACCCACCCTTATACTTTTTTTACCAATACCCATCCAAAGAGTGATGTTCTTGTTCTTGGAATATTTCGTTAAATAGAGAATTCATTTTGTTTTAGAGGGTGTTTTCAACATGGAATTTGGATTCGAAGTGCAATGTCTTGAACGAAATTCGTTAAACAGACGTTCGCTATAGGGAGGTTCCACTACATATGGCAGTATAGGTTGGCTACTTTTGTAGCGATTACCAATGCCTCATAATGGCCATGAACTTAAGGTTGACACTCACTTGGACGAGACGAGACGAGACGAAGCGAAGAGTTGTTTTCCGCAGGCAACGATTTGCACTGAATCAAATGGGTAGACGCTCACTTAGGAGGCGCGAAGCGAAGATCAGAAGGGTCCCAGGCGAACTAACCGTCGCTTCGTCTCGTCTCGTCCAAGTGAGCGTCAACCTTTATACACTCATTGACGAAAATATTCATCTCAATTCCAGAACAAAGGTTGTTTATATATTAAGAAACTTGAGAAGTCCAAGACTTTTGACGATATCTGTATACAGCTCGCGTCGACGTTAACATGTAAAAATTCTTCAGAGAATAAAATCGATCGGGTCAATTAAGTTATCCAATCTGAAGTGAAATAATTTAGTGAGTGTCACTCAGTCGCTAATCAGTGCTTGTATTGGAAGTGTCATTACAAAGCTCGAAGTTTAACTAACTATTCCTCGATGCATTTATGATTGGATAAGCTCGATTTATTAAGCATTCCGCAGCGGAATTAATCACACGCCAATGTCCGATCCGTTGAGAACCAATTAATCAAGTCTGGACTGCAGTGTGTTCGGTTAGGTATAGGACAACAAAACGATAGCAAACCGAAGAGACGCAAATGTTTTCCTATAATCAGTGGCGGATCAACAATTTTCGGGACCTTACGCTTCAAAAATATAGTGACCCTCATCTATAGGGTTTTTTTAGAAGGGTTTAACTTTCGATAGGAATAACTGTTATTTGACAGAAGTTAAACGCCCATTTTGTTTTGAGATTCCTGAATGTCGTCAATGTCGGATTCGTTGAAAACCAATCAATCAATTCTAGACTGTGGTGTGTACGGTTATGTCTCCCTACAATCAGTGGCGGATGAAAACTATCAGGGTCCCATCTACTTTTACGATCACATTCTATTACTATAATCAATTTCAAGCGGTTATCATTGGTTCAGCCCTTGGTTATTCCCTTTTTGTCCTAAAACGAATAACCGGCCCTCGGATCTCGTCGCTTGAATGTGGTTTCTATTTGGAACTGAGGTCATTATGGTTAGATTACAACAACAACAAAATTCATTTATTTCGAAAAGTCATTCTATACCTACAATCATAATAATTGCTCAAATGAAACACGAAACACGTCCAGAAAAAAAATACATGCAAAGTGAAACATCAGAAAATCAAGTTAAAAACTCTTTGATATTATAAGGCTCCTTTTCTACTAACAGTTTGAACAGTTTAGATTAGCCTTGTGGGAACTGCAAGCATGTAGATCTTTTGTTTTCTACCCTATTTATTCATGAAAAGTTGAGGAGGTAGTCAATGGCATTGATAAAATCGACAACCTCCTTAGAAACCTTGGCCTTTACCTCTTTGATGTCAAGGTCCGGTTTCCTCCCATGAAAGCCTGCAAATCTCATCTGCTGACTTTCCCATCAGTGCTCCGTTAGCAGTTCCACTCTCACCTGAAGCTCAGCACGTGACAGCTTTATGAGCTTTCTGGTATAGGTAGGTGAAATCATCACGAATTTTTTGGACTAGACTGGATCGTAAGATAAGGAATTGTGTTTTTTGGAGCAAAATTACAAATTGATTCACCTGAAACCAGTTTTCCTTTATTATTCACAATCTTCATCAAATTCAGTAAAATAACAAACCTGAAAACAGTGAATCGATAATTAAATTCCTATGATTCACTTTCTTCTTCAATAACTTCTCAAGGAATTAATATTTCAAGATTTTAACAAATCACAAACTTCAAATTAAATGTTTATGTCAAAATTAAAATACTTCTATGGCTATCTAATAATGTCACCATTGTATAGGGAATTGTTCAAACAATGATGTCACGTGCACAAGCTTACATGCATACAAATTTGGGGTACGGTTATGGGACAACAAAACGAAAGCAAACCCAAGAGACGCAATCGTTTCCCTACAATTGCCACATTTGTTATCACGAAAGGGCTTCCCTTCGTGTCGTTAATCACGAGTGTTCACATGATTTAGTGGCGGCATTAAAGAGAGCCGATGAAACCTCACAAAAATTTCAATGGTTTGAAAATCGTTCGATGGTGGGATTACTCGTATAGGCTTATTCCATTAGGATTAGATCTTGACCACATGTTTGAATTCATCGCTACAAATGAACTTTTTCGATACCGAATCATTTCATCGATGTGCTCCATAAAGGCCCCGTGAAATATCGGAAAGTAACTTTCAGGAGAAGGAGAAGATTTCAACAGGTACACTCTGTAATTTTATCTGGCCAAGCGTCCATTCCTTTATCATCTGAAAGAAATAAGTTAATAAGAAGGAATTGGAATTTTCATGACACATGCGTGTAGGATTGAAATAGATCAGTGAACACGTCGACTGTCTTGGCAAGTTTGTGAGGTACGCCACTTTAATTTGACCACACAATTACTCATTGGAATTCATAACTGTCATTTATCCATTTATCAATTGTTTCCACCAAATCGGACATGAATGTCACATTTCGATTATTTCAAACCTATTGTGACATAATTTTACATGTTACGAGATACAAGTCAGGTCAGCAGCTTCCATACAAATATTGTACTATAGTTCGAACCTGCAATGATTAATATCTCTAGGAATTCTAGAAAGGGCCTGATATTTTATTAAAAGGCAATACTCAAAAATGACACTGAACACAATTTGTTTGATGAACACTGAAACGAATATATATATATATTCTTTTGAATTGAGAGCTAACAAAATACAATTCATGAAACAAAAAAGTCCCTAGCTGAGGTTGGTGCAAAACGGGGTACCATACTATTCTGTCGTATGATACCAGAGCACAGGGAAAAACCTCAGTAGAAAAAACCCTGCCTCGCCGTTTTTACAAAATTGAAACTTAAAACTATTCGAATAAATACCTTCAATATTTAGACACAAAACACTTAATTGATGCTCTTGGCCAGGAGGGTGTTTTAAACCAGGTCTGGCGTTCCGAGTGATGATTTTCGAATCTTCCGTTCTTCTAAGACCGCTACAGGACCCTACTAAAGGGTAATCATCTCCCATAGATTTAAATAGTGGTATTTCATCCTAAATATCGAATTCAATTTCGGAATAATGATAAAAAACGTGTGACAAACTTATGAAACGAATCAGTTGCTATAATGAGAAGGAAATTATTGAAATTTAACCATAATGAAAATGCTTCATTCAAAACAACAAAAGCGTGTATAGATTTCCATGAAAGTGAACTGGAACCTTTCTAGAAGCTTAATCCTTCACAATTGGGTTTCAAGACAATAGTGCTACCGCTGTTGTGTGCCACCAAGTCCGCCTATTAAGTGTAAACCTACTAACCTACTTCTTACCCCTGGAGCGGAGCGAGCAGGTGCGAGAATATTTCTCGAGTTTCCCTTCTCTTAAGGATTCCAGTGCTAAATAAATCACTTCAGAAGCATTACCATCTTTTGAATCTGAAAATAATAATAAATAAGACTGAATGAGAAGTGGACACACTGTGAAGCAGGGGGGTTTATTACATTTGCGAATCGATTTAAAAGCAAATATTTTTCATCCATTTCTATAGTATCATTATAATTATCAAAAATTACAATTAGGTAGATACTAATAAAACTACATTGGATGGACTGTAGATGGCAAGCATCAAGGGTCAGCACAAAAGGAGTTTCTGGAGAAGGAGAAAGCAGACAAGAAAAAACTTTGAAACGGCAGGATCCAAAAGATATCTGGATCTTGGTAAGAAACAATTACACCTCCTTACTGGCTTTTTTTCAGGACACTGTCGCCTCAGGAGGCACCTGTTGAGCATGGGATTTTTCGACACTGACGAGTGCAGGTTGTGCGGGGAGGAGGAAAAAACCCCATTCACCTAGTCACGGAATGTTTTGGCAAAGCGAGCCTAAGGAGAGAATGCCTTGGGCGGGAAACTTTTAAGAGTGAGGAACTAGCCTCGTTGAAGCCTTCACAGATATTGGATTTTAAAAAATCCCTGGAACTGGAAGGCGAGCTGTGAGGGTAACGTCCGAACAGCTCTGTAAGGGGACACAATAGACTGGTCGCAGTGAACTGTAACCACTTTTCAAACTAAACTAAAGGGTCACCACCAAAGCTCACATCAGGCTGGCATAACACTGGTGCGTGGCCCACATTGTCCAGAGGTCTTTGAGCTGAGGCTGAGGGTTGAACCGCTTCACTATGACATCGAGATTTCCTTGCAGAACTGCCTTCGTCGATGGCTTGCTGTAAATTTTACGTCATCGACGTAGGATTTCACCAGGTAAGGAAAGTATGATGTGGGGAGCAAAAATAGAAAAAGTCCCAAAACAAAACCTGAAAGACTCCACTAGATAGGTTTTTAGCCGTTTATTTAATCTTGTATGCAAAAATTATAGTTTTATTTACAGACTAATTTGAGAAGTGACCATAATGAAATAGTTATTTTTGTATCTAGTGCGCGAAATGCTACTTTGGTGATCGAGAACTAATTTTTTTAACTCGGCTGCGCCTCGTTAAAAAAAATAGTCGAGATCACCAAAGTATTTCGCTCATGAGATGCAAACAAAATTTTTTCTACAAACGCTTAGCTTAATATAAAAAAAATATTGAACTGGTTTGAACTGTTTTTCCAAATCAAGTAATTAGGTATTATAACTATGGGCAATATATTCTATGTTGAAAGAAACACTCAATGTTAAAGAAAACGTGGATTTCAAGAAATTTACCAAGTTAAAATATAAGAATCCCATATAGTTTACATGCAGTGTGCGAACTAAGTATTTCGCACATTACTTCGCGCACGGTGTCATAGTAACAAAGGAAATAGCCCAGTCAAATTAGATGAAAAAGGGGGTCAACCTCGGAATGAAAGATAATAAGCTGAAAATTGGTATGAACCTTTGTTTTGTCATTCTAAATGTTGTCTCAAAAGTCACAATTGCTATCGTGCCGGCGTCTTAAGATATTGAAGGTCATAAAAATCGGTTTTTTGCGAATATCTGCCTTCCTATTGCTTAAATGAGATTTGCAGTTATTATGAAAGTTGTAGACTATAAAATTGTCTACAACTTTTGTTTGAACTTTTTTTCCATATGACCAACCGTTTTTGGGGTAGAGCGCGAAGAGTGCGCAGCGTACAGTCATATATGACCTAATGCAAAGTCGAGCGTGAGTTACGGCTATCAGTCCCTTGTATAAAGTCAATTATTTACTTAACAGTTATAAATATTAAACAATGCCCATCATTTGTTACAATTTGTTGATTATTTATATTTAATTAAAATAAGTAATTAAATTATTTATATATAATTATCATAATTCACGATTCACGAATAAAAAGGGATGATACTGATGTGAATGAACTGGTTGGTTGGTTTACTCTTTATAATCCCTTTCCAAATACGAATCAGTTGGTATCCTTAGCTTTAGGAATCGTTTGAAATGACCAAATTAATTGTCACAGAGCTCATGAAATCGGATTGCAATCTATGGTAAAGATAACTGGTTTGAAGTTTAATGAGATAAAGTTTAAACGCGTCGATAAGGTTTTACCGCTTTCAGCCGTTAACAAATCTATCAATATTAATGATTGTAAAGTCTCTGTAGATCCCTTGTTACTTTTTCAGAGAATAACTGTAAGCAAAAAATTTGAATGTAATTTACAAGAATATCTTCAGTAGGAACTATGCCCGTATCCGACATCTTTATTTGATAGTGATGGCATGAGAAAAACCACGAAAGCGACATTATACTCGTATGACAATATGATACCTGTCGATATCGATCTTGATGAAAATAATGTAACTTACATTAACATAATTATATATAAATAACTTAATTACTTATTTTAATTAAATATAAATAATTGCCAAATAGTACACAAATAATGGGCATTGTTTAATAATTATAATTGTTAAGTAAATAATTGACTTTATACAAATACAACGGACTAATAGCCGTAACTCAAGCTCGACTTTGCATTAGGTCATATATGACTGTACGCTGTGCACTCTTCGCGCTCTACCTCAAAAACGGTTGATCGTATGAATAAAAAGTTTAAACAAAAGTTGTAGACAATTTTATAGTCTACAACTTTCATAATAACTGCAAATCTCATTCAAGCAAAAGGAAGGAAGTTATTCGCAAAAAACCGATTTTAATGACCTTTGACCTTCAATATCTTAAGACGCCGGCACGATAGCAATTGTGACTTTTGAGACAACATTAAGAATGACAAAACAAAGGTTCATACCAATTTTCAGCTTATTATCTTTCATTCCGAGGTGAAATCCTAATTTGACTGGGCTAAAATGAAAAAAAGGGTCACTTCGCATATTCTTGCTAATGCGCTAACCTTGTCATTTTTTGACGTTTGTAGAAAAATGTTTCATTCGAAACTTCGAAAGATCATATTCGCAATGAATCAAACGTGTATAGATTCGAACCTTTTCCAGAAACTCAACCCTTCACAATACAGTTTCGAGACAATAGTTCCCCTACTGTTGTGTACCACCAAGTCTGCCTTTCAAGCGTAAACCTACTAACCTACTTCTTACCCCTGGAACGGAGCGAGCAGGTGCAAGAATATTTCTCGAACTCCCTCTCCTAAGGATCATTTCAGACCTAAATAAATCTGTTCAGAAACATTACCATCTTTTGAATCTGAAAATAACAAAGGTTGAATGAGGAGTGGACACACTGTAAAAGAGGGGTTAATTAAATTAAACGCGAATTCAATTATCTTGAGTAGATATATATTGTTGTAGTAATATCTATTTTTTTGTTTCTAAATTCAATAGTTTTCATTTCAATTCCATTTCAACAGTATATGCACTGGACAGCCTGTATATTATATCAGTTACCTGGAACTGATATCTGTGTGCCTGCGCAATCCAAGAAATTTGAACAATATGTCAGAGTCTAAGAACAACCTCGGAGTGTTTCTTATCGCTACCGCTAATTTTCTAAATTGTATTTTCCGCTATTATATATTTTCTCTTATTTTGAGATAGAACCTTGTGTTCCGCTATTTTAAGTGAACTACGCTATTATTTTGTGAAAGAGACACTATTATTGAAGAATTGAAGATCACCGACCCCGTCCGAGAGTACTCTCCAGAAGATTGGTCGAAGAATACTGTTTGGTGAGTCTGGTGCATTTTACTTTATTTTCTTTTACTTTATTTTTACAACACCTATGATTTTGATTAATACAGTCCACTAAATTCTCTCCACATAAAGAGTTACCGCAACATTTTGGACCTTCGGGAGCCGAATATTGAATTGTTTTTTTCTTTCTATATTTGGTTTTATTGCTTAGTAATTGAAGTTTCGCAAATTACATGCAGAATTGTTAATTATTAATTATAGTGAGTTTTTATTCGATTATTCCTCTTATCTCCGATAATTAATATATTGTTCCATATTCTTGTTGCAAGCGATAATTTTTTATTTGTACGCTACAATCTCCCCAGTAAACTCGTTTACTGACTGCATTCTGCAGGAGTGTTGATACGGTCGATATTCGAGTTTCCTACGTTCGATTTATTTATTGAATTTATTTTCGTTTTCCTAGTACATTATGGCTACGAAAATAAAACGAGCCCGTGCGTATCGCAATACTGCTGTTTCGGAAATTCAACTCTTGAGTAATTTCGCCAAACAAGCAGAATCTGATATGAATAAATTTAAAATTTTCAAAGCTAGATTTTCAGATATTGAAAGAATAAGGGACGAATTTGACAAACAACATATTATTGTTGTAGATTCAGTTCTTCAAGAGGAAGATTGTGATTTGAGTTTGGAAGAAACCATAAGAGATGGTTTTTTAGCAGATTATTACGAAATTAAAGCTATATATGAAACTTTAGTTCTCGATGATTTTAAGAAATCAGAAAATTCGAATGCTACTTCATCTTGTTCGAAATATAACACAAATGTGAAGTTGCCTAAGCTTGAGTTGAAACGTTTTACAGGTGATTGTACGCAATTTCCTTCATTTATAGGTTTATTCAATTCTTTGTACATAATAATACGTCGCTAAGTAATGATGAGAAAATTAGTTACCTAGTTTCAACCCTCGATGGACCGCCTTTGAAACTAATTCAAAATTATGAATTTTGTGGAAGAAATTATCAAACTGCTTATGATACCTTATATCAACGTTACCACAATAAGCGTTGGCTCGCTAAATGCCATTGGCGTCGCATTGAAGGTACAGTTAAAATCAAATCAAAGGTACCAAACGCCCTGAGAAATTTGTTAGATACTTTTCAGGAAAATATTTCTGCCTTGAGAAATTTACAATTTCCCACTGATGAATGGGACTTTATTTTACTAATGATGTTATATGATCGGTTAGATGATGATATAATCTCCCGATTTGAACATGCTTTTGGTTCATCTGAGATTCCCGAATATAAAGATCTCACGACATTTTTGGAACGTGAGTGTATTGCTTCCGAAATGATTAATAGTGATCAATCTTCTACTAGCGGTATAAATTCAGTTGGTAGAAAACCTTATACCAAAAATTTCTTGTTGAAAAATCGACAAACTCGAACAGTTCTAGTTCATCGAAATGCGTCGTTTGCAAAAATGACCACTCTATATTCAGGTGCAAAACTTTCTTGACATGAAACCGTTCGAACGCTATAATTTGGCTAAGAAACTGCATTTATGTTTCAATTGCCTATCAAATGTTCATGATATCCGTTCTTGTGCCTCTAAGTCTACTTGCCGTCAATGTTCATTGAAACATCATACCTTTCTACATTTCAAAGTAGATAAAAATGAAAACTCAGTTACGAAAAACGCTACCACAACTAGTTCTGAACCGCAATCTGTTGTGAACTTTGCAGGAGCTGGAGTTCTCAATTCTAAAAAAACTTCTTTTGTTCTCTTAGCCACTGCTTTGGTTGAAGTGTCCGATTCAAATGGGATTTTTCATAAATTACGTTGTCTTATTGATTCTGGTAGTATGACTTCGTTTATAACAAAGAAAGCAGCTTCATGTTTAGGTTTGAAATCTGAAAATGTTTTTCTTGAGGTTACAGGATTGAACTCTTCTAAATCATGTACCAGTAAAGGTTTAGTTTCTCTCGCTGTTAAACCAGTCGGACAAGCATCCCCAGTTTTGTATACAAACGCATCCATAATTCATCAAATTACAGAAAAGTTACCGACTACGCCTGTGCCTGCTTCTGTGGGTGATGAGTTCAAAAATTTAAAATTAGCTGACGACACTTTTCATACTCCTGGACATGTTGATATCTTATTTGGAGCTGATATGTTCTCGAAAATTTTGCTCTGTGGTCACGTCACTGGTATTAATGGTATTAATGCCTTCAACTCAATTTTTGGTTATATACTTATGGGAGGTGGATCAGACCCCTCTCAAAACAGTACCGCCTCATTTTTTTGCGACATCCATTGTCAAGAAAGCGACATATCACATCCTGAAATTGTGAAACGTTTTTGGGGAAACCGAATCTATTCCCTCGGTAAGTATTGACTCCCCCCAAGATCAATTATGTAAGAAAGTATTTGTAGGTACACATGACCGCGATTCTGATGGTAAAAATATAGTTTCGTTACCGTTTTCGAATAATATGCCCGATTTTAGCGGCATGGAAGAACTTGTTTCCAAGCGATTCTTTTCATTAGAGCGTCGACTTACGAAAGATCCTTTTCTCCGTAACGATTACTCTGCTTTTATTCCCGAATATCTCGATTGTGGACATATAGAGATTGTTCCATATAATTCTTTACACAACAGTCCTTATAACCTCATTCAACACAATTGTGTTTTGAAACCTTTAAGTACCTCTGATACCGTTACATGTGAAATTCCATCTGCTCTATTTGTAGCTTTGCAATTTTTGAAACAGATAGAGCAAGATGAAGGTTACGATTTTCCCTTGACAACGAAAGTGTTGTTTGATTTCTGTTCTGATGGTGACTCATCTGCGCTGGAAATTTCAGGATTTTTATGGAATCCAATTTCATATAGTTTTTCGTTTTCTGTTGCACCTTTGAACGATGCAAGATGTACGAAAACACAAGTCTTGTCACAAATAGCCCGACTATATGATCCACTCACATTTTTAATTGAATATTTAATTCAGAGATTATGGATTATTGCTCTTCCGTGGAATGATCAACCACCGGACGAGATTTTACTTATTTGTAATCGGTTTGTTTCACACATTCAATATCTTTTGCGATTTGAAATAACGAGACATTTAAATTGCTCAATTAATTCGAAATTTGAGTTACACGGCTTTTGTGATAGCTCTGACGAGGGTTATTGCGCTATTTTGTATTCAGAAACGGTTCATTCTGATGGTAATATTTACATCAATTTTGCTAAACGTAAAATTGCACCTCTCAAGGAAATATGTATACCGCGCTTAAAATTGTGTGCTACAGTTTTGCTAATAAAACTTTTATTTGTATTGAAATTTTTTTCTGATGAATATTCTTTCGCAACCATTCAAGCCTGGTCGGATTCACAGGTAGTTTTGGCATGGCTTCGATCAACTTCTTATAACTCGTTTTGGTTGAGTGGTGCAAAATTTAAGTTTAGCGATCAATCTCAATTTGAATTTCAACTATATCAACTCTCTGAAAATTTTCTTTCGGAATATATATGGTGCGAGGAGAAGAAAATAACTCTATTCGCAACACCTAAAATTCAGCATTTTTTGAATTCGAAAAAATATTCAAATTGTCCGTCAGTATCATTTATTTTTGTTCATGTTATGAGATTTATTCATAATATCTCTCATGGGGATCAAAAGCGATGTGATCTTCTGCGTTCACTTGAATGTCGCCTAGCATTGCAAACGCTAGCGAAATATACCAAAATTGTTTCCTTCCTGAATGAATTTTCAGGTAACCCACCAGCTGTATTTTCTGTTTGTTAAGCAGTTGTTGAAATTGTTTTTGTTATGTTTTCAAAAAACCCAAAGTCAGCCCCTCTGGGCAAATTATCCATTCAAAGTTCTCAACAATAATGGCCTTTTACATATCGGTTGTGATTACGCTGGCCATTTACGTACGATTACACCCAAAACAAACAAAAAACGCAAAATCTTATTTTTGCGTTACCAATAAAAAGCAATGAGGAATAATCTTTTTTTATTTTGCTCATATTCTTTGTTATTATAAGTTTTCTGCATGATAGTTTGCGCAATTTCATAATATTCATTATTTTTTCTATTTTTATTTCAAGCTCTTTTGAAAAATGCTATGGCATTTTTGGGGGGCAGGAAATGTTGTAGTAATATCTATTTTTTTGTTTCTAAATTCAATAGTTTTCATTTCAATTCCATTTCAACAGTATATGCACTGGACAGCCTGTATATTATATCAGTTACCTGGAACTGATATCTGTGTGCCTGCGCAATCCAAGAAATTTGAACAATATGTCAGAGTCTAAGAACAACCTCGGAGTGTTTCTTATCGCTACCGCTAATTTTCTAAATTGTATTTTCCGCTATTATATATTTTCTCTTATTTTGAGATAGAACCTTGTGTTCCGCTATTTAAGTGAACTACGCTATTATTTTGTGAAAGAGACACTATTATTGAAGAATTGAAGATCACCGACCCCGTCCGAGAGTACTCTCCAGAAGATTGGTCGAAGAATACTGTTTGGTGAGTCTGGTGCATTTTACTTTATTTTCTTTTACTTTATTTTTACAACACCTATGATTTTGATTAATACAGTCCACTAAATTCTCTCCACATAAAGAGTTACCGCAACATATATCATTCGTTTCACCATGTCGCTGATGCAATGGGAAGGCCCCATCCATTGTTCCTATTGTTCTCATATGTTTTCGAAATATTTTGTTCGCGGACTGAAGTATCTCGATGGAAACACAGCTCTCTTGGATGTAATCTTCACAAAATAATGAAAGAGGAATTCGTTCTTTTTCAGTCTCTCCAATAAATGCTACGAAAGAATATTATTTCTACTGGGGATTTTGTTTTCGTGTAATCCAGAAGCATTAGGTTTTATTTCCTATCGTATGAAAGTTATTTCTTTCTCAAATTATTAATATACAGGGTGTTTGGTATATAAATATTCTTTTGAATTGAGAGCTAAAAAAATATAAAACATGAAACGAAAAAGTCCTTAGCTGAGGTAAGTGTAAAACAGGCTACCCTACTAGTCTGCGTATGATACCAGAGCTCAGAGGAAAACCTCAGTAGAAAAAATTCTGTCTTGCCGTTTTTACAAAATTGAAACCTTAAACTATTCGAATATACAGGGTGACTGGTGACGTATGGGACAACGGCTAACTGGAGATAGAGGACCTCAAACTGAATGAGGATTGGGGGTTTAAATGTCCTATAAGGCTATTAGTTTCAGAGATACAGAGTGTTTTTTGCAAAAGTGCGAGAACTATAAACTCCCATATCTTCGTCAATATGGCAAATTTTTCGCTGATATTTGGCAAGCTTGTTAATTTACATATTCTCCATCAGATCAACAAGAAAAAATTCCCAAAAATTGCAGGTCCGTATTCAAAAATTTCAATTTCCGTGTCAGGTGGGAAATATCACTCGGTATATGAAATAAAAAAATTAAATTGGGAAATTGGAATCTGCAAAAAACACTGAGTAAAAATCTGTTTTTTAGTTTTGATGGCACAAATTTTATAAAGTTTTTATGATATGTTGAAAGTCGAATATTACAATTTTTTCATATTGAATTCAAGCAACACACTATTCCTGAAAGAAAAAAACACTGAATTTGAGATGCTTAAATAATCCTAACGCATTTTGAATATTCTTCACATCTTGAAATACTTTTTCATTAAATTCTCTATCAATATTATAAGAAAAACTCAAAAACAATACAAACACAAAAAGATTAACAGTAGCATATATGGTTCAAAAAAAAATCAAATAAACAAATGCTTGATATGCGAGAGCCATTCCCCACACACTTATTTGCTCTTTTGAACAATTGAAATACGTTTCATATCCACAAGATGAAAAATTACTCTTGATAGAACAGTAACACTAAATTTCAGCTCGAGAAAAGTTGGACTTTCTTCTCAGAACGCCTGAACAATAATCCATCTGATACTTATTCTTTCAACAAAATTTATTCTTTTATTAAATAATGCAATGATTCATGAGAAAACAACTAAGCAAATGCTCGAAATCAGAGCAATTTGCTTCAACGCATTTATTGGCTCTCTTGAACTCTAATGATTTCTTTCCCTTTTGAGATGAGGATTATTCTGAGACCAAATATTATATCCGTTCATTTTGCGCAATTCAAAAAGAAGTATCATCTACATATTCTTCATTCGTGAATATTGAAGGCATTTTTCAGTAGATAAACAAACGACACAATTCCCAATAATACACAATCAATGAATGTATGAATATAAACGTCATTTTTTTTAAATAAGCCTACTCTGTGTAGTAGGATGTATTTTATTTATAATGAATAATAAACCTCTTATTCTAAAAAATCACTTGTTTCCCTAATATTCTGTTTGCATTAAAGAAATTCAGATGCTTCTCAAAAGAAGATGAAGTTGCAATACCTAAGTACATATTAGAGAAAAGTAAGTCCTCAAAATTCATACATTATTTCATTGAAGGATAAATTCTGTTGAAAACATAAGTACCAGATTGATTATTGTTCAGGGGTTCTGAGAAGAAAGTCAAACTTTTCTCGAGCTGAAATCCAGTGTTTCTGTTCTATCAAGAGTATAATTTTTCATCTTGTGGATATGAAAAGTACTTCAATTGTTCAAAAGAGTCATTAACACTGAGTTGCAGGAACGTCCATTAAAATTTAAAGGTCCATTAAACCCTTAATCCTCCATTATTACAAGGAACTAATGGAGGATTAAGGATTTAATGGACCTTTAAATTTTAATGGACGTTCCTGCAACTCAGCATTAGTGTGTGAGGGGAATGGCTCTAGCATATCGAGCATTTGTTTATTTGATTTTTTTATGAATCATATGTGCTACTGTTCCTCTCTTTGTATTTCTATTATTTTTTTAATTTTTCTTATAATATTGATAAAAAAGGAGTTCAAGATGTGAAGGAATATTCAAAATGCGTCAGGATTATTTAAGCAACTCAAATTCAGTGTTGTTTCTATCAGGAATAGTATGTTTCTTGAATTCAATATGAAAAAATTGTAATATTCGACTTTCAACATATCATAAAAACTATGAAAAATTTGTGCCATTCAAACTAAAAACAGATTTTTACTCAGTGTTTCTGGAAGATTCCAATTTTCCAATTAATTTTTTTTTATCTCATATACCGAGTGATATTTCTAACCTGACACGGAAATTGAATTTTTGAATACGGACCTGCAATTTTTGCGAATTTTTCTTCTCGATCTGATGGAGAATATGTTTAGTAACAAGCTTGCCAAATATCAGCGAACAATTTGCCATATCGACGAAGATATGGGAGTTTATAGTTCTCGCACTTTTGCAAAAAACACCCTGTATCTCTGAAACTAATAGCCTTATAGGACATTTAAACCCCCAATCCTCATTCAGTTTGAGGTCCTCTATCTCCAGTTAGCCGTTGTCCCTTACGTCACCAGTCACCCTGTATACCTTCAATATTCAGATACAAAATACTTAATTCTTGCTCTCGGGCCAGGAGGGTGTTTTAAACCAGGTCTGGCATTCCAAGTGATGATTTTTCGAATCTTCTGTTCTTCTAAGACCACTACAGGACCCTTCTGAAGTGTAATCATCTCCCATAGATTTAAACAGTGGTATTTCATTCTAAATATCGAATTCAATTTCGGAATGATGATAAAAAACGTATGACAAACTGACAAAAAATCGACGTAGTCCTTCGAAGAGGGTGTACTAAAGTCGAGCATGGTCTGAAGATCTATGGTTACGAAGAAATGGCTACTTTTCAACTTTTTTGAAATTTACTGCTCTGACATCGTAAGTAATATCACAAGGGCATCTAATTTTTTCGAAATAAAGAAAAAAATTGAAAAAACACGATGCTGAGTAATATTTTGACAGAAAGCATTAGTGCTTGTGGCTATTTCATGCATTTTGTACCGTCAAGTTTTGCTGCGGGTATACTCGAATGAACTGCTGACAGCTTCTGTCAAACAGTTTTTCCTCCTAGAAACTATTTGTAATTCAAAATCGTGCGTATCATATTGGTGGAAATTACGACGACGGAAATAGGCCGATATTTTTAATTTTTTGAAAACTTCTTGACTATGGATATTCCGTGATTTAAATATAATAGTGTTTGATTGCATGAAAGAATTATTGATGTAGGTATGTGCTTTTTTGAAGAACTAACGAAACAGATAGGTTTTTTTTCACATTTGAACACCAAGTCATAAGTTATTCTCAATTTTTCCAATAAGATTTTATGGGGAAAACAGGTGTAGTTATTTATGATCTTGTATATGTTGGGTTATCAGAATTTTTAGTGGATAGTTTTTAACGAAAGATGAGGACCATATCCTTAGCCTTGAAATATTTATAGTCATGTGGTTTTCACAAAATAAATCATTTTCGATATCCAAGCAGAAAAATTCAAAAGAGTTGAAAAAGCGCTATATCTTCGTCGCCATATATTCAAGGACCATGCATCACTTGACGCATTTTGCTGCAAACGACGTTATGAACATATACATGTTATCCCAATATCAGTTCTATCGATCTGAGACCACATTTTAAGAAAACCTAAGGTTGTACATACCTTGCTGTCTTACGTATGAAAATTATCCAGGATGTTCACACTGATACATACTCCACCAACTTTATTGTTTCATTTTGTTTGAAACCCTCACATTCCTCAAACTTTTGAACCTCCCCTCGTAACAGTTATAAAAAATTGCGTAAGGAAAATTTTGCCTCATTTTATGGACGGCACTGTTCGCTTTTAGCGTTCAACAGCGAGGGGTCGCAGCTCTCACAAAAGATGGTAAAGGCATACCGTCAATATCGATAATAATGAAATTTCAATACTCCAATGTCATCCATGTCATTATTATTGAGATCATGTTTCCGGATTCGACAGCAGAAAATAAATTATACGGAAGAAAACAAATTGAATTCCATTTGAGAAGGCGTCAGTAAGATGATGTTTATTAATAGTAGAAGCACAGGAATATTGCATTCAGATCAATTTCCCTGTGAAAGCGAATAAAAATGTCAACAATTCGATTGGAATATACAGCTAGGGAGATATAATAATATGGAAGGATTCTACACTATTAAATTCTTCCTTTTCATCGTCGAAAATTAGGACCGAGACCAGTCAACCAAAAATTTTTCAAAAGCATTGAAATCGGAATTACATTTTTCCCTACTGGATTATGTAATTGGAAATACTATAGGATAACTCACATCTCAAATTCTCGATATTTATTGATATCATTTTCTGTTGGTGTCACTGGTAAAGAATGCGATGTCAGACGAATTTGTTTCAACACTGTATAGTGAAAAATCTGAAAACTATTGCTGGCACACTTTAGCGATCAACAAACCCACCGTCTGATGTTCACCAAAAACAAATCATGAGGTACGACTTAAACTTGATGCTATGAGAAAATGAAGAAAGGGAAACCAAACCTTCGAAGTAAGTAAATACTGTCAAATGGTATACCGATGGTTCTCAAACAATAATAGATGAAGGCGGTGGGCTGTACGGGCCAAGAACCAAGTATGTTCAAGGCTCAAGAACAAACTCAATGAGGTAGGCAAGAAAAATAAGGACTTTTTAATCTGTGTTCATCAAAGGAAACAAAGAGGCCAATATACTTGCCAAAAAGGGCACGCATTGGCCGAGAACCCTTTTGTGGTATAGGTGAATGTACCTATAAGAAGGCGTTTCTGGAGAAGGAGAACGCCGAGAGGGAAAAACTTTGGCGGAATCTCTCTTGGATGGATCATTCCACTTAGTTTCTTCAGAACTTTGAAACAGCAAGATACAAAAAAATCTGGATCTTAGTAAGAAACAATTACACCTCCTCACTGGCTTTCTCTCAGGACCCTGTCGCCTCAGGAGGCATCTGTTGAGGATAACATTGTCAGACACTGACGAGTGTCTTAAGTTCTGTGAGGAGGAGGAAAAAACTCCAATATACCTAGTAACGGAATGCTTTGGCATTGCGAGCCTAAGAAGAGAATGCCTCGGGTGAGAAACTTGTAAGAGTGAGGAACTCGTTGAAGCCTTCACAGATATTGGATTTTATCAGACTTTTGGAACTGAAAGGCGAGCTGTGAGGGTATGGTCCGAACAGCTCTGTAAGGGGTACAATAGACCTTGTGATCGCAGTGAACTATAACCCCTTTTTAAACTAAATTAAACTAAACTATCGTTAGGCTCTTATTAGAATGTTTTTCATTTGCAATCGAAAGATGCATAGAAGGAAACCTGGAAATAAATTATCAAATGTGTGATATAGTGATACAATCTGATAGTCAAGCCGCTATTGAAGCACTGAACTCATATGTTCCCAACTCAAAGCTAATATGGGAGTACCGAAAAAAATTGAATGAAATAGGTAAAAACAACAAGGTCTCTTCAGTCTAAAGAACCTAACACAGTGGCTAGAAAGAGAGAACAAATGGCACTTACTGGCCAAGAACCTTCTGTGACATAGGCTAAGGAACCTGTGAAGAAGATTCTATTATTAGATTTCAGCAAGAATGAGTTGCGCCTCCTCACTGGGTTTCTAAATTAACATTATCGCCTTGGAAAGCATATGATGGGTACTAGCATAACAAAAACTGAAGTGTAAAGATTCTAAAAGTTCATTGGAGCTCTGGAATTATAGCACGAACTGTAGTGCAGTTGCGAAAGCAGCTTTGATGGATGGCACGATAGACCATAAGGTTGTTGTGGAATTTAACCACATTACAATCCACAACCATATCAATGAGAAAACAATTTATATTTTGCTTAACTATCGAAGAATAACGGCAACATCTGTGGAAATATACAAAGGCAGCTGGAGGGAATGATCAGGAACGAAAAAGCCAAAGAAAATCCCCATTTTCTTCTCCTAGGTGAGCCACTACGTTACAAATTCTACAAAGTCAACATTCATTCAGCAGCTTTCCAACTTTTCCCTTCGACCGTTTTCCCATCAATTAATTTGATTTGTGGGAAATCCTTACATACTATATCTATATTAAGGTTATTGTGGATTGTAACCCATTTAGAAGTCTACAACTTACAACCATAGTATCAAAAATAGATTCAATTTTGATCAACTACCGAACAATAACGGCAACATCTGTGAAATTATACAAAGGAAGCTGAAGTTGAAAAAAAAATCGGGAACAGAAAAGCCCAACTAAATCCCCATTTTCATCTCCCAACTAACATTGACATTGACATTACGTCACAAATTCTACAAAGTCAACATTAATTCGGGAGATTTCAAACTTTTCTCTTCAAACTCTCTCATTTGACCATTTTGCCCATCATTTTCGAACAAGCAATTTGATTTGAGAGGAATACTACAATTATGAGTACCTACTAGGGTTGTTGTAGAATGTAACCCATTTCACAATCTACAATCTACAACTATAGTAATAAAAAACTAGTTTCCATTTTGATTAACCACCGAACAATAACGGCAACATCAGTGAAAATATACAAAGGAAGCTGAAGCTGAAAAGAATGATCGTGAACAAAAAAACCGAACGAAATCCTCATCTTAATCTCCAGAGTGAACCATTATATTCCAAAAATTCTACAAAGTCAACATTAATTCTAAAGCTTTAAAGCCTTTCCCTTCAAAATCTCTCATCCGACCATTTTCCCATCATTCACGATCAAGCAATTAGATTTTTGAGGAATACTTGAATACTATAACTATACTAAAATGATTTTGGAATGTAACCCATTCAATAATCTACAACCAAAGTAAGAAAAGAAAATTTTTCATTCTGATCACCTACAGAATACTAACGGCAACATCTGTGTAAAAATACAAAAGAAGCTGAAGCTGAAAAGAATGATCGGGAACAAAAAAGCCAAACAAAATCCCCATTTTTCATCTCCCGAGTAAGCCATTACGTTACAAATTCTACAAAGTCAACATTCATTCGACAGCTTTCCAACTTTTCCCTTCAAACTCGCCCATTTGACCGTTTTGCCCATCATTCACGATCAATCAATTTAATTGCGGTTTCCGCCTATTCAATCCTATGAATTATTTAATCCTCTCAAACTTTTCACTAAGTTTCTCGCTTCGCATCTGCCATCGATTATATTCGAATCTTCTCAAAGATGAGGAGTCCGCCACGATTCTCAAATATCTTGAGTTTCCTTCGTTACATTATAATTTTATTAACTCAGAGAGGGAAATTGAAAACATCTTGAATTGGTGTTCCGGAATGATGTAAATTAACTGTTGCGTCAGGCTTTCAGATGATTGATATTTGTATACGGTTTATTTTCTTCGATACAGACTCAGGGAAGAACAAGGGAAATTTTCGATAAGTACTTTCATGAAGTTTGGAGCTTCAATTATAAATTGGCTCACTGTTCATCTGATCTACCGGTTCGACTGACCAATCATTCATCTGATCTACAGTTATCTGATTTACCAATTCAATTGATCTACTGATCATCAGGTCTTTCGTTTCAAATGATCTACCATTTGTCTGACCTACTGGTTCAATTGATCTACCTTTCATCTGATTCACTTGAAAAGGTACATCAGTGGGCTCACTACTTAAATCCTCTCAATCTTTCACTAAGTCTTCTGCTTCATCTGCCATAGATTATGTTTGAAACTTTTCAAAGATGAGCGGTCTGCTACGATTTTAAATATCTATCTTGAGTCACGTTTCTTTGATTCAGGCCCAGGGAACAAGTAGGAAAATATTCGAAAAGTACTGTCATAAAGTTTGGAGCATCCCTACATAGTATAAAACAAAGTTGCTTTCTCTGTCCCTATATCCCTTTGTATGCTTAAATCTTTGAAACTACGCAACGGATTTTGAGGCGTTTTTTTAAATAGATGAAGTGATTCAAGAGAAAGGTTTATATTTATAATAACATCCATTAAATAGTGGAGAAGTACTGTTATTTTTGAGGTTTCTTATGTGATGTCATACCGTGCGAAGCCGGAGAGGGTCGCTAGTCAATTATAAATTGGCTCACCGTTCATCTGATCTACCGGTTCAACTGATCAACCATTCTTCTGATCTACTGTTTCAATAGACTCACCTTTCATCTGATCTACTTGTGAGGGATTTTCTGAATGCGACTTTCCCAAATCGATGGATTGGCCGTAGAGGATTCTCGTTCTCCGGATCTTAGCTGATCATATTCTTTTTCGAGTTTATATAAAATCGAGTATTTCCGTTAGACGACCACCATGATTGCTGAAATAAAGACAAAGAATTATTGATGAATGTTAACTAGTACTCGGAGAGTCTTGGAAAGAATGACTCACGAAATTGTTAGTAGAAAAGCATATTTTCAGGAGGTGAACAGTGAGGATCTTGAAAATTTGATTCGATTTCGTTTAAAATGTTATTCTCCTTCGACATCAGTAAATGAATTTGGGTATTCTAGTAGTAACAGTCAATTATTCCTCGAAAAAAAAATTTGCAGAGAAAATAATTTTTCCAGAAAAAAATTTTCCCGAGAAATTTCTCTGAAAATTTTTTTTTCTGGTAACATTTTTTCCCGGAAGATGGATCGGACGTTCTGGTCCAATCTCGTGGCCGGCCCGTTCGCCGGACTTGAACCCATTGGACTCTATTACTGGGAAGCAGTTAACGAAAAAGTGTATTCAAAGCAATCGAAAATAAATTTGAACTACGGCAGCTGCAATTAAACAAGTATTATACCATTTTGGAATCTCACTAAATGCGCCAACTTTTGAAAAAACATGCCAAACCTACGTAGTACTTTTTTTTCAATACAGTCAGTTGAAACTAGGCAATTGTTATTTCGAAATTTTTTTTTCCGAGAAGTAAGCCCTATTTTTATGAAACCTAGAGCAGCTGGTATCAAATTTTGATTACAGTTTAGACAAGCATTATTCAAGGTTACACAGCAAAGAAAAAAGTTGGAAAAAGTTGATATTGTGGCAACAGGAGCGAAAGGGACTGTCACAGGGTGTGGAATTTGCGTGGTTTTTTAAATGCGCATTATTTTAAAATCATGCAACTTAGATTTTTTTAATATTTTTCTGATAACCAGCATTACTTGCTTTTCACCCGGTTCCGGGTTGACGTCGAGTAATGGGACACGCTGTATATTAAAAAATGATGGATTTTTCTTCAACCGGAAGTATTAATCGATAAAGAAATGTAAATTTTTCCAAATCCAATTTATATCAACGATCAAGATTTAACTGAAATTGGGTACTTAGCCCTAATGACGACTCATTGAATGAGAATGTAAGCAAGTGAATATTTCCTGACAGATCTGAAACATACGCTCGAAAACATAACTTTATATACTTATGAAAATCTGCTATATTATTCAGTTAATTCAAATATCACCATAAGTACATAATACCGCTTGAGATTGTAATATGAAAGTTTGTTGCCTTATAGTTTTGCGAATATCATGAGTGAAATTGCAGCAAAGTAATAAAGTGATATTTCAATAGAGGAATTCTGCCTGCTGAAACTCCATCTCTAGAGGAATTCAACATGATTATTACATGAGAAAATTTATTCGTGAAATGAGGTTGGTAACTTATACACATATTCGATGAGCTCAAGGAAAATAGCGTGCAACAGCTTAACCAAAATGTCTGTAAGTTTAAAATTTCCAGCTGAAAGTGTACTCCAACAATTCAGTGCCCATCCATCGTTTTGTCATTGTTTAAGGAGAAGTCGCCTTAAACAATGGTTTTGTAAACACAAAAACGAACGTGTTGAGCTAAACATTTGAAATTGGCAAGAAAGGTGAACTACAAATCCAATCGAGTTCAAAATTATACATACATTTTGGTGTTCCATTGATGATATAAATCATAATACTTCAGGATCTCTGAAATGGAAAATATGAAAACTACGAATTTGTGACGCAATAACAGAAAAGATACTCGAATACATTTGTGACCGGAATATCACGGCTTAGTTCACCAAATAAAGTGACTATTGAGTTAGAAAGATAACAAAATCAATTTTTCGAATTTCAAAATTGAAATTTCATATTTTTTTGCACATGTATGACACAATGAATTTTGAAATTTGTGACGAAATCAGGCAGAGACTTCTGTAGGTAAGGTTCTATGTGATTTGAATTTTTAATTTATCTGCATGAATGTGTCAAAAAGATCAAGTAGTTTTTATATTTCAGGAATAATGGAGATTTTTTCCCGAATACTGCCTCGAAATTCCATATTTACCTGCTCAACAAAGGCACAAAAGAAAATTATGGTGAGAATTCTTTAATTTGGACATAAATAAAATTCTCTAAAATATACATAGGTACATCTTCGACTTGATAATTAATTTAAATTTAAAGTGCAATGGTATAAATCAGAAAGCAAAGAATGGATGAATTCAATATCCTGTATAGTGTATGGTACTTATTTATAACGCTTACATTCTACGGAGACATCGATGTATTGATGATTTGTAGTGCTATATTAAGGTGTCTGTGAACAAATGCGAGGAACTCTGGAAGATGATACTTCAACGAAAATAAGCAGGGGTAGTTCATATAATTTTTTTTCGAAATCGACCTCCCTTCCAAGTTACAGCCTTTGAAAGGCGATGAAGATTTGACCGTTTTTAATTTTTTTACGGCTTTTTAAAAAACACTGGGTCATAAAACCATACATAATATGGAGCTCTACT
>CM024242.1:31970713-32072817 GCA_013421045.1 Propylea japonica
AACTATGCTCCATTCTTTCTTTGAGTGTTTTTCAACGAAACTGTCAAATATCTTCATGAGAAATAGCAATCCTGATTATTTATCAGTATAAAAATATAAAATTTCAAATCGTCAGCCAACATTAAAAATGCACCGTGATGGAGCAGGTTCTTCAATTACACCTGAAGTAAATCTTGAACAACCTGGCACAAATCCTCACACGTTAATAAATTATTTTTAGGATATATATTTATGGATTCCATTTCGAAATGATTACTTCCATACTTCGCGTGACTGTGAAACATCTCTACCAACTGTCATAAAGTCTGAAATAAAAGGACGAATGCGGGTTCCAATTTCGATATTCGTTATATAAATGTCTTCATTTCGCGACACAAAGCGATTTTCATCCGTCACCTGAATTGGTTGTGACGCTTGATGGCAATAAAGCTTTATAACAATTGAAAATGCAACGGAACCTCTACCAAGCTAATGGAAATGAATAATGACGTCATGGGAATTCCGAGAGATTGAAAATGAGAAATGACAGCAAAAAATTATTCGTTGAGTGTATTCTCTCTTTCGCAATTCACTCTGCGGCTTTTTCAATGTATTATTTCCCAGAGGAAGATGCATTTATTATGGGATGTATAGTCACACATCATTCCAGAACTTTCGAGGATGTATCCTTTCCACCGCTATCGGAATACTTTTCCTACTGAAGTGTTGCTATCAATTTGTTGAATATACAGGTTCGGAAATTCACATCGGAAAGATACGATATACAATGCATTAGACATAAAATTTTTATTTGTTTGACAATAAGATATCAAACAAATGATGATAATTCAGAATATTTTCTTTGAATCAGTTTGATCAATATCCTCGTAGAAATTTTTCTTCTACTTTTCTTCTACTTCTTCCTTCTTTATTATAGGCATGTTTGCCTGTTCCTTTTTCGGAACTTGTCCGGTGTTCTGTCGAGAGTCAGGTTTTCGCTTCACCTATTCCAATTGAAGTTAGGCCTATGTTGTTTATATGGACTTACGAGGAAACATTTTTTTTTCAAGTTTCTGAATAATCTTCTCGTTCAAATGAAGTGCACGGGAATATCTACGTTTGTCATAATTGCTTTTTGTTTCAATCGGACAGGGATAATTATTCACCGAAGAACAACTGAACCATGCCATATGATTCAGTATGTTGTGCTACATCTATTCCTGTAGAGTCCTGTAAAAATGAAAATGATGCAAAGCGAACCAAAGTCGTTTAAATATCGATGTTTCAATATTCTTCGACATCTTCGAATTGAATATTTTATAAGAAGAGTATTAAAGAAGAGATCAATTTCGACGAGTCAAAAAATGGACCCAATTAAAAAAACACCGTGTGATAAGTGTACACACCAAGTTTTCCAGATTTTTCCGATAAAAGATTTTTCAATAAAATGGGTACATTTCACGAGAAAATATTTCATGTTTCGCTTTTTTGCCAGACTACATAAAACCTATTTTTTCTCATACCAACACAATTCAAATGTATTAATATAAATCGATATGTTTGATGAAATATTCATCAAACAGTTCCAAGTGTGGAAATTCAGAATAGTTAACTCAATTATTTCCAATGACATTGGAAAACCCGAACCTGTCTGATGAACTGACGGTTCAAAGTCAAGGTTTAAATAACTAGGCAATGAAGGTAACATAGATTCGAAAATACCACATGAAAAATTATATCCTTGGTTCGTTTTTTTCCAACATTAGATCAATGAGAACTGCATAATTCAATTAAAATTCAATACACAAAATTCATATAATGCGCCCGAAATAGTCATGAAATATGACAGTTGAAATTCAGAGTGGTTTGAAGAAGGAGTTAAATATATGGAGTGTTTTTATAAGCTAAATACAATTATTTCAGGGGCATATTCTCTTTTTTTATGAAAATTTAATACATGCATTGACCTATAGTCCGTTCACGGAAGGTTGAGCCGTCGTTGGCCATGGAAATTTGGCATATTCCACTGTGTATAATGAAATTTTAGGTTATGTTATTCATTTTCTTGTCAGATTGATAAGCAATATTGTCAATATGGCATAGAGTTCTCTGATTACTCGCAAGCTCATCGAACGAGGCCGGGTACATTCGTCAACGTTGACTTCATTTTACGTTATGACAGCAAAGCAAATACTGCCAACTTCAGATAAATAAACTAACGCCTACTATGTGCTCAACCTTTCGTCTCGGACTATAAATATTCTATCTGTCAGATATGCCAAGTATCAATGTAGGTTTCAGTCCTCACGTTTCAATCTGAAACTCAAGAGTACAACTCTTTGTGATTATAACCAGTGCTCCATTACCGCCTAGGCCAACATAGGCCAAAGCCTAGGGGCGGCACGATTTTAGTAGCGGCAAATTTTCGGTGAAAAAATTTTTTTTTAACTTCTCTACGAGAATGTAGAAATAGCCATCTTCGAAAATTTTGCACATTTGATTTGATAGAGTGAGCAAAGCAAAACAGAAAGTTGACATTGTAACAGATGAAGTAGTTTTGTATTATGAGTCATTGGTTGATTATATCGTAGGATAAAGAGATCAATTTGGTCGATTTGAGGAGTGAGCGAAGATCAATTCTGGATTCGAGAAATATCGAAGTGAAGAAAGAAGAGCCCCTACAACTGTTCCTGCTGATGAAACTCGAAAACGGAAATACTGTTTTTTGAGTAGGGGTTATCTTGTTATAATTGACGATCTAAAAAGAGAATTGAATGAGCGTAAACATTGCTACAAGGGTTTTGCTGCGAAGTTCTCTCTTTTGTAAAATTGTAATCGATTAGTTCTGAAGAATGAGGAGTAGCGGTTCCTACCTCTAGTTTTCCAGACGATTTAGATGAAAACTTCACGATGAATGTTTGCACTTCAAATCCTACTTAGCTCAGTTAGAACAACCCCCAAAAACTGTACATAAGATGAGTACCTTCTTCAGAAGTGATAAAAGCAATTAGAATGTTTTTATGCACTTCGCTACGAGCTGTTCAGCGAAGAGGTCGTCAGAATTGGAGAGAATTTTATCGTATTTGCGATCTAGCATGCCTCAAGAGCGTTTGAACTCTCTGGCCGTTTTGTGCATTGAAGCTGAGTTGTTAAAAAAATAGACTTCGAAGTATGAACAATTTGCGGAAAAGAAGGCAAGAAGAAAACCATTATTAGTTTGATGATGAAAACTGTAATTTTTTACTATGAAATTTTACACTCTGAAACATAAGATTATTTAATTTCCAGATAAAAAATTGTCCTTATCAACTTCAGCGAAAATCGCGTATTTAGAAAATTTTAATTTTTCAAATTTACTTTACTCAGGGCGGCGGCATATTGTTTTTGGCCTAGGGGAGGAAAAGAATTCAATACGGCCCTGCTTGTGACAAATAATAATCTACCGTACTATTCAGTACGATCCTGTTTCAATACTCACAATCACAAAGAGAGTTGCAGAATACGAGAACGTGAATGAAAGGTGAATTGATTACAGACAGAACTCAAATGAAACCAACAACTTTGTGAAGTGATATTACTGTTTCGAACAGACATATAGGAAATATGTTGAGTCGAAGATTAGTTAAAAAAACTACACATAAGGTTCTAATATTACACCCGTATCGTTTGTTAGTGTGAATTCACAATTCCAATCTAAATGGCACGCATGGTGTTGAATTTATACAGTTTGGGTCACTTTCATTGTGCAACGCACATATTTACCTATGCAATCATAGATTAGATGGTTACTTGCAGAAGAAAAAACTAATGAGATTTTCCAAATACAATTTCGTTTTTATTGCACAGTGGATTCGTGGAATTTTGAAAAAGGTGTACATACAGGGTTTTTTTAAGTTGGCCTATTAGACGTTTTCGGATAACTAGTGCAGGATATTTCGTTCTGAAATTTCAGGTGGAGCCTTGAGGGTAAAGGAACTCTTCGCCTAAAATATTTTCAAGTCGACAGTGTTGCCACGTCTATCTCAAACACATATCCACTTTCTTATTTCAAATGGAACTACATATATTTTCTTCTATGTATCGATTCAATATCAAATTCTCAGTATACCATACTGGAAAAAAATTCTCTACCGTGCACCGTTGCCAAGTTATGCACAAATTCTTGAAATTTTGACATCTGCATTGTCAGTTTGGAAACTCAGCAGTTTCATAGTAAAGAAATCATGCATTCATGTGGTACATTCAGTACTTGTGATACATCGTAAGGTTTCACGAAGATATTGCCCGAAATGTGGAACTCAAAATTGAAATATTTCGAGATTTTCAAATGGCAACCCCATATTTATTTTACAGCATTCGATTCGAAATAAAAAATGAATGACAGTTTCTTCTCTTCTCACACTTATTATTAATTTTGGATAGTTTTCGAATGAGATGAAAAATACTGAAATTCTTCAGTACCTATTTGTAGTTATGATCTTGAAAAAACCTTAAGATGCATCAAAATACTGAATATACCACATGAAAGCATAGATTCTCTACTATGAGACTTCTGAGTTTGGTTCCGTTTGCATAGAAAATAATCGAGATATTGCATTTCCAATGTGGCAATGCAGATGTCAAAATTTTCAAGAATTTATGCATAACTTGGCAACAGTGCATGGTAGAGAAATTTTTTTCAATATGTTATACTGAGAATTTGGTATTGAATCGATACATAAATGAAAATATAGGTAGTTCCATTTGAAATAAGAAAGTGGATATGTGTTTGAGATAGACGTGGCAACACTGTCGACTTGAAAATATTTCAGGCGAAGAGTTCGTTTACCCTCAAGGCTCCACTTAAAATTTCAGAACGAAATATTAACTAGTTCTCCAAAAACGTCTAATAGGCCAACTTAAAAGGAAAACCCTGTATGTATGTTGTGATTATTCATTGGGTCATTTGAAACAATATTTTTGTAATCCTTTTTCAAATTTGAAACTCATCGGTATCCTACATATGTGAAGCCTCTTTATGGGTTTTCAATCTAAGCGAACCTACTTTTTTCTAATTCCTGAGGCGGGGATCCTCCTGATATTTCTGCAAAGATCTATTGTGCAACCTTGTGATGTTAACCATTCTGGCAGCAAGGCCTCAATAAACCTTTCCTGAGTGCTACATCCATCTTTTGCTTCGGTTTCTCGGTTTCAAGAATCACAAAAAAAGGTTTGTTATCTTTTTCCTCTTGGCTGACAGGTATCATCAGGATCCTTTTCCATGTTCCGAAAGTATGCTAACAGACAAAGAAACTGCAACACCCAGGAGTTGTTTTTGGTGAAACAAAGAAATAATAGCAAGGAGTGAATGATAGTAGTTATAAAAGAGGGATTCTGGCACACTTCTAGGTATGTGTGCCAGAATCCCTCTTTTATAACTACTATAATTCACTCCTTGCTATTATTTCTTTGTTTCACAAAAAATTTTGAGTTCGAACAACTCCTGGGTGTTGCAGTGTTGCAGGTTTTTTCATGTGAATCTTTTTTGCTGCTAAAATATTGTATTCGTTTTTTGCAAATTTATCAAGATTATTGGCTATTGGAGACCTATTTGCAACAACTTGATCTTTGAATGATGAGTGGTTAGGAGAACAAGACCATCTTGTAACTGTACGAACAGTTTACTGCCAGGTAAGGTATTTTGACTGCAACATTATCGGCCTCATAATCTCTGACGATTGGGCACCGCCAGCACCGATTGCACGAGTGCAGAGAACGTCAACATCGGAATGTGGAATGGTCTCAGGTCGTCTTGTCTAATGAATCTCGATTTTCCTTTGATGCACATGATGACTGAGTCAGCTCGTTGAGTGAAGGGGGAATGATTTTGCCTGTATTTGGCCTTCGGCCATTTGCCATAATCTAATTTTACTCTGTTTGTTCCATTCCATAACCATCGTCATTTAATGAAACAGGACCATAGCTCTGGCCTACTGAAAGGAGAACAGTGGTAGCTTGTGACATAATAAAATGATGAGGCACATCAGAAAAAAATATTTTTATTACAAGGATAACATTAATCTTATGAACTCTACTTTGTCAGCTGCATACTTATCATTATGAAAAAATCATTACTGATAATTTGGATTTTAATCCAATACAAATCTTCATCTCATTATGGCTATTGTACTGACAATTTTAATTTTATCTTCACCCAAAAAATCATTCGGTATTAATGTTTCAATGCAATGATTCTAGCATTTTATTGTTTGGTAATGCCCTGAGATAAGTTTTTCAAGTCGCTTTAATCATCTTTTCACCAAAGCCTTTCGGAATTTGTATTATTAACCCGGAAAAAAATAATTTGACTAAAGTTACACTGCCCTTAGGCCAGTAGTACCATCATTTTGAAACCTCCGATTCGATTTTCATACCACACCGATAGTCACAAATTTGAAAATAGGTCGTATAACTTCTTGAATTGTACACAATTTATACTCAATAGGAATGACTCAAAAACTGTTTCTGATTTATGGAAAAATATACTTTTTTTCTTACGAGGCACTGTTTCTGAGATAAAAGCTTCAAATGTTATAAAAGTTGTTACTAAGAAGCTAGCCTCAAATTCACCTTAGAACCGCAATAATAAAAAACGTAGGGTAGGTTTATGATATCGTCACGTCGATGTGAATAACGCGCTAGACAAGGAAGCGCGTGAGGCTAGCCTCTATAGCCGTTTGGCGTTTATGTCTTGAAGAGGAAGTGAGATGAATGTACAAAGATCGGACCTTAACGTCTGTAACGTGTTACGTTACGGTCAGATTTTTGTGCATTCATCGTAACGTCTGTAACGTGTAAAGTTACGGACATCTGTACCCGCCTTGAGATTGCAGTATCGTATAAAAAATTGAGACTGAAAAACAAAATGGGATGATGAAATTGATTAATGAAATATTGAATTAATTCGCTTGAAATTTCTGATTTTCGTAATTTATTTGGTGAGGCACTGCCTCACCAGCCTCATAGGACAAGCCGCCACTAGGAGAAATACCTCCCAAGTAAGGCTTCGATGCCATACACTCCAGTATGACCAGTTACCCAAATAAGGTTGACCACATTGTTTCGCCCGACTGTTTACATTCCCTGTTTAGCTTTGAACGTACAGCTTTACTGTCAGATAATGTAAAAATACTGGTTGCATCACGTACATTGCAATATGCACTCTCTTAATGCGAAAGTTTCCGATTGAACTTCTGATGAACAGAAGCCCATTGAAGAGCTAGTTCGACTGAAGGACCGGATCCGACTCGTCCGTCCTCAGTTTTCGATTCATTAGTGTAATACATCATTGACCCTGCTGGAAATACTGTTTCGTCGTTATTCCAGTGATCACGACTTGGAAATGTCAGATTAATAATTGTAATTTGTTAGGACTCTGAATTGTATAAAAATAATAACTACGAGGGGGATTACGTGCATATTCAAAACTCAATGCTTCGACCTATCAAACAAGCTCACGAGTTTACAAGGGTGGTAGCATTGAGTTTAAAAATACTAAATTCAATGGTAATAGTGAGAGTATAGTGTAAAAGCTAGTCTGTTATGAAGCGAAGTACCAGTTGCGCTAAATGCATGGATCTAAGTAAGGCGTTTGATTGTGTCAACCATGATTAGCTAACAGCTTAACAGAAAAGGAAGTGTTACCCACATCACAGTAGGATGATCTACGGCATGATACTATGGGTGCCATCTCCTGAAGCAAATAGATTGTTCTTGAAACAAAAACGAGCATTGAGGTTTATATCGGGAGTAGGCCAAATCACTAGCTGTAGACCTCTTTTCAAGAAATATGGTGTACTTACCTTGTCATACTGTTATATCTCAGAATGCCTACTTTATGTACACAGAAATCGAGACACTTTCCAGAAACACTCGGCGATTCACAATCATGACATCAGATACAGAGACAACCTTATAACCCCAAGGCATAGATTCACTAAAACGCAAAACACTCACATTTTTAATTGAACGAGATTTTACAACAGACTTCCCCAGCGGCTGCATGACATTGAAGCGTAAAGTCAAAGCGACTCTCATTGGAGGTGCGTTTGGATGAATTTATGGCGTACCAGTTCAAGTCAGTAATACATTGTATTTTATTTTATTTATGTTGTATTGGTCACCGTATATGGTGTGTAATATACTAGGTGTTCTGATTTGTTTCCGACAAACTGAAATGGGTGATAGATCATTCATTTAAGCAAAAAATTTCTCATGAACATGGGTCCGGAAATGCTCCGTTTCCGAGGGTGTTAAAGAAAAAATAATTCGCGTTTTTTTTAATATCTTTCGACTGATTCCAAATAACTGCATAGCATACCACTTCTACGTATTAGTGGACAATAAAAATTCCGCGTAAATTTCGCCTTAGAAATTTTCAAAATGAATTTGAATTAAATATTTGAATGGGAATAATTTTCGGAGAAGCTTTGGGACCCTTTGGCTTTAAATGCATTTTTCTCTGAAACTGTTGCTCCTAGCGACTTCGATAAAAGATACCTTTTTTGAGTAAAAAGAATGAGAGAACGGATTTTTTAAGTCCAAAACGGTGTACAGGTAGCACAAAGAAGTTGCAACGGTTTACATGAGTTGAAATGGTTGACGGTGGCGCCCTCTAGAAAATACAACTAAATCGGCCACAAATTTGAATTTATCGTTTCAAAACATATTAAAGAAAACGCGAATTATTTTTTCAACTTTAACACCCTGTATTTCCGAAAAGAAGCATTTCCGGACCCATGTTCATAGGAAATTTTTCGCTTAAAATGATGTGATCTATCACCTGTTTCAGTTTGTCGGAAACAAATCATAACACCCTGTATATTTTGTGTTTTTAGTTTGTCCTATTTATTAGAGTGTTGTATTTTATTAATTGTTAATTTTAAAATTGACATTATTTATTCTTCCATATTTATGGATGATTTTTCTTAAAATATGTATTTATATTTATGATTGTTGATATTTCCTGTAAGATTTTGAGGGTAATGAATGAATTTCAATTTGAATTTGAATGTAGTTAAAGCCATGAGCGACAAGGATGTACCAGTTCAACGCTTCGGTACCTATTCATTTTTAGGTCAGAGATAATGTAAAATCAGAGGAATTTCTTCGAAAATGACTCGAGAAGTCCAGGGATGATGCCTCCGTGAGCCTCAAGTGTATGGCTAGTGTTCCACTTTCCTAAAAGTAGTGGTGGCAAACTTGCAACATACGCGGCACTAAAACAAGACAGTGTTGCCGATCTTCTATCAGCGCTGTAGAAAAACTAATTTTGGAAGAACTGGGTACAGAACGTAATATGGCTGAAAATTTCGGCATCTGTAGAGGAAGTATTGAGCAAACAATTCAGGAATGATTCGGTTACCGCAAAATTCCACATTGAACGCATTGGGTCGAAAAACATTGAAACACCTATATTATGCAACTAGCGTTTAATGGTGGCTATTATTCACGAGGTGAAGCTTTGACCAGGAGCCGTAGGCGAGTGGCCCAAATTACAGAGTGAATAACAGCCATTATATGCGAGTAGCATACTGTATTTTATAAACGACTACTGGATATATTTCTTGAAGATTTTAATATTTTGCGACCGCGATGAGATCCTTCTATGATAAGCGTGGAAAAAGTCAAGTTGACACATGAGAAATGTCAATATCAAAGCCAAATCTATGAAGTCTCTGACAGCAGTGATTAATATCTCATTTTTCCCCTCGTGATTAATTGGTATTATTATGGCCGAGCACAGAGACATATAATGGACGGATTTGACAAAAGTCGTGGATAAATAGCTCAATTCATTGAAAATTTGGATTTGGAACAGAACAGTGCGGAATAAGTGAAATTACGGAGTTGGTCAGGTCAAAGGGTCGAACTTTGAAAATTATTTTCGAAACTTTTGGAAGAAATCAGTTTTTGACTACGGAAGCATCTTTTTTCTGAAGTTATTCGTGTAGGTACTACGTGTTCTTAACAATTACGAAAATTTCACTGAATATTGTAAATATTCGTGACTTCTCAAGGACTTCAATCTGGAGCTGTAAAACATTACGGTAATCAAAAAGCCAGGCAGCATTTTAAGTATCACGATATATTGACCGAAAGAATGACGCTGTTCGCAATAAGAAATCCCACACTCTACCGAACCATCTGTTCATCCTTTTTATAACTTCCTGGGTGTGTAAAACCGTTTTCATTCGAACGAGAGTTTATATTGGGTACCGTATAATGCAAATGGACTTTAAAGCTCCCGCTCACAGTTTAATCAATAGCATCACCGGTGATGAAAATTCCGGAATGGCACTCCATTTGAAAATTGGTTCAAACATATGACAGCGAAATGTTATTTTGGAGGTATTTGAATGATAAATTATGCTGGATATATTGTCTGTTACTATTGACTAACAATTCCATTTATGAAAGGGAAAAATTTTTGTTAGTATTACTTTGGGAGGGAAACAATGACCTAGCTACTCACCAATATTTTCGTTTGTGAAATAGGTCAGAACTAAATAATGGTAATGTACCTATACTCCGTTCACATTTCATTGAGCACTAAGTAGTCATGGAATTTTGGGCCATAATTCTACTGTGTATTTGAAATTTTAGGTAAGGTTGTTTACTTTCTGTCAGGTTCATACGCAATGTTGTCACTATCAAGAAAAAGTTGCACATATCGCGGAGTTTTCTGATCGGCAACGTTGACTTTATTTTACGTCACGACAGTAAGTACTGACAACTTCAGATAAATAAACAAACGCCTAAAATTTAATCAATAGCATCACCGGTGTATGAAAATTCCGGAATGGCACTCCATTTGAAAATTGGTTCAAACATATGACAGCGGAAATGTTATTTTGGAGGTATTTGAATGATAAATTATGCTGGATATTTGTCTGTTACTATTGACTAGACAATTCCATTTATGAAATGGGAAAAATTTTTGTTAGTATTACTTTGGGAGGGAAACAATGACCTAGCTAGACTCACCAATATTTTCGTTTGTGAATAGGTCAGGAACTAAATAATGGTAATGTACCTATACTCCGTTCACATTTCATTGAGCACTAAGTAGTCCATGGAAATTTGGCATATTCTACTGTGTATATTGAAATTTTAGGTAAGGTTGTTTACTTTCTTGTCAGATTCATACGCAATGTTGTCACTATCAAGAAAAAGTTGCACATATCGCGGAGTTTTCTGATCGGCAACGTTGACTTTATTTTACGTCACGACAGTAAGTACTGACAACTTCAGATAAATAAACAAACGCCTAAAATTTAATCAATAGCATCACCGGTGTATGAAAATTCAGGAATGGAACTCCATTTGAAAATTGGTTCAAACATATGACAGCGGAAATGTTATTTCAGAGGTATTTGAATGATAAACTATGCTGGATATTTGTCTGTTAATATTGACTAGACAATTCCATTTATAAAATGGGAAAAATTTTCGTTACTATAACTTTGGGAGGGAAACAATGACCTAGCTAGACTCACCAGTATTTTCGTTTGTGAATAGGTCAGGAACTAAATAATAGTAATGTGTTCACATATTATTGAGCGCAGAGTAGGCGTTTGTTTATTTATCTTATGTTGGCAGTATTTGCTGTCATAACGATGAACAAAATCAACGTTATCGAACGTAGGTACCTGAGAACTCTATGCAATACTGACAACATTACGTATCAATCTGACAAAAAAATGATCATCAAAACCTAAAATTTCAATATACAGAGTGGAATATACCAAATTGTCATGGCCAACCGACAGCACAAAGTTTTCGTTGACTTTATTTAAAGTTATGACAGTAAATACTGCCAACTTGAGATAAATAAACAAACGCATACTTTGTGCTGAATAATATGTGAACGGAGTATACGGGAATGCTACAACTTTTTAACCTTACAAGATAATGAATGGCACATTATGGCGTGAATCTTCTGTTTTCGAGTGTAAGGTCAAAATGGACGTTTAGGCAATTTCAACTTTGGTCATCCTGTTTGCGCAATGAAGTTGAAAGAAAAACATTCAACAGCCAGTTGTCTGGTAGAAATCCGGTAACTTAATCTAATTTTCGATGAGGGGTTTCAGTCCCTTTCCCTGACGAAAACAAAAGTATTTTTTCACCTTAAAACAATCATCGTTGTTTTGCCGTTTCATAAGTATATGAGATCATTGGCGACGTTACGAGGAGGAGGCAGTTGTGGCTCAGAATTTTCAGTGCGGACAGTAATGAATGAATTGATACAACTTTGTTTAGCATAGGCCACATTTCAAAGGGGCTAGCAGGAATGCCAGTTCTTTAATTTTTTTATTTATTTCTATAGATTCTAGAATACCCCGTATTATGCAGAGCCAGTCTCTATGCTGATGAGCCCCAATAGGGCGAAATAGCAATTCATGGATGCTACGTTTGATATCACTTCCTTGTATTTAAGTACCTTGAACTCCGCGTTCAAGCGATATTGGCTCCGAAGTATGAGTTTAATATTGGTTGATTTTAATCGATTAACGATTTCTTGCGATGTTACGCTCTGAATCCCTTGGTTTATTTATTTATTGAAATCTTCACAGGCCTTCTAATATTTTATATTTACTTATTCAGATTGAGATTTAAGCTTTCCAATCAAAGTTGATTTATTGCAAACAGAAGGAAAGTGAATGTTGCTAATGTTGGTGTATTTTAAGAAGTTAGCTACTCTCAAGCCACTCATCTACTTCGATCATTCGAATTCGCTTACTTATTTTCAGGGACGAGCCGAAGCAAAATTTTGGGGGGAGACAAAGTTTCGAAAATGTGCCAACTGTGCATTGAAGCCTTAGATAACAGATGGTAGAAAGCAGTGTTATTTTTGGTTGAGATTCAATGCTTTTTTTCCGACAGCATTGAAAATAATTGAACATTCTGTGGTGATACTCTTTTAATTCTGCATTACCAGATCAGCACACTCTTCGTATTACACGGTATTTGTTTTTATTTGTGTATGATGTGCTCATATCTGCAAAATTCCATGAAAATGGAATTATTAGCCGATTCTTTGAGAAATATACTTATAAATGATGGAGATTTCGAAAAAATATTTTGGTTCTTTCGATACGAATAAAATTCAAATGACTTTTGACTCGTATGATGATTACAACAGAAATCTATCGTCATGGAAAATTTTAATAGTATGGTTTCAAATTATTAGTTGAGTTGCAAATGTGTTTTTCTAACAATTTTTTTTAATCGTGAAATTCCAGTTACATGAAATTTAGCAGACATGATAATCTTACGAATACGCGTGTAAATTCTGAATCATATCGACCAGATATGCAGTTATTGAGAGTTAAGGAAAATATTCCTGTGACAATAACTTCGAAACTACTGAACCGACGATTTGATCTGCTGAAGAACAAAAATGAGATATTGAGGTCCCCCATCTATCCTGAAAATTTCAACTCTCAAACTTTTTCTTCCGAAAGTTATAAGTGACTTAATCCAAACCAGCAATACCAGCCAGAATTTTATTTTTTTTCGAAATCTTTTTACTGATTCGATACTGAAGATATGTGAGACAAATAGCTGTGCTCCTCGCTGACCTACTCTGAGATTGATGGGATTTGGGCGACAGGACCACACACCGCTGTTCCCCTAAGAACGAGCCCACAGTAATCTGCGGCGATAATTTCGAATTTTTTTTCCAAGGAATCAAATTCGTTCATATTTTATCACAGTTTTTTGGAAAAATGTAATCCAGTTAATTGAAAATACACCAACTGTTCTGAATTTTTCCAACTGCTTGCATAATGTTTTCGACTGTTCCGAAAATTCACCAACTGCTCTGAGAATTTGCCAACTCTGATCAATATTGGGCACGCCCCTAGACCAGGTACTCCATTGACACTTGTCCAACTGCTTCGACATGTTGTCCACTACTCTGAAAAATTGCCGACTCTGATCAACATATAAGATAAGATAAGATAAGATAAGATAAGATAAGATAAGATAAGATAAGATAAGATAAGATGTAACGTTATTATTTTTGACTTTGTCATAAAATGTAGTTTTGCCATCTTTTTCTAGAAATTATTGGTTAGTAAACTTGTTGGTATGGTTCATTTTCTAGATTTCCTCATTGTTGTAATTATTCACTTCGTGTACTTACCCTTTTGAATGATTGTTTTCCATCAGAAAACAGTTTGTTTATTATTGTTTGAAATTTTGAGGTTAGTGATTGTTGACATTTTGGGTAGTTTCGGAAAACTGGTTAGAATATTTGGCCTCAGTAGAGTAACTTCGGAAAATTGTGGAAGAATTATAGAAATGGATTATAGAGACCCTCCTCTGGTATAAACTGCGTAGATTGTCGATAACGTATTAATTCCTATATATTGTTTTGGTTTTTGATGTGTTTTTTTTTTCTTTTTCTTCGCTATGACAACCATGACAACTGATGGGCTCTGTGAACTTTCCGGAAATTTCGGTGCGACTGTCAGAGCGGACATTTTGTGATACGAGGTTCCTTGTGCGGGGGGTCGTGTGGAATGTCTGGACATTTTCGAAGAAATTGTGAATCTAGATTCATCCTCGTTGTGAGGGATTATATCTTCGAGTGTCGTTGTTCCCTGTTATGTCATTCCATAGCTGCGTGAAGTATTTTGGAATGTTTTGGGAAATATAGACTTTTCCACATGGGGTCCGTACAGAATCTACCTTGCACCTCTAGGTACGCATACATTTTCTATCTTGAACCAGTTGTCTTACCATCTTCTTTATAGGTCGTTGTGTAGCGAATATTATTGGAATTATTTCGAACAAATTCTCGACTGAATTGGAGGTTGAACCTATCTCCCTCGAACAACAGAGGTAACTAAGATATCCTTTTATAACTTATGAACCGTTTCTTATAGTATTTTGTTAGGGTCCACGTACTGGGGGTAGTTCCACGTATTCCACGTACTGGGGTTTCCACGTATCTGGCTGTATTCCACGTATTGGGTGTACCTGCGTTCCATTGACAGGTGTTGAGTACAGTTTCCATGTACCTGGCGTTATTGGGGGTAACCTGTCAGTTATTCCACGTTCCTGGCATGTCTTCTTGGCTGAATTATGTATGTACCTTTCCGTTAGGGGTACTCACGAACCTGCCAGTTAGAGGTATCGATTGGCATCCCCTTGCCTGTTATCTTGGAAGTATCTACGTTCTGGAGTATTTTGTGAAGGTAACCATGTGTAGCACTGGCTTTAATATGGTAAATTGTTGGCTTTTTATTGTGATAATTTGTGATATTGTTTGTAAGGTAATGTTTATATATAGTTGTGAGCAATTATAATGAGGTGCACTTCATAAGTTGCGTGGGTACCAACCAGGGTGCTCGTGTATCCCTTCAGGATTTTGTGATAAGGTAATTGATGTTGTTCCCTTCAGGAACCATTGGTTATGTAAAGTAGTTGTTGACTTAGGTCGGTTAGGATTTTGTGATAGGATGATTGTTCGGTGTTCCCTTCAGGAACCATTGTTCATGTAAAGTAGTTATGGACTTTGGTCGGTTTTATTGTGTTAACTTAGATTATTGGTTTTTATCTGATTTAGTGTGTTTTGGTAAGATTCTTCTGGCTACCCCTTGGGGATAATCTTTACTCGTATTGTATCAACCACTGCACATATATTTTTATTTTGTTAATAAATTATCGTGACTTGAATTTTGAGGGATTTTTGTTATCTGTTACTCTGGTAGAGGAGTAAGCAGTTCATTTACCTTGAGTAGGCAGGCACTACTCTACCTGGCGCCCATTTTATTCTACCCTATATAACTCACTCCCTTCTCCACTGAGTGTGGTCGCGAGCCTATTGCATTGAGACCGGCTTTCCCCAAAGTCAACGTTTCAAATTGGCGCCCAACGTGGGGCCATAGTCAATAACAACTGACCTGCAGTGGTTGATCGGTACTTTTGTGGTATTCTTTTGTTTTTTTTTTTTACCTTTGAACTTGTTCTTAGCGTCGGTATTGTTTTATTGATTAGTTTATCTGCAACGTATTAAGCTGCGTTGCATTAGTTCGGTCAATTTTGTTTATTTGATTCTTATCGGTATGGTGTTTTTGGTGATGAATAGATCTATTGTGGATGTGGTTACATTATTTGCTGGGTAGTAGGTGAATGAATTATGGGGCAGAGGATGGCTGTCCCTTGCCTTGAGCATAAATTGACTAGGGTGGTCACTACCCCCATTCAGTGGCTGAAGTACAACCAACATCATTTGTATTTTCAGTTCCACGGTAGTAACATAGCTACATTTCATCCTCTGTAATTGGTGACGAGGTTAAGTATATTGTATTAAAGTGTGACTTTGATTCCCCGATTTCGATATTTTCTTTGGTGATTTTTTTTGTGACATTTCGGTTTAGGACTATTTGCCATGTGTGGCGATTTTTGTGGCTCCTGTATGGAGGATTAATTGTCTCGACTTTGAATGTCGATTTTGGTGAATTTTCTTGGATTTTTGACTTATATACCTTTATATGGTAACTCCCTTGTGGAGGATTATGGATGTCTGAATCCGATTTTTTTTTGTTTACCCTATTGTGACTTTTGTGGCTCCTGTATGGAGAATTAAGTACCTCGACTTTGAATGTCGGTTTTGTGGTATTTTCCGATTTTTGACTTATATACCTTAATGTGGTAGCTCCCGTGTGGAGGATTTGGGATTTTGTTTCGATTTTGACTTATCGGTATTTTTTTATGTACCCCTATTGTGATTTTTTTTGAGGCTCCTGAATGGAGGATTAGGTATCTCGACTTTGAGTGTCGATGTGATCGTGACTTTGGTTTTCCCGATTTGTGATTTATATTTCATGACTCTACTACTCACCCTACTATTTACCCCTATTGTGACCTTTTTTTTTTTGTTTGTTTTGTATGTTTTGTATTGATTCCCGAAGCTGCCCGGATGGCAAAACCATTAACCAGAAAAAAAAAAATGGACCTTCAGTCATTTTTTTTTTTTTTTTTTAAAGTAAGGGGGGAATTGTAACGTTATTATTTTGACTTTGTCATAAAATGTAGTTTTGCCATCTTTTTCTAGAAATTATTGGTTAGTAAACTTGTTGGTATGGTTCATATTTTCTAGATTTCCTCATTGTTGTAATTATTCACTTCGTTTACTTACCCTTTTGAATTGTTTTCCATCAGAAACAGTTTGTTTATTATTGTTTGAAATTTTGAGGTTAGTGATTGTTGACATTTTGGGTAGTTCGGAAAACTGGTTAGAATATTTGGCCTCAGTAGAGTACTTCGGAAAATTGTGGAAGAATTATAGAAATGGATTTATAGAGACCCTCCTCTGGTATAAACTGCGTAGATTGTCGATACCGTATTAATTCCTATATATTGTTTTGGTTTTTGATGTGTTTTTTTTCTTTTTCTTCGCTATGACAACCATGACAACTGATGGGCTCTGTGAACTTTCCGGAAATTTCTGTGCGACTGTCAGAGCGGACATTTTGTGATACGAGGTTCCTTGTGCGGGGGGTCGTGTGGAATGTCTGGACATTTTCGAAGAAATTGTGAATCTAGATTCATCCTCGTTGTGAGGGATTATATCTTCGAGTGTCGTTGTTCCCTGTTATGTCATTCCATAGCTGCGTGAAGTATTTTGGAATGTTTTGGGAAATATAGACTTTTCCACATGGGGTCCGTACAGAATCTACCTTGCACCTCTAGGTACGCATACATTTTCTATCTTGAACCAGTTGTCTTACCATCTTCTTTATAGGTCGTTGTGTAGCGAATATTATTGGAATTATTTCGAACAAATTCTCGACTGAATTGGAGGTTGAACCTATCTCCCTCGAACAACAGAGGTAACTAAGATATCCTTTTATAACTTATGAACCGTTTCTTATAGTATTTTGTTAGGGTCCACGTACTGGGGTAGTTCCACGTATTCCACGTACTGGGGTTTCCACGTATCTGGCTGTATTCCACGTATTGGGTGTACCTGCGTTCCATGTGACAGGTGTTGAGTACAGTTTCCATGTACCTGGCGTTATTGGGGGTAACCTGTCAGTTATTCCACGTTCCTGGCATGTCTTCTTGGCTGAATTATGTATGTACCTTTCCGTTAGGGGTACTCACGAACCTGCCAGTTAGAGGTATCGATTGGCATCCCCTTGCCTGTTATCTTGGAAGTATCTACGTTCTGGAGTATTTTGTGAAGGTAACCAGTGTGTAGCACTGGCTTTAATATGGTAAATTGTTGGCTTTTTATTGTGATAATTTGTGATATTGTTTGTAAGGTAATGTTATATATAGTTGTGAGCAATTATAATGAGGTGCACTTCATAAGTTGCGTTGGGTACCAACCAGGGTGCTCGTGTATCCCTTCAGGATTTTGTGATAAGGTAATTGATTGTTGTTCCCTTCAGGAACCATTGGTTATGTAAAGTAGTTGTTGACTTAGGTCGGTTAGGATTTTGTGATAGGATGATTGTTCGGTGTTCCCTTTAGGAACCATTGTTCATGTAAAGTAGTTATGGACTTTGGTCGGTTTATTGTGTTAACTTAGATTATTGGTTTTTATCTGATTTAGTGTGTTTTGGTAAGATTTCTTCTGGCTACCCTTGGGGGATAATCTTTACTCGTATTGTATCAACCACTGCACATATATTTTTATTTTGTTAATAAATTATCGTGACTTGAATTTTGAGGGATTTTTGTTATCTGTTACTCTGGTAGAGGAGTAAGCAGTTCATTTACCTTGAGTAGGCAGGCACTACTCTACCTGGCGCCCATTTTATTCTACCCTATATAACTCACTCCCTCTCCACTGAGTGTGGTCGCGAGCCTATTGCATTGAGACCGGCTTTCCCCAAAGTCAACGTTTCAAAGATAAGATAAGATAAGATAAGATAAGATAAGATAAGATAGATAGATAAGATAAGATAAGATAAATAAGATAAGATAAGATAAGATAAGATAGATAAGATAAGATAAGATAAGATAAGATAAGATAAGATAAGAAAGATAAGATAAGATAAGATAAGATAAGATAAGATAAGATAAGATAAGATAGGATAGGATAAGATAGGATAAGATAAGATAAGATAAGATAAGATAAGATAAGATAAGATAAGATAAGATAAGATAAGATAAGATAAGATAAGATAAGATAAGATAAGATAAGATAAGATAAGAAAGATAAGATAGATAAGATAAGATAAGATAAGATAAGATAAGATAAGATAAGATAAATAAGATAAGATAAGATAAGATAAGATAAGATAAGATAGATAAGATAAGATAAGATAAGATAAGATAAGATAAGATAAGATAAGATAAGATAAGATAAGATAAGATAAGATAAGATAAGATAAGATAAGATAAGATAAGATAAGATAAGATAAGATAAGATAAGATAAGATAAGATAAGATAATGTTTATTAACCAGTAAATACAAGGAAAAATAACAAAAGAAAATTTCGGCAATAACATAACGTTAACAAACATTTAAAACACCACAAAAGTGCCAGGCACTTGTCCGTGGTAAGAATATTTTGATTATTTCAAATTCCTCTTCTCAAAAATTTTACTTTAGAACAAAAAACAGATAATTGTCATGCTCTTCTCAGGGTCTATTATTTCTGATATTATTTTTCTGTAAATAACTGAAAATGCCCATTTTTTCAATGGATGCAATGTGAAGTGTTATCTTTATGATGATATTTTGTAGAACAACAAAGCAATTTTCAATAATTAATATTTGTTTTTGTTTTCTTATCCCGAAACATGAAAGGCAACTCTTGTATCCAAGTGAAAATAGGTTTCAAGATTCTGAGTATAATTGCTATAATTAATGAATTGTCCCCTCCGCTATCATACACAAATTATTGCGACATGTAAATTAATTCAGAGAATCTTGTTCTAACATAAATAAATATCTTTTGATGAAACTCATCAGCTCAGCTCCATAACTTCAATTTAGTTTCTTCATATATCCCGTAGCAATAATTACTCCATCTTCTCAAGAGCAATATTCCTGCTGTAAGAAATTCTTCAGTAATTAAGAACTGAAATACCACTTCTATGTTATTAATCCACGAGATACTCAAAGGTACGTAATATCTTCATTCTTTTTCATCTTAGGTATAACAATTTGTGTGAGAAATACTGGGAAAATTGATAAATGAAATTTTTTGTAATAGATAAGTTTATTTTGAATTCCAGGGTCATACAGCCATTCATTATTTGTCTCTTAGAAATTTGAAGTTCACTGAGAAATTTCGTTATGCAGCACCTTTATTGCGAGATGATTTTCACAGCGTAAATATGGCATAATGAAGACACAAGCAGAAAGCAGAAAATCCTAAAATATTTTTAGAAATATGGAGGATTTCAACATTGATTGAATATGTTCGGCATCAGTTGGAAAGGGATAGAATAACATTGATGCATTCTGTATTTTTCAGTGCTCTTCCTATAAATAAGTGATATGTTGTTCTCCCAAATGTTTGTTATTTTAGAATTTCGAGCCGAAAGTGGTTTCAAACGATGGAGTTGGACTTCCTGATGATTATGCAAAATTTTGTGGTCATAGTGTTAACAGAACCATAGAAAATTGATTTGGAATATTGAAAAGAAGAATCTTCATATTTGCATATAACAAGATATCCGAGTAAAATAGTTTATGATTGGGTATTGAAATACTGAATATTGATGCGAAATTTAAAGAGAACCATAGAATTTAATTTCTTTTTATACTGATTTTTTACATATTTAGTTTTTTGAATGATTTCCAGAAGATGATTCCGATTGTGCTGAGATTTTGCACTTATACAGGGTGTCTACTTTTAAGGTGAACAAACATCGGGAGTTGATTATACAAGTGGTTTGCAACGAAAAAATGTCATACCTATAACTTTTCGAAATGTTGACGGTTATTCTTCAAATTGACAATTATTGATTTCACGAAAAAATTCTATTGTTTTCTCTGAAAAAATCATTATTCAGTTCTCCTTGTAATCTCATCGAATTTGACCAAATATTTAGAAATATCAAGAAATTAGCTACAAGGTGAGAGAGTCTATGTGCAGAAAACACTCTTATTGTAGGCTTGAGAAGGAGAAGAATATCACTATTCTGAAGTTAACAAAATCAGTCCTATTTTTCCGATGGTTTTTTCGATGAAATATTGTTAATTATGCACAAGCTTTCTCTTAAGCGAAAAGACCATTAGAAAAATGAGACTGATTTTGTTAACTTCAGAATAGCGATATTCTTCTTCTCACCACGCCTACAGTAAAATTTTTTTTTCTTTTTCCGAATATGTGGCCAAATTTGATGAGACTTGAAGGAACACTGGATAATGACCATTTTAGTGTAACAACTTGCAATGAAAATTTCCATGAAATCAAGAAATGTTAAATTGAAGAAAACCCGTCAACATTTCGACCATGTGCTATATAACTTTTTTTGTTGCAAATCACTTGTATAATCACCCCTCGGAGTTTATACAATTTGAAAGAATGAATACTCAGCAATCAAGTCCCTTACAAAATTTCGAGGAAATAAGCGAATTAATAGCTTGGTTACTTTCTACTAGCTTTCACCCGCGACTTCGTCCGCATAAGTTTTTTTGTTTTCTCCCGGCTGTAAGTCCCCTGCAATAATGTCCCACTATCGTGTTCCAGTCCTCAACTTCACATCAAAATTTGTTCAAAAGCAACCTAAGCTACATAATGGATAGCTCCGAATGTTTCCTTTGTAAATATAAAAATTAAATAATGTCAATCGGTTTAATATACTACTAACTACCTACCTGCCAAACCCCCGATGTTAGACAGTGTGACATCCGCAACATCGTCTGCGAAGGAAGTACTAAATTATGGCGCCTAACGACACTCTAAGTTAGAAAGTGATCAAATACTAACTTGAAGTCTTAGTAACACTCAGTTAAAAAAAAAACATCAAAATCATTTCAGTAGCAATGGCGTCATGCGCTTCTTGACAAGATCACGCTAGATCTTCGCGGGAATGAGGTATTTTCCCGCCGTAAAAAGTAGCCTGTATTCGTGCCTAGGATCCTATCTTCATATTGACCAAGTCTCATAAAAATCCGTTCAGACGTTAAGGCTTGAATGAGGTAAACTCTCAAAACAAACGATGGAAAATCACTAACTTAATTAGTTTTCTGCCTACTGCCTACGCCTTAAGAACGATAGCATGAATATTGATAGTCCATATCCTTTTCTAGGTTACTATCTATCACCTATCTGAATTTCATCAAAATCCGTACAGCCGTTTAGCCATAATAGAGCAAAACTCTCAGAAAAAACCATAAAAAAATCTTTTCTTTTTCTGCCTACTTCCTACCCTCTAAGTATGATGACGTGATCATTTTGTTCTTATATCCGTTTTAAGGTAACCATCTATTACCTTACTAAATTTCATCAAAATCTGTTCAGCCGTTTAGTCGTGAAAGAGCAAAAGTCCCAACAAAAACGACTAAAAATCACTAACTCAATTTAGTTATCTGCCTACTGCCTACCCCCTAAGAACGATGGCGTGATTATTCATAGCCTATGACCATTTCTAGGTTATCATCTATCACCATACCAAATTCCATCGAAATCCGTTCAGCCGTTTAGGCGTGAAAGAATTAGTATTAGTATGGATTACTGCGAAGAACACAGTTGGTAAGTGGACATTTTCAGTAGGTTGTAATATGTTTTTTTTATGTAGCAGCAGTAATTATTTGTCAATTGAATATTGAGAATGCGATTTGTGAACTCCACAGTATAAACGTCGCTCCATGATGACATACAGGCAAGCATAATTATTGGGTATGAATTCGCTGCCTTATTACCATGATTTCAATAATTTTCTACTCAAGAACCTGATTACGAAACAAAACACGAAGAATCACTGTGAATGCTCGTTTTGGTGTAGATGAGATCCAATTAATTTCCGTTAGCTATTCAAAAAATCGCATAAACGAAATTGAAAGTTTCCCTTATACAGAAACAGCACCTGGAGCAACAGATGATGCTCAGAATATAACGAGACTGGGATATTGCCCAAATAAAGATCACCGTCTCACTTACAGTGTCTGAGGAGCGACAATACAAATACTCGCACCGATTCTGAAAAGACGCTTTACACTAATATTCTGTGCGCATGTAACAGGTGTATTGATTCTGCGCTTCTATCCCTCAGGATATAGAAGACGGGATACTGAGGAAATAATAATTTGATATATCATGCCGTTTCATATAAATACCCTACATTAAAATGATCGTTCTTCATTTTAATCTGTAATCTCGTAACTTATGCTCGGGAAAGAATATGAGTATAAAACCCTGCAATCAAGGAACCAGAGATTCACTGATGCTTTGAGTGCTTCTTGATTTCAGTTTTATAATGCTCTTTAGATAAAATTTGTTATTCTAGACATAAGAGTTTTTTGCGATTGAATAATTAATTCTACATATATTACATTTTTTAGAGCTAGTGAAATATATCAGTTTCTGTGCTGTTTGCTAACCTTAGAGCATACAGGGTGATTTTTTGAAGTGTTTCACCAGAAGTTTGAGAGAAAAGAATTGTAATATAAAAATTCAAGCTTTTGTATTTTCGTTTCAGAGTACATGAACTCATATTGTGAAATATTTTCTACCGGAAAAGAATGCAAACTTCGTTATTTCAAATGTGTCACCCCGTTTCGTTAAATTCTGCCATGATTTGATGTTTAATATGCGCAACCAGTTCAAGTGGTTGTTGAGTTATAACCTGATTTTTTCACAGAAAAGTTGTCACGGATTAGTGTTCCCATCTTCGCAATCCATCATTGTAAAATGTATTTTTGCAACAGTGAAACGAAATGTGAGCGAATACTGCTTCTTGTATAAATTATGATGACATATTATACATCAGGGTTCCTTAAACATGGCTTCATGAAACTATGAAATATCATTTTTTTCAAACGTTTACTGTATAATTTTGTGATTCCAATCGATTTTTCATCGAAAACTAGTAAGATTGTATCTTCAGTATAAGAGTAGTTTAGCCGTTATCAAATAAAATTCCTTCCTCGAAAACTTTATAGGAACATTTAAAAAATATCCTGTATAGTGAAAATTTGCAATTTCTAGTTTCTGTTGAAGGCAAGATGATGAACTTTCATTATTTGTCGAAAAGCTTACTGAAATATTCATGACCACAGGCAATATCAGTGAAATAGCGAAGCAATTCGTTCAGGACTCTCCCTTTCTGGAAATTTTTTTTGGATTTTCACTCCCAGTTTTTTGTTGGAATTTTTAATCAAGATCCTTCCACTAATTTGTCAATCGTTATATAAAACTCTCCTGTTTTTCTTCAAGAACTACCATCACTTTGAGTAATATGAAATATGAATAACACCAAGAATAAGTTTGAATACTTCTTTGCTCCACACACATTATAAATAACTGAACATCATCCACTGTACCTTAATAACATGCTTCACACATAATATGAAAGAGATTTAAATGTGTTGAGAACTTTCAGTAAAACTCTGTACCTACTCTCTTGTTCTGAATGCTGAACCGTGCACTATACGGGGGTTTGCAAACTATTGTTCCGCCTCAAAATAATTTTTTATTTCCTAACTTGTTTTCTTCTAATAGCCATCCGAATATAATCTGGAAAATAGCTGCATACCCATAATTTTTGAGCGCTCGTTCTGCTCAAACGAGTGCTGTATCGTTTTGCCCAAATGTCTGTATTTTCGAATTTTGAATCAAAAATGGCCCCAAACGATAGGGTTAGATTGAATTTGACCATACATGGTCAAATTCAATTCTGTCCGTGGGACCGTCCGGCCGTCCAATAACTTTCGAAGGGATTGTCCTAGAGACTTGAAGTTTTCAGGATGAGTTCGGGTCCCAATTGGCTCGGCTGAGTTCGTTAACCAGCCAAATCGTACAGGGTAGTCCATAAAATATGGCCATTCAAAGTTTTTGTTCCTCAATATCTCAGAATAATCTGAACCAATCTAAATGAAATGTTACGGCAAAATGCAAAATGCTCATAACAAGCCTTACACAAAGTTTTGTGGCCATAGTGTAAACAGACCCATAGAAAATTCAATTGGAATATTGAAGAGAAGAAACTCCATATTTCCATAAAAAATATCTGATGATATTTATTTTATAAATGAAGATTGATACACTGAATTTTCGTGCAGAATTTTGTGAAGATAGTGTCAACAGAACTATATAAAATTCAATTGGAATATTGAAAAAAATAAACTTTATATTTCCATAACAGGACATCTGATTCAAGTGAATTTTTTCTCGTGAATGAAGACTGTAATATTAAATCTTCATGCAAAATTTGTGACTATAGTTACAACAGAACCAGAGAAAATTCAATAGGAATATTGAAAAAAAGAATCTTTATATTTCTATTACAGGATAACCGATTCGAGTGAAATTTATTTTATGAATCAAAACTGGTATACTAAATGCTCATGCAAAATTTTAAGAGGATCATCAGATCCATAGAAATTAATTTTTGTAATTATTTATTTTTTATTCAAGAACTTTATTTGAGCCAGAAGATCAGTTCAATAGGTACCCTCTTCTGTCCTTTTAACTCGAGCTTTCTGCTTTATTTTGAGCTGAAAGCTTCAGCTGAAAAAGGAAAAAGAGAGAACTTATTGAATTGACCTTGACTGCTGACCCAAATGAAGTTCTTGAATTTAAAATTCTCAGTTGACAACCCCTTCTATTTATATTTTATATATTTCAATTTTTGAATAATTCCCAGAATATAATTCCGATTGTGCAGATATTTTACATTTATATATTTGGTTTCAATCTCAAATACCATATAAAATTCTGAGGTGATGGTCCTATTGCTCCACCAAAGAACGATTGCTTAGAAGCTTCAGCTCAGGGCTTTCCTTAAATTTTTCTCTTGAAACTGATTCATTTTTATACCGAATCCTAACACATAATACTGCTGAGATTAGCAGAAAGTTATATATCTCTCTGTTCAAATCAATAGATCTATTCAACGAAGTAATATTTATGTGAATCAGAACAATTTCTTCAGTAAGGAAAGGAGTGGAAAACCGATATTACTCTTCTGCAGCTTCTCTATACCTATGTAAACATGAAATGAACACTATTCATAATCCAGAGAAGCTATGGGCTTGAACAAACAGAGGTTTGCTTTCCTTTGGGCTCAATTACGAAGCAGTTACTCCAAGTTCATGATTGCTATGATTCCGAACTAGTATTCTCGAGGGTCTCAATTTGCATCCTATGGACATAAGTTCAGTTGAAACTGAAGCGGATTGCAGCAACTCAATTAGTGAATTAGTTAATACTAATGATTGAGAAGAGTTGTGCAAATGTATAAATGTCAGTTAAGAAATTCAATAGTTGCAGCCGGATTTTAACCCTCTATTGCATGAATTAAATTGAAAGGAAAAAAATTCTGTTTCAATATGTGTTGTTTTGGCTCCTTAGAAAAAATATGAACTGAAACAAGAAATAAGTTCATTATTTCAAAAATAAACAAAACTTTCGTAGCTTGGGACTCCGCAAAGTTTCTACACTTAGTCAAAAGCTAAAAAACAACTTTTTTCTCCAACCATCAAAAAATGTTGACATTTTTGTACTATTTTCAGGTGCAAAAGTCATACATTTCCTTACCGTACAAAAATTCACTCGTTACTTAGCAACACTTTTAATCCTAGGATTAAAAACGCTACTTTTAATCCGGAGGATTAAAAGTAATGGCATTTGACGTCTACTTGACAATCACTGTCATGATTCTGTGTTCAAATTCATAACCAAATTATGAACGATTTTTCACTAAAACCAATTTTATTGTAATTTTGACTTGGTTGGAGAAAAAATAGTATATATTATTCGGACTAAAAGTGCCTATTTTAAAAAAAAAAGATGCACTTTTAATCCTTATAATATAATATACTATTTGTATTGCTAAATCGAAAATGAATGTTTCAGTACATCCTCGTGAAAACTGGAGTTTTCAAGCCTTTTTTGGGTAACTGGCAGTAATTTCAGGAAGCTGAATATTTTTTTATTGACTATGTTGAAAAAAATAAAAACGGCAAAATAATCACTCCATAAGAAGATATAAATTGTTCAATCCTAGCTGGCAACATACAATGAAAAAACACTCAAAAAATCCTAATTTGAGAACAAATCATACATGGGGTATTTTTGGATATCCACAGGTCTGGGGAATCTAAACAAAATAAAGACGTAAATCGCCTAAACACCCTGTATCTCAACAGAAATTTAAAACGAAATGAAAGGAGTACAAAAGCCTCAATTTCATAATGATAATTCACTATGAAAAAGTGTGCTTTGAAATTTCCTTGTAATTAATTATTTTTCGCTAACATCTAATTAAAAAGAACAAATGGAATAATTGCCGGCATAAAGTATAATGATATCGCTACGAACTGCTTAAAATATGAAATTTTGCTTTATTAATTAATCGAGGCCCTTCAAGCTATCTATTTCAAACATTTGGTAAAATGAAATTCTGAATATTTATGTTACGTGAACGTCGATTGCCGTATGTATGGTACTGGATTTGTGAAATGGAAATATTGTGAAAATTCGAAGAGTAGAAAACTTTTATACTACAGTGAAAGAAAGTGAAGTTTTCACAGCTGGGACTGATCAGAATGAACCTAATATTGAAATGGGCAATTCTCTAATCGCAATCTGCATTATATTTATTGCTTGACTTGGTTGAGGTACTTCATGCGTACTCTTTTTGACATGAATTGCTCACAGTAACTCTAGGAAATAGGAATTTTTAACATAGACATAGACATTAAAAATTCCCATTTTCCTAGAGTTATTATTTTTATTATTATTAAACAAACAAGAGTTGAGGTTGAGGAAACCTATAAACTCAATAGTACAATAAAAAAAAAGCATATACATGACAAGAAAAACACAATTGAAATGTAGCTCATGAAGTTTGTAAAAACAAAACAAAACGGAAACTATCTCAAAATAAAGAAGTGATGGCTGCTGCTCAGATTTCCATGTGTCGTAACCCCTTCTGAACGCACTGACAGACCGGGACCGGACAACGGAGTCGGGAAGAGAGTTCCATATGTTCAAGATTCTGTTGGTGAGGAAATTTTGACGCTGGTTAGTTTTAAAATTCTCTCGTCTCAACTTCTGTGTCCTCGAAGATTGTTGTTATTGAGGGTAAACATGTCGCGGAATCTGTCCCCCAGCAAACCATGCATTGCTCGGAACGAGAAAATCAGGTACCCACGAACACGCCTGTCCCCGAAGGTAGTGAGCCCCATGGATGCAAGCCGCTGCTCATATGAGGGCCTAACAGGTCCACAACCAATCCTAGTAGCCCACCGCTGAGTCTTCTCGAGCACACTCTCCTCTCCTCTCGTAGTACACCACCAGACAGGACCTCCGTACTCGAGCGTGGGTCGAATATAAAACTTGAAGATGGTCCCAAATGTTCGATCATCACAACCCTTGAACGCTCTGTAAAATGTATAAGTCAGCTGTTTGGCTTTGGATGAAATGTGGTCGATGTGGCTTCGCCAGCTGAGATCTTCAGAGACAGTTATTCCAAGGTCGCATTGCCGGGAAACAGGAGACAGACGGTGACCATCGATGCTGTACTGCTTACGAGGGTTGTTTCTTCCTATGTGGAGAACCGAGCACTTCTCTTTATTTAGAGGAAGTAACCAGTCGTCGCACCAGCCACTCAGTCTGTCCAGATCGTCCTGAAGCGTGGAATGATGTGTTGTGGGACAGTTGTAAAGCTTAACGTCGTCGGCGAAAAGAGAAGTTACTGTGAGCAATTCACGTCATTATCGACTTGACGTGGGGTGTTGTGTTAGTTCGCCTCCACGTGGGGCACCTTGGGTAACGCTAAATGAACTAACACAAAAAACGCCAGACAATCTTCAGTTTATCTTCAGATCTCCTGGCAAAAGTATCACAGGCACAACAAATCATGACACAATCATTAAACTTTTCTTCTAAGGACCAATTGACAAGGAAACTCGGACCAAGTGTACACGAGTCTGCCACCTCAACATAGATGGCAAAAGCAGCGTAATATTCATGTCATGTAATTACCTGTGATGTTGCCGAACGATAAATAAATAAATAAATGAAATCGACTTGACGTATTAAAATTCGTACATAGGCCAAGCAATAGAGGTTTTTTACGCGAAAAATAGCCAAAAAATCCAAAATTTTGCTTTTTCGCTTATAAAACGTGAAGTATTGATCTGATCGAAAAGCTGTTAAGGCATTTTTTGTAGAGAATTTAAAAACAAAAAAATGAGAGGTGACACGTCTCAAGCAGATAATTAGTTTCCGAGAAAAGTCCAAAAAACTGGAAAAAAACATAACTTGGTCAATTTCTGAGATGAAGTGTAGTTGCTCTGAATTTAAGTAGTTATTAACATATACTTTATTGGTGCACAATTACAAAGCTGTCGGATTAATAGTTTTTGCACAATCGCAGTTTTCCGAATTCGAGGTACTTTTTTCAAGAAGGTCGTGATACTCGGCTACATGTCGGATTTGAATTTTACAAAAAGCATTTTAAAGAAGAAATAAAAATCTTCAAACATTTTATTCTCTCGATACTGACCGATAATGTTTAGTGGGTGAAAAACGGCGTCAAACAGGAGCAAAAAGGCTCGAATGCATCAACCTAGTCGCGGAGTGGGAGTCGCTTGCTAAGCTAGGGGAAAACTGTATACCTTGTATTTTTCGCGCGTCGCGTAGCGGGCGACTTCCACTCCGCGACTAGTTTGATGCATTCGAGCCTTTTTGCTCCTGTTTCACATATTTTTTCATTTTTTGAAATGCTTTTTGTAAAATTCAAATCCGACAAGTTGCCGACTATCACGACCTTGTTGAAAAAAGTACGTCGAATTCGGAAAACTACGATTGTGCAAAAACTATTTATCCGACAGCTTTGTAATTGTGCACCAATAAAGTATATGTTAATAACTACTTAAATTCAGAGCAACTACGCTTCATCTCAGAAATTGACCAAGTTATGTTTTTTTCCAGTTTTTTGGACTTTTCTCGGAAACTAATTATCCGCTTGAGACGTGTCACCTCTCATTTTTTTTGTTTTTAAATTCTCTACAAAAAGTGCCTAAACAGCTTTTCGATCAGATCAATACTTCACGTTTTATAAGCGAAAAAGCAAAATTTTGGATTTTTTCGGCCATTTTTCGCTTCTCAAAAAAAACCTAAGACGATTCAGGAGTGGAATTTATCATGAAAAACAAGTAGAAACTACCTATTGCATGACTGCACAGTCAGATTTCAGGTAGTATTTTTGTCACTAAATCGACTTTTCAATAGCTCTATTGCTTGGTCTAACAAGATTAAACTATCTGAAACAATTATTCTTCTCACTCAAGCAAAGAAAAACGTCCGATTTTTCACATTTTGTACCTATGAGAAATGACGGTTCTTTTGGCGAATCAGTAATTAGTCAATTTTGTCCAAACGTACTGAATCCGGAGAAAAATTTTGCACTTTTGATGGAGTTTTGCGCTCTTTTTTGAGTTGCGGAAGAGTAGCCGTTTCGCAATCGAAAAAATATGTATCGGGTGGTGAAATAATCTTTTAGGTGTTTTTACGTCTTTGGTTGCTTAAGTGGAAAGCGGAAAAACACGATAGTGAATCCTCGTTACTGAGGGAGCTATAACCATGAGTTTTATAGCAGTAAAAAGCAAAAAAAAATTGAATGTATGCGAAGCAACTTCAGGCGTAACCTCACCTAATCGTTTCCGCAAACAAAGGCAAAGATGGCTTCCGTAGGAAATAGTGAAAATGGAGTAGAAGGAACGAATTTTTTGAATAAACTGTAACAGGGGTCAAAGACGAAGGATTTGTAGAACACTTCATATTTTTGTAAAAATATCTCCTCACTTTTTTCTTTAAATTTTCACTAACAAAGCTGGAGAATATTTCACTATGGATGTTGTAGCATACGTATTGAAGAAATAGACCAAGCAATAGAGCTATCGAAAGGTCGATTTCGTGACGAAAATACTACCTGAAATCTGACGGTGCAGTCATGCAATAGGTAGTTTCTACATGTTTTTCATGAAAAATTCCACTCCTGAATCGTCTTAAGTTTTTCTTGAGAAGCGAAAAATAGCCAAAAATTCAAAATTTTGCTTTTTCGCTTATAAAACGTGAAGTATTGATCTGTTCGAAAAGCTGTTAGGGCACTTTTTGTAGAGAATTCAAAAACAAAAAAAATGAGAGGTGACACGTCTCAAGCGGATAATTAGTTTTCGAGAAAAGTTCAAAAAACTGGAAAAAACATCAATTTTTCGAAAATTTATAACTTGGTCAATTACTAAGATGAAGCGTAGTTGCTCTGAATTTAGGTACTTATTAACATATACTTTATTGATGCACAATTACAAAGCTGTCGGACAAATAGTTTTTGCACAATCGCAGTTTTCCGAATTCGACGTACTTTTTTCAAGAAGGTCGTGATACTCGGCTACTTGTCGGATTTGAATTTTACAAAAAGCATTTTAAAGAAGAAATAAAAATCTTCAAACCTTTTATTCTCTCGATACCGACCGATAATGTTTAGTGGATGAAAAACGGCGTCAAACAGGAGCAAAAAGGCTCGAATGCATCAAACTAGTCGCGGAGTGGGAGTCGCCCGCTACGCGAGGGGAAAACTGTATACCTTGTATCTTTAGCGCGTCGCTTAGCGGGCGACTCCCACTCCGCGACTAGTTTGATGCATTCGAGCCTTTTTGCTCCTGTTTGACGCCCTTTTTCACCCACTAAACATTATCGGTCGGTATCGAGAGAATAAAATGTTTGAAGATTTTTATTTCTTCTTTAAAATGCTTTTTGTAAAATTCAAATCCGACAAGTAGCCAAGTTTCACGACCTTCTTGAAAAAAGTACGTCGAATTCGGAAAACTGCGATTGTGCAAAAACTATTTGTCCGACAGCTTTGTAATTGTGCACCAATAAAGTATATGTTAATAAGTACCTAAATTCAGAGCAACTACGCTTCATCTTAGTAATTGACCAAGTTATAAATTTTCGAAAAATTGATGTGTTTTCCAGTTTTTTGAACTTTTCTCGAAAACTAATTGTCCGCTTGAGACATGTCACCTCTCATTTTTTTTGTTTTTGAATTCTCTACAAAAAGTACCCTAACAGCTTTTCGATCAGATCAATACTTCACGTTTTATAAGCGAAAAAGCAAAATTTTGGATTTTTATGGCTATTTTTCGCTTCTCAAAAAAAACCTAAGACGATTCAGGAGTGGAATTTATCATGAAAAACATGTAGAAACTACCTATTGCATGACTGCACAGTCAGATTTCAGGTAGTATTTTTGTCACGTAAAAAACCTCTATTGCTTGTCCTAAAAAGCTAAATTAAAATGGCATAATACGTTAGCCATGGATATTAAAAGGGGGGTTCCATTCGAATATAATTGTGTTTCTTTAATAATATTTCATTACTTTCATTTCGAAATAAAATAAAAAGAGTAACAGAAGCTTGCCACTCAAAAATGGCTCTGTATGCAATGAGGTTCAAGATGATGAAAGAATCTCGATTAAATTTCTGATATGTTGATTATCTTTTCGAAGACTAAGGGACTGTTTCATCACTTGCTGATAAGTAACTGATACCCATCTTACAGATATTATTGAAATAAATTTTAGTGTATTTACCCATCGAAATTCTCTCAGGTTTCTTCTTTGAAATATCATAAATTTTCGATATTTTCCTGGCTGGAAAATTTAGCATAAGTTATAGGTATATTTCATGACACATTGTGTCAGAAATATAAAGTGCTTATTAAAAGATATATGTATGAAGGTAACTGTCAGAGCTATTCCAGAATGAATGCCTTGACCTTGGGGAATTCCCTCACCTCCAAATCTTATTTATATAAAACCCATTCGTTTTCAAGTCTCATCCCCTAAACATCTCTTTCGATAAATCGTGGAACAGACAAATAAATCGAAAGTTCAAGGCTTCTGATATATCACCGCGGTGAGTACGGAATATAGATGAGATGAAAACATCGAGGAAAACTACAATCTAATCAAGGCAATGAATTCATCATGAATAACAAAGGAATTTCGGGATAAAATATGCATTATCCCAATGTCTGTTAGAGGTGCTCATGGCCATAACCCAAGGCATTGTGCGAAAATTGAAGGGAAAATATTTTTATCCATGGGAGCAAATGTGAACATGCGATCTGGATATCTCCATTTATAAAAAGGATGCTGAATACTGAAATTTGAAAGCTTATATTTCATGAAAAAACAGCAGTACAAAATATAATTCGGTTCGTGTTTGGTGCAGAATGAATAGAATTTTTGTATGGAAAATTTTTTGCCATTTTCAACTGGGAGGGTTAATGAATTCAGCAACAATTTTAGTTGGTATTTTTTACTGCATGTATGATTTACTCATGCATATTCGAAGAGTGATGGATGAGAATAATATAAATGTATAGGATTTTTTTGCTTTTATACAAATCCATCCAAACCAGTATTGAATCATTTTCTGGATTTACCAAATTCGTTGAGTTTCCCATGAAAACGAATAATATGGACTAATCACCACGTGACCTCAACAGAAAACTCCGTGTAAATGCAGTATGTTCTTATGTGTTTTCCAAACTCAAATGGAAATTAAATTATGTCTATATTTTTTAATATCTTTAAATTTTTCATCCTTATCAGTACATACACTACTGGAAAAAATTTAAGGATCAAAAAAAAATTCCAAATTTTTTGGCAATTTTCAACATGCCGTAACTTTGAGAGGAATGGTCGTACAAGGAATTTAAAAGAAGAAAATTGTAGCTCCAAGTGTCTAGTTTTTGGATAAGAACTTAAAAGATTTTAAGTTTCAGTGGTTTTCGAGTAATGATAGAAAAATCAACAACAACAAAATTCTCAAAATTTTAACACATTTTTTTTCTTGTCTATGAGCGTGGAAATTTTATTTTTGCATGATCGTAATAATGATGGGATACTTCGTTAATTCAGCTTCAATTCATTTTTTTATTGACCCCAATACGTCCACTTCTCCCCGAAATATCGGTCTTGAAATGGAAAAGGATCCATTTGTCTTTGATTATCGATCGTTATTAAATTAATAAAAAATTTATTTGTTAGTTTATTTTATTTTTCTTTTTTTGAAATTTATGTACTATCTGCAATTAAAATGTGGAAAAAGCTCGAGAAATTTTTTTTTGCCTTTTTTGAAGATTATGAGCTTCTCAGAGCAAAAAACGTGATCCTTTTTTTTCCAAAAATTCAATCGAGTCAAACAAAAAAACGGCTTGCTGGATTGAGTTGGCTCTTCGTAAGGGTTTTATCAACATATTGAACTGTAAAAGTCACACTTAACACTATTGGTTTCATCAACATTTTCGATCCAACGGTAGATTTCCCAAGAAACCACCAAAAGTCCTTTTTTTGTTAAATTTTTATATTGATGCGACATGGAGAAAAAAAAATTTCTATGAATAAGCAATGGTTGTTCATCAATGGGATTTTATTTGAGGTCTTGAAATCCTCCTTCAATTTTCTGCGCGATCATTGGTTGCTGAGAAATCGATAATCAAAGACAAATGGATCCTTTTCCATTTGACGACCGATATCTCGGAGAGAAGTTAACGTATTGAGGTCAATAAAAAATAAATTAAAGCTGAGTTAACAAAGTATCACATCATTATAACGATTATGCAAAAATAAAATTTCCACGCTCGTAGACAAGAAAAAAAAGTGGTAAAATTTTGAGAATTTTTTTGTCGCAGATTTTTCAATTATTACTCAAAAACCACTGAAACTTGAACTTTTTGAAGTTCTAATCCAAAAACTAGACACTTGGAGCTACAATTTCCTTTTTTTCAGTTACTTGTACGATCATTCCTCTCAAAGTTACGGCATGTTGAAAATTGCCGAAAAATTCGGAATTTTTTTTTGATCCTTTAATTTTTTTCAGTAGTGTATTTTCTTCCCTGCGTTCTGAAATTCGATGAAAATGCTGAATCCGACGAAATTCCACAAAATATGAGGTCTATTGAGTATTTATACTAATTATTGTGACTTTGTCACATTTGCGAATCACTTTTATCGCATTCTGGAACGACCAAATGACCAAATAATTGGTATTTTCAAATAAACTTCAAGAATAGTTTTGAAGGATGTTGAAAGGAAATGCAGGTTTCAAAGATTTGTCTCTTATCGAAAATTTCATTAATGGGACGGCAGAAGTTTTACCTCACCAGTTACGTCCTTGGATGTGGAGCGAACCTTTTCCACATATAAAAATATTCAAAATGATCGAAGGTAAAATTTAACAATTGAACATTTGAGACAATATTTAGTTGTAAACGTTCTCAAAAACATTAAATTAAGCTTTAATACCTCATCATTGAGAGTTGATTTTAAAATAAAAATTACATTTTTTTTTTGAGTTTCCAAAATACATTATTCAATAATGCACATTCTGCATATTGTGTCTATTTTCGTGCACATGTCAAGCAACGTTTTTATTTTACCGAAATATGTGCAGCAAAATGTATCATGACGTTCTTGAAGGAAAGTTGGGGGACGCCTAGTATTATTTTCTTGCAATGGGCCCTCATTTCCGAGTAACAGACATCTGAATTTGGTAGTCCAGAATCGTATTATGTCAATATTTCGAATTATTGTATCATATTACATACATTATATTTATACAAGGGGGTTCTGAATTATGATGAAGCTGACAGTGTCAACTTTTTTGGCAATGTGCCCCCTTGTTTTCCTTGGGCCCCCTTGTCCTTGTCTTTGAAGCCCGTGTTAGCGTATTTTTTTCTCCCAATTTATTATTTCATTGCAGGGCCTGCGTTGTGAATTTTTTGTCTCGTGCAGTCTTTTCGTAGAATGAGTCGTTTTCGAGTGAAATGGCATAATGTGAAATAATGCATATCGATATTATTTAGGTATAGTCAAACCTAGGAGTCGTCCTCAAAAACGACATATTTTGCGAAAACGAGCAGGAGAAGTTTTCAAATTATTAAAGCAAATGAAACGGCGCAAAGGAGAAGTCTCTTAAATGACAAGTTGAATATGTATTGTGAAAACAAATTTCACGAAGATTCCGATGGAATTCCTAGAGTTTCTGTGAGCAATTCATATAAAAACGCATGAAGTACCTCAAACAAGTCAAGCCTAACAATATAAGGCAGATTTCGATTATCGAATTGTCCATTTCAATGTTATGTTTATTCTGATCAGTCATAGCTGTGAAACATAACATAACTTCCTTCCACTGTCGTATAAAAGTTTTCCCTGCATATTCACAATATTCTCCTTTCACGAAACTAGTACCATACATATGGCAATCGACGTTCACGTAACATAAATATTCAGAAATTTCATTACACCAAAAGTTCGAAATAGATAGCTCGTAGGGACATCTGGGGTCTCGATTAATTAATAAGGCAAAAATTCATATTTTGAGCAGTTCATAACGAAATCATTATATTTTATGCTGGCAATTATTTCGTTTTTCCCTTTTAATTAGATGTTAGGGAAAAATAATTAATTACAAGGAAATTTCAAAGCACACTTTTTTATAGTGAACATTATCATTATGAGATTGGAACTCTTGTACTCTTTGCATTTCGTTTTATAATTATGCCAAGATACAGGGTGTCTAGGCGATTGACGTCAATAATGTTTTTAGATTCCCCAGACCTGTGGATATTCCAAAATATGTATATATGCGATTTTTTGTTGTTCTCGAGTTATGATTTTGTGGGTGTTTTCATATTGTATTTTTCCAGCTAGGATTGAACAAATTATTTTTTTTAACATGGTCGTTTTTCAATGAAAAAATTTTTCATCTTCCCAAAATCACTTCAAGTTACCCAAAATAGGCTCGAAAGCTAGATCTTCAGTTTTTAATATGTACTCAATAATTCATTTTCAATTTAGAAATACAAAAATGTGTTTTTCAGCTTTTGGCTAAGTTTAAGAACTTCGCGGAGTCTTAAGCTACAGAAGGTACTAATCAGCCTTGAAAAGCGGATAAGCTACAAATATTGAAACTTGATGAAATTTGTTGTCTTTTTTTATCATTTTATGGTAAATTAAATTCAAAAATGGGATTTTAAATCGATTTAAATTGAAATTAATAATCAGTTAATCTTGTAAATTATTTTTCTGTTGAATAATGACATTATAAATAATATTGCAATCCATTTCCTAAATGCATTTCATTCGATACAACAGATTTCTGAAGATATGGGACCCAAACTGAATGCCGATTGATTTTATTATCCCATGAGATTAATGGTTACTGAGAGATTCATGACATATACAAAAAATTACGAACTTCCTTGTCCTTGTTAACTGGGAAAATTTATTTCGATAATTCAGACTCTCTTTACTATATATATTCCTTATAAGGCCAAAACTATTTAGATGATAGCAGGCTCGTAAACAAATAGGGTAGAAGCTATAGCTATTGATACTTTCAGAAACCGAATTCGGTTCCTTATTTTATTTTAACACAATTTTTTTAAAATCTTCTAATGCTGCGATTCTGGCGAAACTTACGACAAATAATATTCGCTCTGCTCACTTCCTAAATTATCTTGACCATTATTTATATCATTAACTAGCTGACCCGACAGACTTCGTCCTGTCAAAAAGATTTGTACATATATAAGGATTTAAAAGTAAGTAATCGCTTTATTGTTAATCATGTGAATCATAATTATTATTATTATCATTGTAGTGCTTTGTGGTATACGATGTTTTTTGTTTTATGACCTGGCGCATAGATAAACAAATCTGATGGTTTTCCAACACGGGAACAGGCAACATACAATTGACCATGTGAGAAACATGGGTTTTCTAGATTAATACCACAAACACTTAATGATTGCCTCTCGGACTTGTTTATAGTCATAGCAAAAGCAAGCCGCACTGGAAACTGAATGATATTCATACCTTGTTTCATTTGGATCTGCCCCATTTCGTTCACAATGAACCAATATTCTCGAGCACTTCCCTCACGTTAATAGATCTGACAGTTGTCTAATTTTCCGATGTGAATGACATCGGAAAAAAAAAATCGATTTTGAGAAACGTCAAAAAAATTCCAATTTTCTTTCGTTCTTTTCAATATCTTGCAGACGGTCTAGAGAAACGATTTCTTAAGTGGGCACCCCCTACGTTATTCGACATCGGGTCGACAGCGACAGCGACCTTCGAGAGGCAATTCCTTCGGACTTTATTGGAGTCTACGGGAACGCTTTTTCGAAAAATCGACGAAATTTACCGTTTTCGGGAATTTTTTTAAAAAAGTTGCCGACGCCGTGAAGCGGCGTCGGACGTCTCTAAGGAACTTCCGTCCTTCCTCTTAAAGCCTCTCCCTTCGGGCTCGGTCAAATCTTCTCGTAAAACCCACCATAAATCAACAAAAACACCCCTAAAACAACCCAACATTTCTATGAACATACTCTGTGATGGGAAAGAGAAGGGCTATTCTTAGGGTTTTTCCAGCAATAATTCTAATTTTTCTCGCCGTAAAAACCATCCTTGAACTTCAACGAACATTTTAAAGAAAGATTTGGCCAAATTGGTCCCGGCGTTGTTGAGTTATGCGCTTACCAACACATTTTGCGATTCATTTTTATATTATAGATTATTAAGTAAACTAGACGTATTTTATTTTTCATGAGAAGTTAGCAAATTATAGTTCTTCAGATTCAATGGTACCTAAAAAGTCAATATGTTAACGCAGAAACATGCTACAAATAATTCATCCCCATTATTCATAACATAACCCCGTTCTATTGTGAAACCAGGAATGAATCAAATTCGCACCTGCAATAAAACTCGCGATATTCGGAAAAAAGTAATTACTTCGTCTCGCCGAATTCTCGATAGTAGGTACATAAAATTGGATGGAAGAAGCGAGTGGATGTATTTATCGCCTTCGTTCCACACTTGGTGAAAAACTTCGAGGGGTGAAAAGATTAGAGGGCGTAGTATTCAAAGCGCAACTTCACCAAAATCCCGCCATTGTACTGGAATACAAACTGAGCTGGCTCTACCTGTAACTTCTCTCATATCTGCCCTCCCTCAATCTCCAATAATGGGGTCGCTCTTATCCATCTTTCTCTGGTAAGGATGGAAATATGAGAGTTTCTAGGGTTTTGTGTCACATACGAGGGTAGGTGAAGGTGAACTTTGGAAAGGATAAGTAGTTTTGTAGTTTACGATTTATGCGTTTACGGAGGAATGTATTTAGCATTCAGATTTGCGGAGAGTTATTCGCTTTTCATTTGGAAGTGGTTCCCTAATAATTATACAATGGAATACTGATGTAATTTATCTGTAATTTATTTTCAGTATATTTCGTGAGATGTTTCAGATCATGAAATCCTAAAAAAATCAGAAAAATGTTTATGACAAATACCAAACAAATAATCTTGAGCTGCATGTATCTGATCGTCCTTTTTCCAACAATGTTATTCATTGGTTTATTATACAGGGTGTCTATAAATAATTGATGATTCCTCGATGAAAATAAGCAGGGGTAGTTTATATATTTTTTTTCGAAATCGACCTTCCTTCCAAGATACAGTGTTTAGAAGGCGATGATGAGTTGACAGTTTTAAATTTTTTCAGGAGTCCTAAAAAACACTGAGTTGTTAAACTATACATAATATGATTCATTAAAAAGATGTTACTCCCACATTTTTTTGATCCATTAACTTCATTATTAGGTGTTGAAAATAACAACCTCTTATGATTTCCCTTCGAAAATTGTTTAGTGGAATAGATTTTCGAAAAATAAAATTCTTTTATGGTTTCCCATTCAATTCTGAAAGAAAGTCTTTTACAAAATTTCGATTCATTCAATACTTTCCTTGGAAAAAATAACAACTTACATTTTACAAGCATTTATAATTACTGTTCATTTCATTCTATCGTTTGTAATCGGAAGAAAGTTATATTTGTAAAATAAAAATATTACTGATATAATTCTTTTCCGGAAATCAGTGATTTAACTAATTGTGTAACAAATCAAATTAGAAAGATTTATATAACATCTTCATATCCTGTAAAGAAATAAATTTTCCTAGAATATTCATTTTACTTATACGATTAAATGGAATAGACATTGATCAAAACTGCTTGTAAATTTTTATTTTTTCCGAGAAAAGTATGGACTCTATCGAAATGTTACAGGGGACTTTTGTCTCCAGAAATGGATTGGAAATCATAAGAGAATTTAATTTTTTGGAAATCTATCACACGAAAACAATTTTCGATCGAAAACCATAGGGGTTGTTAGTTTCAACCCCTATTAATAATGTAATGAGATAAAAAAAAATTGTGTGAGTAGCATCCACTTAGTGCTTCATATTATGTATATTTCGTTTATGGTTACGTCCATTGTGAATCAGCACTTATGCTTATTAATCGAAAAGTTCTATTTGTGAAAATAAATTATTATGGTGATATAATATGAAATATATGAAAAAAATATGAGATCTAAAAAATTGTGAGTAACATCTACTAAGTGCTTCATATTATGTGATTCAGTATTTTCAAGAAGCCGTAAAAAAATTAAAAACTGTCAAATCGTCATCGCCTTCCAAAGGCTGTATCTTGAAAGGGGGGTTGATTTCGAAAAAAATTTATATGGAGTTGTACCCCTGCTCATTTTCATTGACGACGAATCATCTCCTAAAGTCCCTGCATTTGTTTACAGATGTATAATTGAATCGAGCCACAATTTTACTGAATTCCATAACCAAAACTGCTGCTGGTAGCGTCACCATTTCAGATGAGAGAGTTTACAGTTTTTTTTAATCACCAGTAATTTTGAAACCAATATCTACAAGAGACATTAATGAACCTGATTAAGTTTGAGGTCTTTTGTTTCAACTGAGCCAACAACACAAAAGAATTCTATGTATTTGACTAGCAAATTACTCTACAATTTACAAGTATCTACTAGGTAAGTAAATCAGAAACAGATTCAGAAAAACACACTATTTCAAAATGTTATACTCTTCGGTCTTCCGTTTCGGTTTATGCCATCTTCAGGACAGCTGAAATACAACATGTATCAAACAATAACTATCCAAACATTCTAAACATTTTTCGTTTTTCAAAATTCACATTTAAGAAATTTTCCATTTATAGGTTAAGTTGAAAGAATGTAACTCACCGTCTATGAAGTATAAATTATCAATATTTTTAAAATCTACAATAATACAATGTCTTCTCCTCGAGAGTGGTAAAAATAACTTTTCTGATGGTTCTTAAAGATGGTATAGTTTTCATTTTTGATGGTTGAAATGAAGAATTATTTTACTCTGTCATATATCATAAAATCATAAAAGTAAAAGTTGGAGTGGGGAAAGGAGAACACAGAGGAGGGTAACAGTGGAATGACATGCACAGTAGGCGGGAAATTAAAAATTATGAGGTAGGTCTATCAATTTAAAAATGTTGCTACTTCCATTGAACTCCGATAAATCATTCAATAGATGTTGTTCATTTTCATTCCTAAGACTTTCATATTGTTCTAGCAGAAATATTCTCTAATAATTACTCTCTTTATGTGAAATCTTTAGATATTCTAGGACGATTTTATGGTCATGTTCCATCAGATGATTTCCCAAAGAAGACCTAAGCCGATTTTTCTCAATATTCCGTTTTATAATAACGTTAAATGAAAAAATGCATTCAATTCTGAATAAATATAATTACAGCCTACCGAACATACGACAACTCACCTTAGAAAGTATTTTAGTCAATGAAAAAGGAGAATAATAATTAACGAAACAACAAGTTGTTGGAGAATATCTCTTCTAGAACAATATGAAATTCTCAGAAATAAAAATGAACAACTCCTATTGAATGATTTATTAGAAATTAATGGAAGTAACACCAGTTTTTGATTTGATAGACCTACCTCATAATTTTTAATTTCCCGCCTGCTGTGCATGTCATTTCACTTTTGACTTTCATGATTTTATGATAAATGACAGAGTGAAATAATTCTTCATTTCAATCATCAAAAAAGAAAACTACACCATTTTTAAGAACTATCAGAAATGTTACTTTTAACACTCTTGAAGAGACGACATTGTATTTTTGTAGATTTTAACAATTTTAACAATATTGATGATTTATACTTCATATACGGTAAGTTACATTTTTTTAACTCGAACTATAAATTGGAGATTTTTCAAATGTAAATTTTGAAAAACGAAAAATGTTAAGAATGTTTGTATAGTTATTGTTTGATGCATGTTGTATTTCAGCAGGCCTGAAGATGGCGTAGGACAAAACCGGTAGCCAATAGAATAAAATATAAAATTTTGCAATAGTTTGTTTTTCTGAATCTGTTTTTACCCAACTGAAGGAGAACAAACTGATGAAGGAATTCATTAATAAAGTTACAAGTACCTATTTTGATAATTCTTCGACCAAATACCAAGATGAAATGCCACCATTCTAACCCGGAATAATATTCAGATCAGTGCTTCGACAACAAACAATACCACTCTAGTTCCAGCATGACCCTAATTCTCATCTGACCCAGCCACAATTTCACTCAATTCCATAATCAAAAACTGCTGCGCGTAGCGTCATCTTGATGCGAAAGGTTTCCTAAAAGGAAACTGATGTTTTCAGCATCCGCACTGGAGAAAGAGGACAAGGGTTGATGATTAAGCTTCATCTGAGGCGAATATCATACAAAATGAAAAGCCAGCCTATAGATTTTTCCCGAGAACGTTCGGAAGATGAAATATTTCGTCGTTGAAGGACTCATCGCGAAGTTAATTTTTCATTTGAATAGATCGTTGAACACAATTCGTTTCGCTCAAAGCCGTTTTTTACTCGGAATGAATCTCGTTCTTTGGATTCTTTTTCAGATTTTTCTTTGAAGGGTGGGGGTTTGAACAGTTGTGTCTTCGATGATTCAATTTTATCGCAATTGTTCTTCTATTCAGAATTGTTCGCGCTAGCCAAATGAACGTTCGTTCATTTCTTTGACTGAATTCATTTCAATCCTTATTTTGGTAACAACAGATTCAATTTCCAAGCTTCACACTTAAAAAATTGATTGGAAATGAAACAGTATTTATTTCGATCAAAGCAGATAATAATATTAATCGATTAAAATGAACCAATATCAAACTCATACTCGTTCAAGGCAAAATGCAAGGAAGTGGTATCAAACAGAGAACCTATGCATGGCTATTTCGTCCTCATTAGGAGTTTTCAGCACAGGATAGCTCTGAATGATAGAAGGTTTTCTTGAAACATAAAACCAAATGGCACCCTGTCCACTGACGTTACCCTGAGCGCACCGCGTCGTGGACTGAATACGTAAAATTTGCAAACTGCAAGTACGCTTCGATCAATGTGACAAATGGTAAACATCTCGCTACTTCGTTCAAGATTTATGCTATGGAAGAATGTTCATTTCAGCTTATATAATTATGAAGTGTGTACTTACTGATCATACGTCCAAACTTCAAGAAAAGGTCATTCAATTTTTTTGCCACAAAAATGTGTCTCAATATATGGTCGAAATTTTGATGGTGATTCTTCAATTCCACATTCATTTTTTGAGCGCTTACTGTACTTAAACGAATGCTTTATCGTTTTATCCGAATGTCTGTAATTTTAGAAATTTGAGCCAAAAATGGTCTCAAACGATAATTCGACTCCCGGATGAAGAAATCGTGGTCAAACTGAATTCTGTCCGTGGGGCCGTTCGGCCGTAAGCACGACAACTTGCGAGGGGGTTGTTCTGAAGACTTGAAAATTTCAGGATAGGTCTAGATTCCAAATACCGCGGTTAACGAGTCAAATCGTACATGGTGTTCCATAAAAATTTAAGAAGAGTCCTGAGCAGGAGCTTTTGAGCGTTTGTTCTTTGATGGAGCAATAAGACTATTACCTCGAAGTTTCATAAAGGATTAGAGATTGATACCAAATATACATTTAAATAAAATTATTGACAAAATGATATATGTAATAAATGGACAATCACAAAAATCAAATTCAGAGGTTGTGATGATGCGATCTTCTTTAAATTTTGCAGAAATATTCAGTATAGTAGTTACCAAGAAATTTCGGATGAACATGTAGAATATCGATCTCCATTAAAAAAAATTCACATCAAATCGAAATCTTTTTATGGAAATATGAAGTTTTTTTTTCTATATTCCAATTGAATTTGCTATGGTTCTGTTCACACTATGGCCACCAAATTTTGCATGAGGCTTATTATCAGCATCTTGCGTTTGGCCGTAACATTTCATTTCGTTTGGTTTCGTGTTGTCTGAGACACTGAGGAAAAAAATTTGAATGGCCATATTTTATAGAACACCCTATACGATTTGGCTGGTTTAGAATTGAACTTGACCATGAATTCGTCCTCCTTATGCGAGTAGAACCTTATTTTTTGACACTATTTTCGGCCCAAGATTCATTTGTGCAAAACGATATAGCACTCGTTTAAGTAAATAGAATGAGCGCTCAAAAATAACACCTGGCACTTATGGTCAATAAATGAACATAACAAACTCAAATCAAAAACAATTGAGTGAACAACTTTTGATCTGTCAATATTAGCGTTGAAAACTCAAAGGTCGCAAAATGTAAATTTCAATCAAGCACTATCCATAATTTGTATAGTTGACATGACTGCTACATTCAATTTCAGCTTATATATATTTTACGGAAAATTTATCCAATTAGAAATCCAATTCAGTTGCGTTTTGGTCACAAAGTTGTTATAAGCTTATCAAAATAATCGAAATGAACTTTCAGAAACATAATACAGGAATGGGCCAGTATGTTGTAATAGGGAGTTTTTCATGTGCCAGCTTCAAGAGTAGTTTTAATATACAGGGTGTGCCATCTCAAACAAGCCATATCTTATATTTCTCATTCTATAGTGATTAGAAAAGTTTCCGAAATACGTCGAATGATTTTATTTAGAGGACATCTTTCGATGTTTAATTGAAGCTTGAAAGAAAAACCCACTAAGAGGATGCGCTTCAGCCCTTCAAAATTGATGGGAAAAAGGAGTTGAGTGATACATTCGAAAGTTCTTGGAACCCTTGGAACGTTGAATATTTCGGTTATTTTGAAGAAATACCATTTTTTTCGAGTGTTAAGAAAAATTCTCTCAAATAATTAATGGAAAAATCGAAACAATACCTCGTTTCTCCTTAATTTTGTTCTTAGATGGAGTTTATCTGGTTATAATACACGTTTCTTCGATCATTTATCAAAAATCAATGTGTTGAGTTACTATATAAATGTTCTTTTAAAATCTAAAGCTAACATAATACAATACATAAAACAAAAACAAAAATCCCTAACTGAGGTTAGTGCAAAACGGTGTACCATACTATTTTTTTTGTATGATACCAGAGCTCAGGGAGAAACGTCAGTAAAAAAAACCATTTCTTGCCGTTCCAACAGAAATAAAACTTAAGAAACCACTGGCGCAGCCAGGGGAGGCTTTGGGGCTGCAGCCCCCCCCCCCAAAGATTCTGAAAGTTTCAATTTTTTTTGAGTCCTTTTTTTCAACTTTCGTATTTGTTGTATCATCAAGAATTGTTCAGTTCAGCCCCCCCCCAAAACAAAATCCTGGCTGCGCCACTGTAAGAAACTATTTGAATATTGAAGCAATTCTTTATCGAGTCCAACCAAAAACCCTCTCCAATTTGCCTTAGGAATTCTGAATCTGAAACGAAAAAATCGAATCAGAAAAAAGAACAGAAAATTGAAATGATTGAAACTCTATTAAATCGATTTAAAATTAACAACCCAAGTCAAAAACGACTCGGTAGCTTCATGTATAGCCCTTAAGCCACCCTAAAATTTGAATATGGGGCAACTATTTATCAGATGTTCTATTTTTTCATTGTTGAGTTACTATTTTGCTGATTTGTTTGAAATTTTATACCTAAATATGGTGTACACATTGCACTTATGTTTTGAGCTGGTTAGCTGGTATCAACAGAATCAAAATATTTTTTTTGATATTCAAGGTGGTCAATCTGTGCTTAAAAATTGATTTATGGCGAACAAGGTTCATCAGAATTTTTTTTTTCATACACTGTAGTGAGAAACCTCTCAAATGAAGTATATAGCGCCATTTCTAGTCGTTTGAATTCCCAAACTTATTTCTGTTATTTCATTGATGTTTTTTTTGATGGCCTGAAAAATCTGGGAATGCCTGTTGCAACCTTCAGCATATATTTTTTCCGGATGGTTTGTCCAATTAGAAATCCCATTCAGCATATTTTAACACGAAGTTGTTAAAAATCTATCGAAATAATCAAAATGAACTATCTGAAACATAAATACAGGAGTTTGGTATCGCAATGGTTAAGCATAGGTACCTACATCTGTCATCTAGAGAAATCAACTTTCAGAAAATGATTTCCTTGATATTTTTCTCGATTATCTGACTAATAATTTGAGATTCATGATATCTAGAAATCTAATTCAGTATGTTTTAAGCACAAGTTGTTTATAAGCCAATCCAATATGAACTTTCTGAAACTAAAATACAGGAATATGGTATTGCAATGGTAGGCACACATCTGTTATCTAGAAAAATTAACTTCCGGGAAATGATTCCCTTGATATTTTTCTTGATAATATGAACAATAATTTGAGAGTTGTTGATATCAATAATGATTTTTTTGAAAAAAACTGGACATACCCATTAAATGCTTCAATTTCAGTCTATAGTTTTTCTGGAAAGTTTATCTGAGTGGAAATCCAATTGAGCATGTTTTAAGCACAAAGTTCTTATAAGCCAATCAAAATAATCGAAATGAACTTTCTGAAACAAAAACACAAGAATTTGGTATTGCAATAGTTAGGACACATTGTTGTCTAGAAAAATTAACTTTCGGTAACTGATTCCCTTGATATTTTTCTTGATAATCTGATCAATAATTGGAGAGCACATTATGTCAATAATGATTCTTTTGAAAAAAAACTGGAAATACCCATTCGAACTTTCAATATCAGCATGCAGTTTTTGCGAAAAGTTTATTCGAATGGAAATCCAATTCAGCAGTTTTTAAGCACAAAGTTGTTATAAGCCAATCAAAATAATCGAAATGAACTTTCTGAAACAAAAATACAGGAATTTAGTATTGCAATGGTTAGCATACATCTGTCATCCAGAAGAACTAACTTCTAGGAAATATATTAATCTCAGTCTCGAGGACACAGCATGAAACTGCAATTTATTCGAAAACTGTCAACCTAGTAGGGAGAAGCAGACAATAAAAAAGTGTCAAAACTTCTTAATTGGATTATTTCAAGACAGCTGTTTGATTTAGTGGAATATCCTTTGGCTGAGGAGACGAAGAGGGTGAACTTCGGATACAGGAAGTTTCTGACAGCATCGCTAACCACCTTGCTTGATAAAACCAATTAGAGGTAAAAAAAATCCTTCTGTTTTGAGGGGTTGACGAGTGAAAAATCAGACTCTAAACTTGATTATTAATGAAATAGTAATTTTTAATTTTAACTAACAGTCGACAGTTTGGCAAAAATGATTGGGGTGAGTTTTCTATGATAAAATTATTATTTTCTGTCGACCCCAAAATAAGAGGTGATTTTAATGAGTACAAAATTAATCATTAATGGCCCATTTCATGTTCAATATCTGCTATTTTAATGTGCAATATTCATGGCAACCGTTCAAAAAGTATTCCGAAGCACTACGAGAAATGTCAAAACTCTACTAAAACATAGATACACAGAAATTTCATTATGTCAAATATAAGTCTTGTGCAAAATGATAATGTACTTCAATCAAGAATTCATACATAATTTATATTGAGATCGTCGAAAAATCTTGTAATCAACTCGGTTATCAATCAAGCGACTTATATGGTCTCGAACTATTAACGAGTGAGCGAAGCGAACGCGTTAAAATATCTCAACCATTAGTCGCAGTCTCTTATAACCTAGCTGATTAAATAACTATTTCCGCCGACCTTGAAATAAAAGGTGATTTTAATGTGTACGAAATGGATCATTAATGGCCCATTTTAAAGCTCAATTTTTTGGCTATTTTAATGTGCAATTCTCATGGCAACCGTTCACAAACTATTCAAAAGCACTACGATAAATGTCAAAACTCTACTGGAACATAGATACATAGTAGAAATTTCATATGTCAAATGTAAATCTTGTGCAGGATGGGAATGTTTTTCAATCAAGAATTCATATACAAATCACATTCAGATCGTCGGAAAAATCTTGTAATCAACTCGGTTATTAATCGAGCGACTAATGGTCTCGAACTATTAACGCGTGAGCGGAGCGAAAATATTTTGACCATTAGTCACTGTCTTTAGTAACCTAGTTGATTAAATAACTATTATTTTTCAATTTATAATATTTCAATATACAAACTTTTTAATTGTGAAAATTTTACATATTTCAGTTTTCGAATAATTTTCAGAAGAAAATTCCGATCGTGCTGAGAGTTTGCATTCATTTACTTAGCATGAATCTCAAGTCCCATACAATGACATGAGGTGTTAACCTCATTGCTCGACCAATGAATGAGCGCTCAAAAGCACCCGCTCTGGGCTTTCTTAAATTTTTGCAGAGTCGATTTAATAACGAATGCTCTCTCAAGAAAATTATAAAGGCAACATAAACCTCGGTTGAAACTCGGATTCCATGTGAAAATGTCTAATAGAAGCGGTGCGTTTTCATTCTTAATTAACTCATTTCAGTAAGAAAAATAGTGTAATTTAAGAAAGCGCTCTGGTTCATCATATTCACAATTTTAGCTGTCCAGTTTCATTTATGTTAGACAAGAATAAAGCTTTCTCAGTTTTTCTTCATTCACTCTGACGTTATGGTGTAAATTTAAACATAAGTTTCAGAGCTTTGATTTTCCCCGAAAATACGAAACCAATCCATAGAAAGATATCTGATTTAGGTAAAATTTTTTTTGTGAATGGATATCGATATTAGGAATGTTCATTCAAAATTTCGCGGCCACAGTTTCAACAGAACTATAGAAAACTCAATTCGAATATTGAAAAAAAAATCTTCATATTTCTATAACAGAATTTTCGATTCAAGTGAAATTTTTTCTGTGAATAAAGATTGATATACCGAATCGTCGTGCAAAATTCTGTGGTCACGGTGTTAACAGAACCATAGAAAATATTATTGGAAAATTGAAAAAAAAATAATAATAATATAAAAATCTTTATATTTCCATAACAGAATATCCTATTTGAGTGGAATTCATTTTGAGAATGAAAACTAGTATACTGAATGTTTATAAAAAATTTATTCTTTTTTGTAAAAAAAAAATCTGAAAACTCCAATCTTGTTGAAAAATGACAAGGACTTGAAATTTTAGGTGTGGTCGAAATATATTGGCTAACTAGGATTTGAAATATGAAACATTCTCGAAACCAATAATCCGATCGGGTAGAATTTCATATTCAGCTGCTTAGTTGCGATACGAAAATTCAAATAGAATTCTGTTAAGTTTCTTGAAATATTGTGAAAATATCAAACAATAGCTGCTAACTGCGGCTTCAGTCACATGATAATACATAAAATAATGAAAGAAAACGTATCCAAAATAACCAGGTAATTTACTCTCCCATGAAATAGATCATAACCAAGCTGAAATGAATATATGATGGATGACAAAATCAGAGATAAATATTAAATTTTCCTCTCTGTTACTCATTAAGAAGGAACGAACCTCAGATCTCCAAAAATCGGGAATTTATGAGTTGACATGTTCATCTTGCTATGACAACTTTACTTAAAATATTCTTGAAATAATGAAAAGGCAAACTGATCTCTGTTATTCTCAAATATTCAATTCCTTCAAATCTTCAACCTACTCCTGTTCACGGCCAGCTCGAACACAAAAACTTCAGAAAGGAACAACTTCAAAACTAAGAATTTTAAGGGTTATTTCAAGATCTGATCAAGAAAGTTGCAAGTTTAAATCTTCGTGAAATAAAACTGCGATGTATATCCCACATAAATAATGTTTCTTTCATTATTCGAATAGGAATAATGAATATATGAAATGAAAGCAATAGCCAACACGATACTCAAAATTGAATTTTAGTTTTTTCATTATCAACAAGCGCGCTAAATCTTCGGACTTTTCGTCAGATCATTAGGGGAAAACCCGGATAGATGCCCCACTTTTTGAATTTGCCTCATATTTTTGAAAATATTGATTTTATATGTGTAATTTCTGTGAGTGTAGGAAGCCCCATTATTTGATTTGGAATACTGAGACTTTTATCTGACATAGCAATCCCAAATTCCACAAAAATTTGATTTTTGTAGAACCCTTTTTTGGGGATAGTTGCCTACAAGTATGGATAGTTGCCCCACCATGAAAATACTGGGAGGGATAGATGCCCTTCATACTGTGTGAACCAAAAACCCAATTAATACAATGAGATTTTCTATGCTTAAAACAGCCACTTATGTAGGTACGTAACATTGATCGAATTAACAACAATTGTACATTATTAATTGAATTTCAAAAGCATATATTAAACGAAAAGTTGCATTCTTCATATTAACATAAAGCATTATTCCACACATTCATGATAAATCAATTAAGTAATAAGTCTCAACAAAAATGATCAGGAATCAAGTTTAAAATGAAAATAACACAATGAATCGAAAACCTGCTAAGAAGATATGGTTTTAGTTTAGATGTCCTAAGGGGCACCTATACCACAAAAAATCAGGGCAACTATCCTTTTTGATAGGGATAGATGCCCATGATTTTTTTTAATAAATTAAAAAGAAAACAAAAACTGTTTGTACTCAGATCTACACTCAATGAAACACTGTATTGGCGTAATCAAAAAAATTAATGAATTTATTACCACTTCAAAAGTTATACAGCGGCAAATACCTACGTCTAAAAGTTTGGCATGTTTGTAAAGTTCGCTGCTGAGATGATCGCACACACTAGCGAAAAACGGCTTCACTTTACAATAACCCTTACAAAACTAAGGTCCAGGGTGACTGTAGCATCTACTTATAAAATAAATTTTTTGATACGTGTTTCGGAAGTTAGGTATTTTGAAAATGGGGCATCTATCCAACTGAGGCATCTATCCGGGTTTTACCCTATTCAATTTCTCCTTAATTGATCTAATTCTGTTGATGGAAACTGGCATTGATTATTGACTTTAATAGTAGGTGTAATTGAATATTTTGACTATTAGAATAACTTAGTTAAGTAAATTTTCTGTTCTGTCCTGTTCTTTAGAGATATCATAGCGTATTACTTCAATATAGGGTTTGATTGAAAAGAAATTCGATTAAATTTTAAAATTCGGTGGCTCAAGATGAGTAAATACAAACTTCAACCTGATTATACTAACTGACATAGAAACACCCAGAAGAAGCCGTCTACATTTTCAAAAAATTTTCTGATGAAGGTTTTTGAGCGCTCGTTTTACTTAGACGGGTGCTATAGTCCGTTCACGAAAGGTTGAGCCGTCGGTTGGCCATGGAAATTTGGCATATTCCACTGTGTATATTGAAATTTAGGTTATGTTCTTGTCAGATTGATACGCAATGTTGTCAATATTGCATAGAGTTGTCTGATAACTCGCAATCTCGTCGAACGAGGCCGGTTACATTCGGCAACGTTGACTTTATTTTACGTTATGACAGCCAATACTGCCAACTTCAGATAAATAAAAAAACGCCTACTATGTGCTCAACCTTTCGTGAACGGACTATAGATAGTTTTGCCAAAATGTCTGTAATTTTCTAATTTTGAGCCCAAAATGGTTTCAAACGATAGGGTTAGACTCCCTGATGACGATTTTTTGTTCAAATTCAATTCTATCCGTGGGGCCGTCCGACCGTTAGTACAATAACTTTCGAAGGCATTGTCCTAGAGACTTGAAATTTTCAGGATGAGTTCGGGTCCCAAATGCCTCAGTTAAGTTCGTTAACGAGCCTAATCGTACAGGTTGTTCCATAAAATATGGCCATTCAAAATTTTTGTTCCTTAATATCTCAAAAAATACGAATCAGTGAAATAGATCAGATCGATATCTAATGACTTGCTTAATTCCTGACTTCAATCTCAAATAGTGAGCAGACTAGAGTCATTTTCGTAACACGCCAATTTGATCTTAAATTTCGAAAAATGATTAATAACTCAAAAACCTTTAAAAATAGGAATGAAAAGGTAGGAGTGAATAGATTTGATATTTTATGGAGTGTCATAAAAAAATAGAAATTTCGGATGTCTCATTTAAAATAACAAAGTTGTTGTCAAATTGTCGTGCATCCGGCAACACTAGAAATGTGAAATTATTAAAAAATGTACCTTGCATCGCCAAATAACGATCCACAAAATTTGAAATCTTTACCATCAATAGTTCCCATGATAATCTTATAGGTCACTCATATTGGGACACCCAATATAATCTCGGTGAACAAATAAAATACATAAAAAAAATTGCAGACCTTCCTTTCGTTTCAAATTTCAATAATCTACTCCTTGCTGTACTATTTATGTTTTATCAAAAAAAATTGAGATTAAACAGCTCGTTTTGGGTGTTGCAGTTTTGCCGTCAGTTAGTATATTATCAGTTACCCAATTTGTCGATATGAATAAAATACCTGCTCAAACAACAAGAAAATTTCATGGAGGATATTTTATCAAGCCTAGATTATGTGGCAGCAAACATCTAACCCAAGCAGAGGGCTAAATTTACTGAAATAGAGAAATCTAGATTAGAAACAGAATGTGCAATGTGACAAGCGGAAGGGAGAAGTTGTGTGTGAATATCCAGGAAACACGATTAGGACATCTAGGTAGTGATATTTCACACTCGAGTAGAATATTGTTTTATATACGGAACTCAAGGATGTGTGGGTGTAGAGCTGAGTGAGGTGTGTTAAACTGATGAATCTTGAATTTTTGTGAGAACTTTAACTGCTGAAGCTATTCATCGAATTATATTATTATTTGGTCTAATAATACAGGGTGATTTTTTTAAGTGTTTCATTAGACGTTTTCGAGGAAGGAATTGTAATACAGATTCAAGATTTTGGATTTTCGTTTTAGAGTACATGAACTTTAATTGTAAAATATTTTCAAGAGGAATCCACTTCCGGTTTCACCGGAAACGAATGTAACTTCGTTATTTCAAATGCAACACCCTGTATATTTATACATATTCGAATTCTTCGTTCAATTCTACACTTGATTTGATGTATGATATGTGCAACCACTCAAGCGGTTCTTGAATTATAGCCTGATTATCAAATTTTTTGAAAAAAGGATGTCACAAATTAGTGTCCATATCTTCAAAATCCCTCATTACAAGAATTTCTTTTTGCGAAAGTGGAACAAAAAAAAGTACGCTGATACTGTTTCTTGTATAACTTATGAGGAAATATTATACAGGATGTCTGAAAAAGGGCCCCAAAGTAAGCCTCAATAAAACAATAAAATCTCACTTTTTTCAAATGGCAACCCTATAATTTTGTAATTCCAATCGATGGCTCGTTAAAAACCAGTTAGGGTGTCCCGAACATTTCATGCCTCTAAAATCAGTAGTTTTGCCGTTGCGCTGATCAGTGGCGTACCGCAAAAAAGTTTGAGAGGGAAAGAGGAGACATGGTTCCGGATAGGAAAACACCCTGCAGATTCTAGTTAAGATTCAGGACGTGCAATGATAGAAACTGTGGAAAATAGCTCGCATTTCAAATTTGGACTGAATATCTAGAAAACTGCACGAGTTTGGAGGAGAAAACCAGTTTTTTTAGAAATTTCAACACCCTGTAGCTCCGTAACGAAGCTTTTACGGACCCATGTCTATATAAACTTTTTTTTTAATTACATGTAGATTCACCCCCTCAAGATGTGACATACCTACTATTATGTAACACCCTGTAATAATCGCGTAAAATATTCTATTCTGATTTCACAAGAAATTCGTAAGAAAGCAGATATTCGCAGCGAAGTGATTAAAGGATTCAAATCAATAATCAAAGAAATTCATTAAAACAGAAGTATAGTGCTCTCGCTAAATGAACACTCATTTCATTTACAATCTGCTCAGAATTGTGATTGGTAAATGACAAATTGAAACAGTTATTCCACGAGGGGTTATTTGAGAGGATTTAAAAGATGATGACAAAATATTCAGCGTTTAATAAACATGCTGTGGTTGACTCCTAAAGCCGAAACCCATTTTTCAAACTTGAGAATTCAGAATATTGTAATGCGATGGGTGTTCCATAAAATATGGCCATTCAAAATTTTTGTTCCTCAATATCTCAGACAAAACTAACCCATCGAAATGAAATTTTACGGCCAGATGCAAAATGCTCAAAATAAGCCTCGTATTAAAAGAACCATAGAAAATTCAATTGGAATATTGAAAAGAAAAAATTTCCGATTCATAAAAAAGGATCCAATTCGAATGAAATTCATTTTCAAATGGAGATTGATGAACTGAATGTTCACGCAAAATTTTGTAGCCATAGTGTTAACAGAACCATAGAAAATTCAATTGGAATATTGAAAAGAAGAATCTCTATATTTCCACAACAGGATTACCGACTCTAGTGAATTCATTTTTTGAATTCTGAATGTTTATGCAAGATTTCAAGAGGATTGCAGAATCATAGAATTTGATTTTTTGGTTATTTTTTCAAATATTTTAGTGTTTGAATAATTTCTGGAATATTATTCCGATTGTGCTGAGATTCCGCATTTATATTTTTGGTATCAATCTCAAGTGCCATATATTTGGGGATTAGTCTCATTGCTCCACCAAAGAACAAGCGGCCGAAGCTCCTGCTCAAGGCTCTTCTAAAATATTTTCAATTATCTTAACCATTAATATGAAGGATTTTCAAAGAAAAAATTATCGATTTTTTGAATGGATTAAAATAAACTATGTATGAGATATTGAAAATTTTTATTTGAATGTCCTATACAGGGTGTTTCATCATAAACTGGACAAACATATATTTTCGTGTAGATGACATCGGGAGAATCATTTTTTCCTGATACAATATATACCGTTTTCGAAGCATAAGCGAGATACAGGGTGTCAAACGTCATTTTTTAGCAACATTCTCATGAGTGTGGTCAGTTATGTATTACACTTGAAGTAACGGTTTTTGGTCAGATCTCAGTAGTTTTGGGTCCTCTATTCAGAAAAGTTGACGAACTCCGAAAAATGTTTTACAAAATGGCGGAAGACCTGCAATGTTCCAAATTTTTTTTTGCGGTTGTCGAATTGACTTTTATTTTCGGAATGAACACAATTTTCTAAGAATTTCTGTGGAAAAATTTTTTCAAAACTCGAACACAATTTTTTTACATGTCTACAGCGATGAAAAAATTTCACTCGAAATGGATGAAATTTTGTACAGATGTACTTCTTGAATTATCAATCATGAATATGAAAACAGAATTGTAAAATTTCGAACAGTTTCGTTACAACAGTCATTCAAATGTTTCGTTCAGACCTCTGAAATAATGAAAAGAAATTTGTTTTGAGTTCTAAAGTCAAAATAATTAAATTATTGGCATGTCCAAACATTCTGGATGAATGTATACAAAAAAAATCAGTGAAACTTAGTTGGGACTCGAACCGACGCGACATAGGTATTAAATAGGGAAATGGCACTGTTCTAAGGATATTAATATTGCCAGGCAACGGTAGTTCGTAGTTCATAGAGTTTGGCTACTGGCTAAATTATATTCACTGAAAATCAAATAGCAGTCCAACTCTATGAACTACGAACTACCGTTGCCTGGAACGAATATTAATATCCTTAGAACAGTGCCATTTCCCTATTTAATACCTACGTCGGTTCGAGTCCCAACTAAGTTTCACTGATTTTTTTTGTGAAAATTGATCTAGAATATTTGGACATGCCAGTAATTCAATTATTTTGACTCTAGAACTCAAAACAAATTTCTTTTCATTATTTCAGAGGTCTGTACAAAATTTCATCTATTTCGAGTGAAATTTTTTCATCGCTGTAGACATGTAAAAAAAAATTGTGTTCGAGTTTTGAAAAAATTTTTTCGCAGAAATTCTTAAAAAATTGTGTTCATTCCGAAAATAAAAGTCAATTTGACAACCGCAAAAAAAAATTTGGAACATTGCAGGTCTTCCGCCATTTTGTAAGAAATTTTTCGAAGTTCGTCAACTTTTCTGAATAGAGGACCCAAAAATACTGAGATTTGACCAAAAACTGTTACTTCAAGTGTTATACATAACTGACCACACTCAGAAGAATGTTGCTCAAAAACGACGTTTGACACCCTGTATCTCGCTTATGCTTCGAAAACGGGGTATATTGTATGGGGCAGAAATGATTCTCCCGATGCCCTCTATACGAAAATATATGTTTGTCCAGTTTATGATGAAACACCCTGTATATGCTATATAATATGCTATATTCCCTGCGGCTTCGCACAGAGGCACGTATCATTTGTGTCCAATTTTCCATGACTGCTGCATGAATCCGAGTTAATTTGAGAGTGGGCCTGCGTTATGTTACGTTTAAGGATTTCTGCTGTTGTGGCTTATTGAAATGAACGTGTGTGTTTAACCACAAAGAGTTACTGTTTAGTGTGGATTATGGACTAGAGAGATCACTAGTCTGTATTTTTTGTGAATGACGATTGTGAGGACACCATGCTCAATAGTGAGGTCTACAAGGGATGAAAACCGATTCAGTTATCCGAATTAAACGAAAAAGACGTAAAAATATGTCTTCAGCAGAAATTTAGTATGTGCCTTACAGCGGATGCCACATAAACGATTTGTGGGAGATATGAATTGGTCACCATGTTTTGACTCGCGTAGATTTTTTTGGGATCCTATAGTGAGAGGATGATTACAAAAAGCCGTAAACAAGAAAAATTCGTAAAGTGCACCTTACACAGTCTATATTATTGAAGCAATATTGTTATTGATCAATATATTGAACGTATAAGGAGTGCATTGAAACAATAATATTGATGGCAAAAATATTGAGAAGAATCAAATCGATTTGATATTTATTGCAGTTCCGCCAATATATTGAGGTGCCGTCAATATTATTGACACCGTGTGAGGGGTAAACAGAATATTGTGCAATAAAATTTCAGTAATTCTGGAGACGCCGTAGAGGGGTGTTTGCTTAAATTGTGTTTTCCCCCCTTTCGAGATGAAAACTGATAGTGAAAAGAAGCGAAAGTGGTTGTTGCAGCAATGCGAGACGAAAATTTCAAAGCTGTTTCCAGTTGCTAGAAATCTTAATGTGACTGCAAGTCGATCCACCGGTGAAATAGCCTTCCTCATAATCGTATCTTGTTTTATTATAAATGGTGAAACGAGTGCAACAAGTTGTTGAAAAAGTTGTTCATCAATTCTTAAAAAATTTTTGTAGTCATCTGGCTCACCGTTTCTTTTCTCTGCCTCCTTTTTTTCCTCTTATTCAGAACCAAAGCAGATCCTATTAAAAACGATAGATCCATCCTCCCTGACTTCACAATTGAAACTGACACTTTATTGGGCAATATTATTGGATCGTGTGAGGGCTGCCGTTTTTTTACCATATATTGCGTCAATAATATTGAATCAATAATATTGACAGTGTAAGGTGGCCCTTACATAATTGGTAACAGGTTCAACTTAGTTTTTTATTCAATATTTGGGAACTCGTATTCCTTTGTACAATTATTATTTTATTTCGTGGGATCTGAATAGGTGGAAATAAGGTTTACATCTGTCAACCTTACAAATTTTAGATTAATTGAACACAAATATTTCTAAATTTTAAATTTATGACTATTTATGAGGGAATTGTGAGGACATTAGCCACTTCCAGGAGCTTGAAAAAGCAACAATTAGTTGGGAAACGTCGCTTAAAGGAATGAAATGTGTCTTATTTCCAACCTATTCCGATCCCACGAAATTAAACATTATTTTTTATCGATACAGAGGTTTAACGCGTACATCGCCATGAATATTGAAAAACAATGAAGTGAAAGCAGAGAATAATATTAATCGATATAAATCAACCAATATTAAACTCATACTGCGGAGCTAACTTCGTCCTTGTTCGAGACAAAATGCAACGAAGTGGTATCAATCAGAGCACCTATGGATGGCCATTTCGTCCTTATTAGGACTCATCAGCACAGGATAGCTCTGAATGATAGAAGGTATTTCTTGGGACTTAATGCGAAACGGCGTCTTCTTTAAGGTACTATTCCACACAACAATGCCATAACAGTAACACTGAAAGACACTGAATGCATGTTAAAAATACCGAAAACGCCATCTCTAGTTCCATACGAAAAACCTTCTTCCATAGCATGAAACTCGAACAAAGTAGCGAAATGTTTACCATTTGTTGCCTTGACTGAAGCGTTCTATCGTTCAGAGCTATCCTGTGCTGATGAGTCCAATTAAGGACGAAATGGCCATCCATAGGTGCTCTGATTGATACCACTTCCTTGCATTTTGTCTCGAACAAGGACGAAGTTAGCTCCGAAGTATAAGTTTAATATTGGTTGATTTATATCGATTAATATTATTCTCTGCTTTCACTTTATTATTTTTTATTTATCACCAAAACAAGGTAATTTACTTCGATATTTTCAAGGGGTTGCTCGCAGCTTTACTGCAGTGGTGGGTAATAAATATTATGAGTTTTGAAAAAAAGGTGCAAGGAGATTAGACAAAAATTATTTTTACCCTTGAAATTCATAGGGCCAATCCCAAATTGAATATTCATCGAGAATTAGCAGAAATAATGCAATGATAGTGCTGTATTTATGTAATAATAAATAACTGAAGAAGAGATTTAATGTGTACCATATCTCCATGGCAAACAAAAGCTATGTATAAGCACATCAAATTTTGCAGAAAGCTTGTTTCATTTGAAAGTTATCAGAAAATTGACCCACTAATGAAATTTCTACATTCAGCAGAATATATAACCCCACCAGTTAGCTAGTAATGGTCTTAGATAAATAAAACTGAACATGAATTATAATGATAGCATTTATCGATCATAGACATGACCAAGTTCAACAAATTGTTCTGAAGTCGTGACCAAACATGGATCGTAACATGATAACACGGGCAGTTATATATTATACAAGACAGTAAAAAAAACATAGCACACTTTATCCAGTTTATATCATTATACTTCGAAAAAATAATGTCTAGCTAAATATTCAGTATCCGTTCTCAAAATCATCGACTCATATTTATAGGCTGATATAGAGCATCAGGTTGAATAAGGAATACTTGAAGTAGACACGAAAAATATCATATGAAAGACTCAGAGGAGTCACCCTCTAATTATATACACGCTACCCTGTATCGTGACTCGAAATTTTTTGAGATATTTCCCGTTCAATGTTAAAGAGTAAAGCTTAAAATAATAAAAAATTCACAGAATTATTGAAAAATAAATGATGATAAATAATTGACATTCAATATTAATTACATTGCAAACGGAAAAACACACAATTCCGAAGATTTTGCAAATTTGTCTGAAGAAGGTGTTTGATATAGACACCGATACGTTACATTATCCTTTTTGTCTGTTTCCCTTTTTAGTTTTTCTGTTAGACAACAATTTTGTCAGAAATAATTTGCTCCTGACAAATAAGTGCAAAGATTTTCGCAGGAGCATTTCACCTTAATTAAAAAATTTTTGATAAATTCTGTCTCGGTGACTGTAAAAACCTGAAAAGGTTTTTAGAAATGCAGAATTCTCCCATGTCATATTTCAATCGATATAAATAAAGTAGTTTGTTGAAATTATAAAAATTAGTAGGAATATCCTTTCATAAAATATTTTTATCTTACAAGAACTGAGAAGTTCACCTTGTGGATCCCTCGTAATCTATTCTTTTGCACTGCAATGCTATGCAAAAGATCATTTTCTCACACAATAAGATGGGTATCTTACGCAGTATGATATACTTATCCCATGCTACATTCATTTTTTCTGAATAAACATTCTACCATCTTGGAAAAGGAATCGCTTTTATGCTCATAAATTTTGAAGCGATTTCCTCTCGCAATTTCACAGGTGATCATATCATCCCATAGAAAATTCATGAATACAACACCTATATCGTATCTGTGTGAGGATGTTTGAGAAGATGATAGTAGGCAATTATTTCTATACAGGGTGTCTACTTCTGAAAGCGTCTGACTTCAGATGGCTACCATACTTGCTTTTAGCCAATTAAGACATTGTTGAAATGTTGATATTTATTTCTGAATTCATCATTTCTTGATTTTAAGAAATATTTTGATGTTTTTCATGAATTCATTAACTTAAGTTATTTCTTTATCCACAGTGAGTTCGGTTATAGGTATATCTAATGATGGCGTTGAATATGCTATACAAGTTGCGCTCCAAGAAGTTTGTATTGAGGGCGTGGTGGGGAAATGAATTCTGCAGCGAACAAATGTAGTTATATTTTTCAAATTGTTTTATTTTACCTAGAGTAGTTCCAATGTAAGGCAGGCGTTCTCAAGAAGCTGTTAAAATTGAAAAAAATCCTGCTGTGATACGATATATGGGTTTCGTGTAGTTTCCACCACTGCAGTCACATATTTCTGAAGGTGGCCTCCACTTAAGTGGAGAAGGGGGTAGAATTGACAAAAATAACTTCGGTAATGAGTCGAGTCAATGAGAAGACCACAGCTCAGAGTAGCGCTGAGAAATCTGAGTAATACGCGAATAATAGAATGAAGTTTAAAGTGCTAGATGAGATAGACATGTTTAGAAGAGTCTAGAGTCAAGAGATATAAATCGGTCGGATTTGGTTATGCAGGGTTAAACATTCCCTCATCGCCCTGTGCTCTTTATTCTTCTCTAAAAAACATTTAGCCGTGATTGAAATGGAAGAACTCCCATTTCAGAGCAAATTCTTCTCGCTATTTTGCAGGTATTAATTTATAATTCATGAACTTCTTATACTTTTACAGTCTCTGTTTGAGTACTCTTCAGAAGAAGTTACCTGATTGTTATCAATGAGACAATCGACAAAAACGTTTTTCAAATGAAAAGCTCTCATCCAATCTAGCAACGCGCTCTACGAATCGGCAGATAAATTTCAATAAAACTCACCTATTGTGTCACCGGAATATCGACGAGATGGTTTAAAATCCAGGACAAACATTTAATTACGTTTAGTTCCTTCGATATAGGCTCTACCATACTCAGAGAATACTATATATATGCAATTTTTGGTTTGTTGATTTGAATTATCAGGTTTAATATTGTACCTATTTCAGAATTTTTAATCTTTTAAGATAACTCAATTATGTAATATGTGTGGGAATTTGAATTATCCATGAAAAAAATTACTTTCTAATCTGTGTATTAAGATTAACTCAAGGAATAGAACTCCACATGTATGAGAAGCTTTAACTGACTGAGTGGAAAAATCTAGAGTAGTTCCAATGTGAGGAAGGTGCTCAAGAAGCTGTTCAAACAGAAAAAAATCGTGTACTAAAGCTGTGATGCGATAAATGAGTTTCGTGTGAGTTGTTTTGAGGAATTAGAGCTTCGACGTTGGGTTCTCATTTTTTTGCCAGATCAATTGGCCCTGGAAAAGCGAAATTTACCAGATATGACAATTCTAAGAATTCAACCTGTGTCTGATACTAATGGCAATATTTCACACGGCGATCCCCATTGTAGCAAATTTCCACCACCGCAGTCACATAGTTCTGAGAGTGACTATCGACTTAAGTGAAGAAAGGGGTACAATTGACAAAAATAATTTCGGTCATGAGTCGAGTCAGTGAAAAGGCCACAGCTTAGAGTAGCGCTGAGAGATCTGAGTAAACGCGAATGTTACAGTTGAAGTTTAAAGGCTAGACGAGATAGACATGTTTAGAAGAGTCTAGAGTCGAGAGATAGAAATCGGTCGGAAACATGGTAATGCAGGGTTAATCATTCACTCATCGCCCTGTGCTCCTTATTCTTCTCTGAAACACATTTAGCCGTGATGGAAATAGAAGAGCTCTCATTTCGAAGCAAATTCTTCTCGCTATTTCGCAGGTATTCATTTAAAATTCATGAACACCCTACCTACAGAAAAAAGAACCTGATAATTATCAATGAGGCAATCGACAAAAACGTTTTTCAAATGGAAAGCTAGCATCCAATCTATCAACGCGCCCTGCGAATTGGCAGATGAATTTTAATTCCACTCACTCTTTATACAGGGTGTCGAGAAAGGGTATCGGGTATTTGTAAGTTCAATAAAACAAAAATATTTGTGAACAATGAAGAAATTTATTGTTTATTATTAACATATGAATTGGAGAATTATTTGAAAAAGATAATGTTATCCAAATGATGACCGTTGCGTTGCTGGCACTCTTCTAAACGGGAACGAAGATTTGTGATAACACGTTGACACATAGCTGTATTGATATTGCTGCCATTTCTGACCTGATTTTTTGCTTCATCTGGTTTCGATTCGTCGGATTATTTTGATAAAACTTACTTCTAAGGTATCCCTATGCAAAATAGTCAAACGGGCTAAGGTCGGGGCTTCTGGGAGGCCAGTTGATGTTACCCCTTCACGAAATGACTTGTTGAATCGCTGCAGCAATTCGTTCGGAAAATCAGTCGATAAGCATAGTCCGCATCCTTCAATTCTTGAATCAATTGAATTTAATAGGTTTTTAGATGTAAGTCTTTCTCTACAATCGAAAGTGAAGACGATTTTTAGATGTTCAACGCTTGGCTTCGCTTTCGGATGGATAAAGACGGATTTTGACGAACCGACGCCTCAACTTTTTCAATTGTTTCTTCAACGCGAAGTAAACGAGGACGACCAGAGTTTTGAATTTTAATTGTCGCACCTGTGTTCTCGAACATCCTGATCCATTTCCTAATGCTATCGTCATTTGTCGCGTGGCGTTTAGATATTCCACAAGATAGAGACGTTGAGCAGTCACTATTGAACCACCATTACGATAATACGCTCATACGCAAAATGCGGGATGCGTTCCGAGTATTGTTCCATCGTGACTAAAACTCCACAAAATGGCGGACGCCACGAACCCCTTCTCGCTCCTTTTAGACGTCCCGTTCTGAATATGGCGCGAAAACAAATACCCGATACCCTTTCTGGACACCCTGTATCACCGGAATATCAACGAGATGTTTTAACATCAGATGCTCCTCTTATACGAAACGAGGGTTATTGGGACAAAATGACAAGTTTATGTCAGCAGGGAGAACAAACATTTACTAACGTTCAGATCCTTCGATATATGCTCTACCATATTCAGAGAATACTCTAGATATCCTATTTTTGGTCAGTTGATTTTAATTATCAGGTTCAACATTGTACCTATTTCCGACTTTATAATCTTTTCAGATGACTCATGAATTTAATATGTGTAGGAATTTGAATTCCTCGTGAAAAAATTGTCTTTCTACCCTCTGTATGAAGCTTCATTTAAGGAATAGAAATCCAAATGTATGGGAAACTTTAGCTGACTGAGCGGGTAAATCTAGAGTAGTTTCAATGTAAGGCATGCGCTTTCAAGAAGCTGTTAAAACTGAAAAAAATCGTGCTGTCATACGATGTATGGATTTCGTGTAGGTTTTGTTGAGGAATTAGAGCTTCGACGTTGGGTTAAAAATTTTTGGCCTAAGTTATTGGACCTGGAAAAGCGAAATTTACCAGATATGATTATTCTTTTAATTCACTCTGTGTCTGAAACTGAGGATGGTTTTTCACATGGCGATCCCCATTGTTACAAGTTTCCAACACCGCAGTCACATATTTCTGAGGGTGGCCTCGACTTAAGTGGAGAAGGGGGTAGAATTGACGAAAAAAACTTCGGTCATGGGTCGAGTCAGTGAGAAGACCACAGCTCAGAGTAAACGCGAATGTTAGAGTAAAGTTAGAAGTGCTAGACGAGATCGACATTTCAAGAAGAGTCAAGAGTCGAGAGATATTTATCGGTCGAAAACGTGGTTATGCAGTGCAACGTCTTACACGCCTATGCTATTAATTTTTTTTGAAACGCCACAGGTAATCATATAATGCACATTGACAGACTGTCAACTTAATGTTAGGTTATTTTCCTTTAATCTTCGAATCTGCGTGATGTAAGGAAATTTATTTGACATCGTTTTCCGGCTTTTCTGAATTTCGTCCATGCTGTATCATGCTATCGTCAAGAATTCTTATCTGAATTCATCGAATATTCCTTAGGGAATTTCATAGTTTTAGTTTGCGAGATAAATAATATTTATTCTCGCTTCTTGGCTTGAGCCAGTTTCTTTGGACTGAAGCACATTTTTGGCTTGGGCCACATTCTTTGGGCTGGAGCATATTCCTTGGTTTGGAGCACTTTTTTAACTGAATACAAGCATTGGCTGAAGCTTGACCTTGAACTGAAATACAATAATTGGCGAAGCTGAAGAAAGTTTTGGCTGATACATTTGCCTGTAAATACATTTGCTTGGAAGTTAACTTATGGTAGAGAGCTTCAACCATTCCTGAAGTTTATCGAAGCCGACTTGAGGGCATATCCCGTTACCGAGAACAGCTGGCACTACAAAAGACAACATAGTGGAATGGAATTGGAACCACTATTTGAGCTTTTCTTTCAGGATAAGTAGTCATAAGTTTGAGTGATTTGAGAGATTGTGATTGGAACTGTAAACATACTTTTTTTAATATATCGTTGGAAACTAGGAATTTTGTTGTTGGGGTAATCAAGGGGGGAAGAATTGACGAAAAACACTTCGGTCATGAAACGAGTCAGAGAGAAGACCGCAGCTCAGAGTAGCGCTCAGAGATCTGAGTAAACACGAATGTAGAGTGCAGTTTAAACTACTAGACGAGATAGACATGTTTAGAAGATTCTAGAGGCGATAGATAGAAATCGGTCGAAAACGTGGTTATGCAGGGTTAATCATTCTCTCATCGCCCTGTGCTCTTTATTCTTGTCAAAAACACATTAAGTTGTGATGTAAATGGGAGAGCTCTCATTTCGAAGCAAAATCTTCTCGCTATTTCGCAGGTGTTCATTTAAAATTTATGAACACCTTACCTATACACTATCTGGGTGAGAACTTTTCAGAAGAAGTAACCTGATAATTATCAATGAGGCAATCGACAAAAACGTTTTTTAAATGAAAAGCTATCATCCAATCTATCAACGCGCCCTGCGAATCGGCAGATAAATTTTAATTTCACTCATCCTTTGTGTCACCGGAATATCGACGAGATGTTGTAAAGTCAGATGCTTCTCTTGTACGAAACGAGGGTTATTCGGAACAAAATGGCACGTTTAAGTTAACAGAGAGAACAAACATTTACTGACGTTCAGTTCCTCCGATATATGCTCTACCATATTCAGAGAATACTTCAGATATGCTATTTTTGGTCAGTTTATTTTAATTATCAGGTTCAACATTGTACCTATTTCCGACTTTTCAATATTTTCAGATGACTCACCAATTCAATATGTGTAGAAATTTGAATTCCTCATGAAAAAATTGACTTTCTACTTTCTGCATAAAGCTGCATTTAAGGAATAGAAATCCAAATGTATGGGAAGCTTTTGCTGACTGAGCGGGTAAGTCTAGAGTAGTTCCAATGTAAGGCAGGCGCCTTCAAGAAGCTGTTAAAACTGAAAAAATCGTGCTGTGATACGATATATGGGTTTCGTGTAATTTGTGTTGAGGAATTAGAGCTTCGACGTTGGGTTATATTTTTTGCCAGAGTTATTGGACCTGGAAGAGCGAAACTTACCTGATATGACAATTCTAAGAATTCACCCTGTGTTTGAAACTAATGACGACATTTCACACGGTGATCCCTATTCCCCATTGTTATAAGTTTCCACCACCGCAGTCACAGTTCTGAGGGTGGCCCTGGACTTAAGTGGAGAAGAGAGTAGAATTGATTAAAAGAACTTCGTTTATGAGTCTAGTCCATAGAGATAGGATAGTATAGAGTTGCCACCATTGAAATGAACGTGGTATCAGATTCAAAATATTACTACCACTGACGTCAAATTTGTTAATCGTTGAATTTTTTGTGAAAATAGTGATTTTGAGCCTTATTCTAGTTGAAGTGTGATTTTATCTGCTAAATAATATACAATAAAATGGTATCGTGTGATGTAAAGCTTTATTCAAGCAGGAAAGAGAAAGATATGAAGAAATTTGAAGGAAAAACATATCACAGGTAGAGATGAAAACTGAACAGATCCGCATTGCCATTTTTGCAAGTCTGTATTGGTATTATGATATCTTTTTATATGTCTGTATTATCGCTTGAAGAAAAATTGTTTATTTCAATTGACCTTGTTTGAACAGGTTTCCTAAAGACCCAACACGTCCTTATTTTTGTGTGAAGTGAACAGAAAAAAACTGGCAACGTAATTCAACCCTGAACTTTCCGCCATATTGGTCCCCGACTAAGCCCCGCCCAGTGGTAATATTTTTCCTTACTCAATTGTATGTCATAGCGTCTCTTCTCTATTATATCTCGATGGTCGAGTCAGTGAGAAGACCGCAGCTCAGAGTAGTGCTGAGAGATCTGAGCAAACAAGAATGTTAGAGTGAAGTTTAAAATACTAGACGAGATAGACATGTTAAGAAGAGTCTAGATTCGAGAGATAGAAATCGGTCGGAAACATGGCAATGCAAGGTTAATCATTCTCTTATCGCCCTGTGTTCTTTTTTCTTCTCAAAAACACATTTAGCCGCGATGGAAATGAAAGAGCTTTCTTTTCGGAGCAAATCCTTCTCGATATTTCGCAAGTGTTCATTTAAAATTCATGAACACCTTACCTTTACAGTATTTGCGCGAGAACTTTTCAGAAGAAGTAACCTGATAATTATCAATGAGCCAATCGACAAAAACGTTTTTTAAATGGAAAGCTATCATCCAATCTATCAACGCGCCCTGCGAATCGGCAGATAAATTTTAATTTCACTCACCCTTTGTGTCACCGGAATATCGACGAGATGTTGTAAAGTCAGATGCTTCTCTTGTACGAATCGAGGGTTATTCGGAACAAAATGGCACGTTTAAGTTAACAGAGAGAACAAACGTTTTTAATGATGGTCGGAAAGATTGTCTGTTATTCTGAATTCAAGATCCTTCTTCTCGACCCAATTACGTTCAGAAATCGAATTTCGGTATAATGGCAACTCGGAATGTTCTTAGAGACCAGGGGTGCAAATTATTTCCGTTGATTTGTTTTAGGGTGAATTATGTGGAGAAGGTTTGGGTTCGAAAAATTGAGATTTGAACTGTTTTAAACGTTACTATTTGGGAATTCATCATAATTGAAAAAAACGTTTTTATAACTGCGTTTTACTACCAAAACCTTTCAAATGTTCGACTTTTACATTTATGAAAATTTAATTGAAATGTTGTGATAATAAAGGGTGCGAGGAATTATCTCGAACAGACATTGAAAAGAATTTAATTTTCTAATTTTCTGTGGTATCGTACCGAAATAATATTACGAAAACGTCTTTAGGCATCTGAAGGCAATAAATATTTTATATCCACACTGAGCGTTTTAGAAATACCATCTCGATAATACTCTCCTGCACTTATACAGGGTGTCCCATTACTCGACGTCAACCCGGAACCGGGTGAAAAGGCATGTAATGCTGGTTTTCAGAAAAATATAAAAAAAAATCTAAGTTGCATGATCTTAAAATAATGCGCATTTAAAAAAAACACGCAAAATTCTACACCCTGTGACAGTCTTTTCGCTCCTGTTGCCACAAATATCAACTTTTTCCAGCTTTTTTCTTTGCTGTGTAACCTTGGATAATGCTTGTCTAAACTGTAATCAAAATTTTGATACCAGCTGATCTAGGTCTCATAAAAATAGGGCTTACTTCTCAGGAAAAAAATTCGAAATAAACAATTGCCTAGTTTCAACTGACTGTATTGAAAAAAAATGTACTACGTAGGTTTGGCATGTTTTTTCAAAAGTTGGCGCATTTAGTAAGGATTCCATAATGGTATAATACTTGTTTAATTGTAGCTGCCGTAGTTCAAATTTATTTTCGATTGCCTTTGAATACACTTTTTCGTTAACTGCTTCCCAGTCCAATGGATTCAAGTCCGGTGAACGGGCCGGCCACGAGATTGGACCAGAACGTCCGATCCATCTTCCGGAAAAAAATGTTACCAGAAAAAAAAATTTTCAGAGAAATTTCTCCGGAAAAATTTTTTCCGGAAAAATTATTTTTTCAGGAATTTTTTTTTTCTGATAACATTTTTTCCCGGAAGATGGATCGGACTTTTTGGTCCAATCTCGTGGCCGGCCCGTTCACCGGACTTGAATCCATTGGACTCTATTACTGGGAAGCAGTTAACGAAAAAGTGTATTCAAAGGCAATCGAAAATAAATTTGAACTACGGCAGCTACAATTGAACAAGTATTATACCATTTTGGAATCTTCACTAAATGCGCCAACTTTTGAAAAAACATGCCAAACCTACGTAGTACATTTTTTTTTCAATACAGTCAGTTGAAACTAAGTAATTGTTTATTTCGAATTTTTTTTCTGAGAAGTACCTAAGCCCTATTTTTATGAAACCTAGATCAGCTGGTATCAAAATTTTGATTACAGTTTAGACAAGCATTATTCAAGGTTACACAGCAAAGAAAAAAGTTGATATTTGTGGCAACAGGAGCGAAAAGACTGTCACAGGGTGTGGAATTTGGTGTGTTTTTTAAATGCGCATTATTTTAAAATCATACAACTTAGATTTTTTTCATATTTTTCTGACAACCAGCATTACTTGCCTTTTCACCCGGTTCCGGGTTGACGTCGAGTAATGGGACACCTTGTATATATAATTTAAATACTCCAGAAAGTTCAGTGTACTTCCCTTTGATTATTATATATGCCATATTTTCGAATTGTAAAAACAAGTTATCAATAATCTAGAAAGATGTCTACAATCAAAGTAAATGAATTACAGAATCACAAAATTCAGCACATTAAGTGAAATATATGCAAATTTACAATAATTTGAATAATCTAGAAATAAAGAATATCATAATGAACTGGAAAATAACTTCAATCAAGTAGAAATATCCTCAAAAAATTTCATTAAATGTCTTCTTGTATACAGGGTGTTCTGATTTGTTTCCGACAAACTGAAATGGGTGATAGATTACATCATTTTAAGCAAAAAAGTTCCTATAAACATGGGTCCGGTAACGCTTCGTTTTCGAGATACAGGGTGTTGAAGTTGAAAAAATAATTCGCGTTTTCTTTAATATGTTTTGACTGCTTCGAAATCATTTCATGAAATTTCGTATACAGGGTTTTTTTGGGACGATAAATTCAAATTTGTGGACGATTTAGTTGTACATTCTAGAGGGCGCCACCGGCAACCATTTCAACCCGTGTAAACCGTTGCAACTTCTTTGTGCTACCCTGTACACCGTTTTTGACTCAAAATATCGATTTTATTATCCTTTTTCTTAAAAAAAGTATACTTCATCGAAGTCGCTAGGAGCAATCGTTTCAGAGAAAAATGCATTTAAAGCTAAAGGGTCCCAAAACTTCCGAAAATTATTCCCATTCAAATATTTAATTTGAATTCATTTTGAAAATTTCTAAGGCAAAATGCATGAGGATTTTTAATTGCTCACTAATAAGTAGAAGTGTTATGCTATGCAATTGTTGTTTTTATGTGGAATCAGTCGAAAGATATTGAAGAAAACGGGAATTATTTTTTCAACTTTAACACCCTGTATCTCGGGAACGAAGCATTTCCGGACCCATGTTCATAGGAACTTTTCTGCTTAAAATGATGTGATCTATCACCCATTTTAGTTTGTCGGAAACAAATCAGAACACCCTGTATTTCTCACTCGGATTGATGACATCCATCAAATCTTGGAACCGGTTACACAGTCCGAGCATTCTTATAATTGGAGAATATTTACAGATGTATGTATGCCTGAAAAGCAAAACGAAAGTTTCCAGCTGTCTGAATAAAGTAACACTTATTGACGTAATATGACTGAATGTTAACATTGAATCTTTTAGATTTACATTCATTGGTTTAGTCAGTCATTTATTCCAAGAATATTTATCTGCGCTTATTCATTATTTTCAATGGAATTTTCATTACATTGATTCGATAAGAATTACTTTTAAGTTGTTCATGGTTGGAAGACATATGTAATTATTCTGTTTGCAATGGATTGCTACGGTAGAGCTTCATCCATTCTAGATAAAGTCCAAGATGATGCAAGATGATTCAATGCGAAGGATCCAACCCCAAATTGACACAAACCAGAGGTTTATGAGTTGACATATTCATCTTAGAATAAGAAATATACACAGTGTCCAAAGATGTTCCATATGGTCGATATCTGGACTGCTCGATGAGGTAGAAAATTCAAGTAGCTAGAAAGTATTTCGAGTGAAAACAGAAGCTCTATCAGAATGTTGTTCCTGTTAGCCACAAAAAACTACAAATTAATATTTTTATATTGCACCCTTATATTTTATACCCCTGAATGAAAACGCACTGAACTATTACATAAGCGAAAACAGTTTCTTCATTATATTAAGTAAATTTTATAATTGAAAATAATATACATGAATCGTGGCGCATTCACCATTTTGCGACCCGAGTTTAAATATCTTTGTCCTAAGATGCAGGCGATAAACAAAACATTTACACAATAAACACCTTGAAAAATAATAAAAAATGTAATTCAATAAAGTGTCCAAATGAAATGAAGTGGATATGCCACAATTTATATATAATCAATTTTAAAGACTGAATCATAGATACGTTTAACGATAAACGTCTGTTTCAATATATTTTTTTCCTTCATTGGTTATAAAAATTCAATTTTGAGACACCCTGTTACAGTCATATAAGACGTTCATTCAGTTAGAACAAGGTTAAATGAACATCGAATGGACTTTATCAAGAATGAAAGGAGTTCACAGCATTGAAAATTGCTATGGGTAGGTATATTCCTTAAAATGGACAACTTGAGAATATCAGATGTCGAATAAAAAGGAATAAAACTGAATTTCCTGAATAACCTTCACAAGGATGCGACTGAATCTATATGAATACCTCAAGTTGCCTGAAAATGGACGAAAGTTCGAAACTAGTTGCGAAAATGGAAATTTAGGTACCACATCTGTAAATTGATGGCAGTAAAACATAGTGATCCAAACCAAGTTTTCATGTTGAAGTTTTCTTGAAATTCCTGCGAATTTTCTAGGTACACTGACCATCAAGAAATCCGACTATAATCATATACAGGGTTTTCCAATGAGAGGTGTTATTTTGAATAGTCCGCTATTTCGGTAAATGTCACGTTTGAAGCTGTAATTTTTTGACATTTGACAAGTAGAAACTACGCCATTAATAAATATGGAACGATACACGCTTGAAATTGAAATTATTAAAATGCACTAAAAAAATGGTGATAAATTTGGCAGAGATGTTCGTAAAACTCGAACATTTTTGGGTCGTCGTGAAACATCTTGTCGGACCGCTATGAAGAAATTGGTGGAAAAATTCGAGCTGTTGGGACGAAATAGTGATGTAAAGAATGAAACCGGCCGAAAGTGTTGAAGAAAACCCAGATTTGTTCTTTGGAATTAGGCATTCAACAAGCATCATAACACCGTATTTTGCATAAAGATTTGAATCTTAAGGCACATACAGTTCAGCTCACACAAGAACTCAAGCCGGCCGATCATCAACAACGTCGAGTCTTTGCTGAATGGGTCTTTGAAATGCGTGAAAATGATCCGGAATTCCATCGAAAAATCATCTTGAGTGATAAGCCGCGTTTTTACCTCGGTGGCTTCGTCAACAAACGGAATAGATTTTTCATGATCGAAATTGGATAGTATTGATCTGGACAACGTTTACTTTCAACAAAACGGCGCTACGTGCCACACAAGCAACAAAACCATTGATTTTTCGCGGAAAAAGTTACCAGACCGTGTTATCTCTCGAAGAGGTGATCACAGTTGGCCACCGAGATCTTGTGATTTAACACCTTGCGACTTCTTTCTTTGGGGCCACTTGAAAGAGAAGGTCTACGCCAATAGCCCACCGTCGATTCAAGATTTTAAAGATGAAATTCGTGAGGCTATGGAGGATCTAGAGCAGACACTTTGCGATTTGGTCATGGAAAATTTCATTAAAAGGATATGGTCCTGTGAGCGTGCTCGTGGTGGTCATTTACCTGATGTTATTTTCCATTATTAACAGTATAGCTTCTTCTTTATAATGAAATAAACATCCAATCATTTATATTGAAAAATGGCATCTTTCTCTGAATATCAAAATATCACCTCTTATTGGAAAACCCTTAATCTCCTGATTCAATGTCAATTTTTCTGTAATTTTATCTCTGATGAAATTGGGTTTTGAATTTTCATTCGATACTATACACTATACAGGATATGATCAACTGAAAATCTGTTCGATCTGAATAGAACTACAGCAGAAAGTCTTCGAATGTGTTGGGTTTCATTCGAAACCTAACATCATGATATGAATTGAATCGTTAGTTCCCTTTCAATTCTCACTGTAAGGTTCATTCAGTGTACGATTTATATTTTCTATCTGGTGAATATCAGAAATCTCGATTGGAATTCATTCAATTCAGGTAAAAACTGTTTGGAACTTATTCATACATGCCCGTCCCAAAATTATAATTCTGCTTTTCAAGATGTCGCATCTGATTTCGCGCGATTGTCCGTTGCCCGTTCATATGTTGTTTTAGAATTATGTGCCGGAAAGAGTCAAAAGACTCCATTGGATTCACTGATGAATCTATATCATAATCCTTCTTTCTGTTGTGTGAAAATGATAAAAATGGTGCTACTTGAGGCACTTTCAGAACAGTAAGTAGTCTTGCCAGAGATGTGCCGAGCACTGAAGAAAAGTGCTACGAGCACAAAGCAGTAAGCTCTTTTGAAAAGTGCTCCGGAATCTCGAGCTCTAAGCCCTTAATTTTTGAGGAATGCTCGCGATTACTAAGCACTTTTGGAAAGTAATTCGTTTACACGAGCACCGAGCACTAAGCACTTTTCAAAATGACCCTTTGTACTTTCCATCCAAACGTCTCTTAGTTTGAAGTTTGATTTTAATGTCTTGATTTTTTCTTTCGGGTGCTTTGAACTGGGCCTATTTGAAATTGACAATAGTTTTTTCTCAGCAAGTCCGACATTGTCGTTCATAGACAAACATAAAGTTACTTTATCGGCATATGAAAAAAAAATTGGAAGGAAAGCATGTAGTCGCGAAACAGAAAATAAAATTCGAAAAGTTATAGAAAAAAAATGACGTCTTTGTAACAAATAAAATGGACATTTTTCTCGTGGCGAAGCTAGAACAGACTGTTACTTGAATATTCACCAATAAAAAACTTGAACGATCGTGCATCGTATATCAAAAAAATGTCGAATTGCTCCATAGAAATTCCCAAAAAAAATTAGCCATTCCACATAACAATTTGTTCTCCATGTCGAAATAATGGGAAACTAAAGACTTGTTTCAGTCCAAAACATACAACGAGATGGTTTTTTTAACACCAGAGTTATAATAAAGGGAAAATATAACAACATAGAGATTGACCGAAAAAAAATTAATTTTTTGTCATTTTCATGTTCCGAGAAGTCCATAAAGGACTTAGTGATTGGTAATTTCTGAAAGTGCTCGGGAGCACTTTTTCGAATTACTAAGCACTAAGCCCTTTCAAAAAATTCGCGAAGCACCAAGCACTAAGCACTGGTTCCCTCTAGTGCTCGCGAGCACTGTGCTTACGAGCACAAAAGTGCTTCGAGTGCTTTCACGAGCACTAGGCAAAAGACTTCGGCACAGCTCTGAGTCTTGCAAGGTGCCAAATTACTCTAGAAGCAATTCAGATTAGAAGTTTATCCATCACTTCGTCAGAAAATTTGGTTATACCCATCAAAATATAAATAGAACCCTGACTACAAAGAAGTCATACGTTATCATTAATTCGCAAATCTGAGTCTACATGATTCTGTATTCACCTGGCACATTCAGTAATAAAGAAAAGTGAAAGAGATAGGAAAAGATGAACAATCGATAACGTTGAAGCCCCTCTGTATCGAAGTATTGAATTTGCCAAATGAATGATCGAGCATTATATGATTGAATTTTGAGTTAATTGAAATTTTTCAATTAAAGATAGACGCATTAAAACATATACATTTTTCTTTGAAGAACAGAAGGAAGTAGATAACATTCAACACAACAAAGTCATGTCAAATTTTCTGTGATGGTACGAACTTCCATTGGTTTTCTGGGATTTAGATCACTCTCTATTAGCTTGAGCAGTATACCTCCACTTCCTTTCTTTCTTAGTTTCTGCAAATGTACTTGAGGATTCACACGGTTTGGTACCCCAGAAAGATCAAGAAGTAATCCAGCCGGTTTCATCTTCTTTTGAGAAGATTAATGTATTCTTTGTCTGAACATTAATATTAAAGTTTTCGCGCTTTTACCCTTTGCCTATTAATGTTGGTATTTGAAGAAGATTTTTAACTTTTAAAGGCAGTTCATAGGATGATTTGCTGGAATTTCCTCAAATATCACTTTCTGTTAAGTGAAAATGATAGAAATGGAGCTACTTGAGGAACCCTCAAAACAGTAAGCAGTCTTGCAAGGTGCCAAATTACTCTATAAGCAATAAAAATTGGAAGTTAATCCATCACTTCGTAAGAAAATTTGAGTATCCCCATCCAAATATAAATATCAACCTTCTACAACGATGTCATACGTTATCAATAATTTGTAATTCTAAGTCTACATGATTCTGTATTCACCTGGAACATTCAGTAATAAAGAAATGTGAGAGATAAGGAAAGATGAACAATCGATAACGTTGGAGCCTCTCTGTATCGAAGTATTGAATTTACCAAATGAATGATCAAGAATTATATGATTGAATTTTGAGTTAATTGAAATCTTTCAATTATACCTGGACGCAACTAAACCAAATACATTTTTCTTTGAAGAACAAAAGGAAGTTCAAAACATTCAACACAACAAAGACATGAAAGATTTTTAGATTAAGCGAAACGTGAAGTGAATCCGCTGTGTTTAGTATCAGATTGTAACACATGTCGGCGCATATAACAAGTTAAAATATCGTTACACCTGACAGGCATTCAAAGCGCCTCCTCGTACGGTAAAGCGTTACGAGGGGTTGTAAAATATCCTCCCCTCCCGAAGCAGAAGCGAAAAGTTGGTCAGACCAGGCCTAAAAGCGGTTCGCGAGAGTTAAAACCCGGCCAAATGAGTACCTGACTTGTGTTACACCAGTACGTAAAATTTTCTGTGATGGTACGAACTTCCATTGGTTTTCTGGGATTTAGATCACTCTCTATTAGCTTGAGCAGTATACCTCCACTTCCTTTCTTTCTTAGTTTCTGCAAATGTACTTAAGGATTCACACGGTTTGGTACCCTAGAAAGATCAAGAAGTAATCCAGCCGGTTTCATCTTCCTTTGAGAGGATGAATGTATTCTTTGTCTGAACATTAATATTAAAGTTTTCGCGCCTTTACCCTTTGCCTATTAATGTTGGTATTTGAAGAAGATTTTTAACTTTTAAAGGAAGTTTATAGGATGATTTGTTAGAATTTCCTCAAATATCACTTTCTGTTGGGTGAAAATGATAGAAATGGAGCTACTTGAGGAACCCTCGAAACAGTAGGCAGTCTTGCAAGGTTCCAAATTACTCTATAAGCAATTAAGATTGGAAGTTAATCCATCACTTCGTAAGAAAATTTGAGTATCTCCATCAAAATATAAATATCACCCTTCTACAACGATGTCATACGTTATCAATAATTTGTAATTCTGAGTCTACATGATTCTGTATTCACCTGGAGCATTCAGTAATAAAGAAAAGTGAGAGATAAGGAAAGATGAACAATCGATAACGTTGGAGCCTCTCTGTATCGAAGTATTGAATTTACCAAATGAATGATCAAGAATTATATTATTGAATTTTGAGTTAATTGAAATCTTTCAATTATAACTGGACGCAATTAAACCAAATACATTTTTCTTTGAAGAACAAAAGGAAGTTCAAAACATTCAACACAACAAAGACATGAAAGATTTTTAGATTAAGCGAAACGTGAAGTGAATCCGCTGTGTTTAGTATCAGATTGTAACACATGTCGGCGCATATAACAAGTTAAAATATCGTTACACCTGACAGGCATTCAAAGCGCCTCCTCGTACGGTAAAGCGTTACGAGGGGTTGTAAAATATCCTCCCCTCCCGAAGCAGAAGCGAAAAGTTGGTCAGACCAGGCCTAAAAGCGGTTCGCGAGAGTCAAAACCCGGCCAAATGAGTACAGTCAGCGGACGTAGTCGGTTAGTTCACCAGATCCAACTGTAGGTGTCGACTGCGACTGAGCGACCGTTATTGACGTCATCTGCGTGGCCATATAGACGCGTGTGCATTCTGTCGGTGCTCAGTAGAACCCCGAATCTGATCTAGACTGGTGAAGTGCGCTGCTTGCGAGCGTTGGGCATGACTGTTGATGTGCTTCTTTCAGAGTTTCCGCTACTGATCCCTAGTCGGAGCAACAGGCTGCTACTACTAGATAGACGACGTTTACAACCAGGACGTTAAAGTGGACGCTTCTGAAGGACGGACGCATTGGAAATGTTCTTTATCTCGCAGGATTCGATGGGAAATTTGAATCTGCGATCGCGGTTATCTTGAATGTTCCAGGAACGCATGTCTCTCGGTTTGGTGCACCGAATCCTGTACTAGATGTTTGCTCAGATCCCCTCCGGGAATATTGGAAGTGAACACTAGTTGCTCTAACCACCTGTTACCATAAGCACTCTTCGGCTGCTGTGCTGTCTGTGTTTGTTCGACCCGTCTGGGCATTCAGTCTTCGCTGTTTCGGCCGATACACGTCTGGACATGAGTTGAATAAAGTAGGTGATCTCAACTTTTTCGTGAAACTGTTGAATTTCTTTTTGGTCAGTTGAGTTTGGAGTCGGTGTGGTAATAACGATGTGATATCTCAGCATGATTTTACTGTTTGTGGATTACAGTTTCTGTAGTTTGTAATTGTATTATAGTATTATTTATTGACTATATTATTTTATCTTTATACGTTTTGTGTCTAATAAACTCTACCGTTAGTTTTTCTCTGTGGTGTTATCTGTTTTCGACTGTTCTGCATGTAGATTATATCTTTCAAGAAATGTCTTACTTTTTGAGCATTCAATTCGATTGAACATAATCAAATATTCTTATTCTCTTATGCATATTGATAGTTCTGATTGTGACCTATTCGAAAGATCTATTCCACAACTTTTGTGACTGCACAGCGTGTTTCGTCAATTATATTTTAGATAATTAGATGAAATATTACGATTTTTTGAATGATTGTTACCGAAATGATCATTTAAGTACTTATGATATATTCGGATCTGCTTTACTATACGCTGTGTCCGTAAAGTATTGAACGAATTCTTTTTTATCTAAACAGACCATTTTAAGAAATGATTCTGAGACATGTCGATTTTCATTTTAATTCACCGTATTTAAAAAAAATAATCTAATATACAGGGTGAATTTTTTTAATGGAACACCCCCACTTTGTCCCAATTTTCGGATTACTTTAGCTGAATTGATTCCAAAAATGTATCACATGTTGATTCCAATTTGTACAGGGTGGACAAATTACAAAAGTTTTGTGTAAGCTCATGAAGTAACGTGTAACATTATTTATTGATCAAATTAACAATATTATCAAAAATACTTATTGTCTAGGGGCATATGGAAATGTAAGACCCTGTAGTTTGTTACATTTTTATATTAATGAAAATGAGCTGTTTCCGAACATGATACTTTATGAGTACACACAAAAATATTGTATTTTTGTCTACCCTGTACTAATTGGAATTAGCATGTGATACAATTTTAGAATCAGATCAGCTTTAATAATCCGAAAATTGAGACAAAATGGGGTATTCCATTCGAAAAAAATGACGGTGACATCATTACTCGATAGTAATTATATATTAGATTATTATTTCAAAATACGGTACATTAACATGAAAAATCGACGTGTTTCAGGATTATTTCTCGGAATGGTTTGAAAATGAATTTGTACCATACTTAACAGACACAGTTTATTAGGTAAAAATGTTTCCTGATGCAGAAAATATTTTGAGTGATTTTCGAATTCTTGAATCGATCGAAATCTTCATTAAAAATTATAAGTTAGATCATAATTTCAATAAAAAAAATTGTACTGAGTTTGGCACGACCCATATAATTATGTGCCAAATTTTCATAACTGGTTCACTGAATTCCATCGAAAAAACGCTCAGTGTTAATTTATTCCTATGAACTGATATGAACATGTAGGGCTCAGATAATGATTTGAAAATTTTGTTTTTATATTTGACATCAAATTTAATGTTCCCTTCTCACAACAAAAAATGATGAGTTTCAATGTGATAAATGTAAAGAACCAAGCTAAATTCTATCACAAAAGATTCTATTTTTGACTCAATTCGAATTTGTTCTAAGAGTTTCAAGATTTCTCAAAGATTGAAACTATTGTGAGCAATCTTCTAGAAATACAAAGAGAATTTTTGTGCAATGGTACGAAATATTCCCTATTTTCTGCATCACTGGAACCTACTCGTTCTGAAAAAAAGATTATTTTTAACACTGAATATCAGAGCTTTTTGAGAAAGACCATTTTAATCTACAGAAAAATCTCTCATAGAAAAACGAATGTAGATCTCAAGGCAAATTTTGAAAACCATAATACTTGTATCTTATTTCGATTAAACAAAACAATTTAGATACATAGTAAGATGTTATAGAATCAGCTAAATCGAACTATCCACAAATATAAAATCAATGAACATAAAACTGATGCATTCTACATCCACCCATCTAGATATTGACGATTTATGATTATATTGAGTTCTCAAAGTAGACATCCAAAGAAATGCTGGAAACAAAACGGAAATTATTCATTTTCTGAATCATGAACAAAAGTACATTCTGTATTTTTCTATATAATTATTAGCAATAAGGAAAACACAGTTGAATCTAGAGTCTCGTATACCACAGTATACTAGTATAACAGCTTACAGAAACCTCAAGAATATTGAGAGACTCAGAAAAATTACACGGTGTCCAAAGATATTCCATGCAGGCCAAATCTCTCAGAAGAGATGAAAAGTCCAAACAGTAATAATTTATATTGTATTTCTAAGGACAGGATGGACTCTACGGGAATCCATTTTTATTCTACCCTAATATTTTACACCCTTAAACGATTTACTAGTTGAAAAATATGTTCAAATAATTTTTCATCATTCCACGTAAATTCGACCCTCAAAAATAATAGCTGTAAAGTGCAGAGCATTCGCCATTTTGCGACAGAATATTCCATTTAGGCAATGAACAAGGCATCAACATAAAAGTGAAATATGCCATAATTTATTTATTTAATGAATTAATTTTCAGGTTTGATTTTACTGTGAAAGATAAAAAATTTCTTCAACGAATTTCTTTTACAAAGGAATCGTTAAAAAAGAACTACGAGGCTGCAATTTAAAAAAATAGAATTTTTTAGGGGTCGAAATCAGAAACAGAATTTTCACGACTTTTTCAGATAGAGTTCATGCTACTATTTAAAATAAGTACTGTTTGTTTGAACTTTCTGCCATGTCTGAGGGTTGGCTATATGGAGCATCTTGGGACACCTTGTATATACTTTATACAGTGTGTCTGTAAACAAATACGAGAGACTTTGCGAGATGATTCCTCGATGAAAATAATCAGGGGTAGTTCACCTGAATTGTTTTCGATCGACCTCCCTTCCAAGGTACAGCCTTTGGAAGGCGATGACGAGTTGACAGCTTTTAATTTTTTCACGGCTTCTTAAAAACTCTGAGTCATAAAACTAAACATAATATGATTCATTAAGAAGATGTTACTCACACATTTTTTTTTGATCCCATATCTTTATTATTAGGGGTTGAAAATAACAACCCCTTATGATTTTCCTTCAAAAATTGTTGTCGTAAAATAAAATCTCTAATGGTTTCCCATTCAATTTTGGAGGAAAAAAGTCCTGTGCAAAATTTCGATACAGTTGATGCTTTTCTCGGAAAAAAAATGATAACTTACAAGCAGTTATGATCACTGTTCATTCAATCTCATCGTATGTTCCATAGAATTAATATTCTAAGATATTTTTCATACTGAAAATTGGATTTGTCGATTATGCTTGTAAATCGACAGAAAGTTCTATTTGTGAAGTTTAAATATTACGGATATACTTTTCTTCCGGAAATTGATATTTAATTATTCAGAAAGATTTATACAGGGTGTTTCCTAAACATGCGGCAAAAACTCAGGGGGTTGTTCCTTGGACTATTTTAAGCATGTTTTGTCCTTTGATGATTTTTGAAAAACCTCTTTGTTTCGAAGATACAGGGCGAACAACATTTTTCATACTTTTAAAATTAATAATTGTTTAAATAAGAATGCGTACCACACTGTGTTTACTAAGTAGGTACAATTTATTTTTAAATTTGTTTAACAACATTCCAGTTACTAAAAACGGCTAGTTTTTTGACTTAAAATTGATAAGTTCAGATGGTAAAGAAATACAGATTAAACACGGTTTTCATTTGAATTCGTTTTGTGATGTATTAGCAATTAACATTTTATCTTTGACTGTTATGAATCGCTATACACTGGCTAGAGGTGGTCATTTTCAACAGTTTTTGTAGGTTAAGTTAAATTTTCATGTAATTTTTCATAACAAAATGATATCATCTGAAATTTTGTTTCCCCTGTATCTTCGAAACAAAGAGGTTTTTCAAAAATCATCAGAGGACAAAATATTCTTAGAATAGTCCATGAAACAATCCCTTGAATTTTTGCCGCATGTTTAGGAAACACCCTATAGAATATCTTTGTCATAGACATACAGTATCTTAGAATTTTTATTCTGTGGAACACGTATACGATGAAATGGAATGAACAGTGATCATAACTGCTTGTAATTTTTATTTTTTCCGCGAAAAGTGTCGACTGTATCGAAATTTTGCAAGAGTCTTTCTTTTCCAGAATTGAATGGGAAACTATGAGTTATTTAATTTTTCGAATATATATCGTACGAAAACAATTTTCGAACGAGAATCATAGGGGGATGTTATTTTCAACCTCTAATAATTAAGTTATGAGATCTAAAAAAATTGTGTAACATCCACTTGGTGCTTCATGTTATGTATAATTTTATGACTCAGTCTATTTAAAAAACCGTAAAAAAATTAGAAACTGTCAAGTCGTTATAGCGTTCCGAAGGCTGTAATTTAGAAGGAGGGACGATTTCGAAAAAGGTTTATACAGGGTGTTTCATGAAACTTGCGGTAAAAATTCAGGGGGTTGTTCCTTGGACTATTTTAAGCATGTTTTGTCCTTTGATGATTTTTGGAAAACCTCTTTGTTTCGAAGATACAGGGCGAACAACATTTTTCATATTTTTAAAATTAATAATAGTTTAAATAAAAATGCGTACCACACTGTGTTCACTAAGTAGGTACAATTTATTTTCAAATTTGTTTAATAACATTCCAATTACTAAAAACGGCCAGTTTTTCGACTTAAAATTGATAAGTTCAGATGGTAAAGGAATACAGATTAAACACGGTTTTCATTTGAATTCGTTTTTTTGGCTAGAGGTGGTCGTTTTCGACAGTTTTTTTAGGTTAAGTTAAATTTTCATGTAATTTTTCAAAATAAAATGTTATTATCTAAAATTTTGTTTCCCCTGTATCTTCGAAACAAAGAAGTTTTTCAAAAATCATCAAAGGACAAAATATTCTTAGAATAGTCCAAGGAACAATCCCCTGAATTTTTGCCGCATGTTTAGGAAACACCCTGTATAAATATATAATTATCGAGAAATCGCCTTCCAAAGTCCCTCGCATTTGTTTACAGACACGCTGTATATTCATGCTAGCATTTGACAAACAAGAGGTATTTTCCATATATCACTAAATTATTTACCTCTATAGATATGAAACAGGTCTTTAAAAAAATCATAAAAAACTTCACACATCGAATGACCAGCATATAAAATTATAATTATTAACTATAACCTGAAGCAGCTTTGTCCGAATATATCATATACGTATTCCTCCTTTTCGAAATTTTTTCACAACAATTTTTGCAATTTGAATTTTAACTGCATGAGAAACCTTTTGCAAGTAAATGAAGTGCATGGTAGTAACTGCACCCAACTGAAATGTAAAAGATCAGAGTTAGAAAGAGATAGACAGTCGATTACCTTACCGACCTCCTATATCAAATTCTTTGATGTGTGCTTTACGGAACACTGAATAGGCGTAATGGAAGTTCAGATAAAACGAAACTTAATACTCCGTTTGGACCATGTCAAAGCAGGTACCTGAAATGAAATGTTCATTTAGGCACAGCCGTTCTGAATTTTCATTTCCGCCTGACAACTTCTGCATTATTTATACGATATATAAGAATGATATGTGTAGAGAACCTGTTAACTGTTTAAACCTGCTCATATTCATACAGTGCATTTCCATAATATTCGTTTTACTTCTCTGATTTTGATTGCATTACCATCTTAATGAAGGATGTACTGTTGGCGAAGGAAGATATTTTACATTGAGATCGAGTTTTTTGTCGAAAGTTTTCTAATAAGAGATGTTATTTTGATATTCAAAGAAAAACGTAATTTTTCAATATAAATGATCGAAAGTTTATTTCATTATAATGAAGAAGCTATGCCTTTAATAGTGAAAAATAACATACCACGCTTACACGACCATATCCTTTAAATGAAATTTTGCAAAACCTCGATAACCTCACGAATTCCATCTTTGAGGTCTTGAATTGACGCTGGATTATTGGCGTAGACCTTCTCTTTCACGTGGCCCCAACGGAAGAAATCGCAAGGTGTTAAATCACAAGATCTCGCTGGCCAATTGTGATCACCTCTTCGAGAGATAACACGGTCCGGAAACTTTTCCCACAAAAGGTCAATGGTTTCGTTGCTTTTGTGGCACTGATCTTTATAAGCCTTAAGACTCAAATCTTTATGCGAAATACGGTTTAATGATGTTTGTGGAATGACTTATTCCAAAGAACGACGAGGAATAGATAAACCTGGGTTTTCTTCTTTCGGCTACAGCAGCAATATTCTCGGCTGTTCTTGAGCGATGTGCACGGGTTTTATTCTGTTATCACTAACTTGTCTCAAAAGCTCGAATTTTTCCACCAATTTCAGTATTGTGGTCTGACAAGGTGTTTTACGACGACCCAAAAATGAGTCTCTGCCGTCTCTGCCAAATTTCCATCATTTTATAGTGCATTTTAATGAATTCAATGGGTTTTTGAAGCGTGTATTGTTCCATTTTTATTGATGGCGTAGTTTCTACCTGTCAAATGACACAACAAATTACAGCTTCAAACGTGACATCTACCGAAGTAGCGGTCTATTCAAATAACAACTCTTATTGAAAATCCTTTACGTTCTATGAGACTGATCAGTTACATAACCTTCCTCCAACAGAACATCCTTGTTCATGCGTCGAAAAAATTACTTATTGACAGTTGAATAATCTTGAAGGATATGTGGATGGGAAAATTTTCAATTGGACTAGGTTCTTTTGAAGCCCTTTAGTACTTACTATGCAAAAACGAGACGTTAACTTGAGAACTTATTACGTTTTAATGCTACATCTGGAAAAAATTAAGTTCTTTTAAACAGTGTGTCTGAAACGAAACGTAACTCGTTAATGATTCTTGTACGTGCACTCGTCGATTTTCAAACTCACAAAAACATAAGATGAATGTTTTGTTTTCTTCGTACAAAAATTGTTGATGGGTTACATTCCTTTTTGGTACGTTGTATATAAAAGATTTATGTACTTGAAGGATCAAATAGTAAATAATGTATTTTTACTATGTACAAAATGGCGAATGCGCCGGTCAATAAGTTGATTGCTCCGATACAACTAAACCTAAATGGCCTTAGGTTGACGTTGGTTTTGAAGACGTAAATATCACCAGATCTCAGAATTAAACCCGTGTGTGGCGATGATGACGTTTTTTCACAAGGTGATTTCAATTCGTCAATCCATAATGACTGAAGTAGGACAAAATTTGTTATCGATTCTCTCATTGATAACAACAGTTCAATCAGCTCCAATTTAAAGGAAAATGTAAAGAAATCATATGGACATTTGACGGGGTAAAGCAAGATAATATCAGTTAAGCTTTGGTCGTATAGGCAACTCGAGTCGCATTTTGGGTTGGTAACCCAACGTTTAGAATTAGTGCAAACATGATTTTGAAGCCTTTATTTGAATTTTCTATGTGAAATTTTTCCAAACCTCGTTTAGTGAGTGTTTGCACCTTTAGAAAAAACATCGGCAGTGTCTTCCTTGATTCAACTTTCTATGAATTTTCAATTTTGAATTTTCAAGAAATATGCAATGGATTGCATCCGTGCTTGTTTTTCAGCATATTCAACAGTAGTGTGGTCTTCCTTGTCGATTTTTGTTGCGAAACAATGATTTCTATCCTTTAACTAGGGTATATTGACTCTATGCATAAGATCGCTAACAAATCGACATGGCGGTACAAGTTGTAATGTAATATTTACATGATGTCTATCCGTAATTATTTGGTTTCAATATTAACTATCTTGAAGTCATATGTGGAATAATGTGTAAATTAGTTGCATCGAATTAAATTTCGCAACGTTTAGACAAAGTGAATCTGATTACTGTAGTTGCAGCACGACGTTGTGAAAAACCGAAAATGATTGACCAAACTGGTGCAAACCATGGTTGTGAATACTTTGTTTTCAAGGTCGGTGAAGTAACTTAGTTTGTTTTTGTGACTTTTTTTATATACGTCAACGCAACGTTAAGTTACTACTTTGGGGTGGTCATAATCCATGGAATCTCCCGAAAATGGCGTCCGTTCCCCAATATGAAGTTACGTTTATCTGCTGAATGCTGCACGAATGAACTAATTAACGTCAATTCGATTGTTTATTTGTCTTACCCATAGTGTCGTGAGATTTCAAATCTTCAATCCATAATGACTAGGATAGGACAAAAGTTTTTATCGATTCCCTCATTAATAAAAACGGTTTAATCAGCTCCATTTCCTAAATAAAATGAAAACAAATCATATTGATATTTTTAACCTCGATTTGACGGGTGAAACAACCTGACAGCAGTTATATGCTTTGATCGTATAGGCAACTAAAGTCGCGATTTGGATTGGTAACCCAACGTTCAGAATTATTGCAGTTTTTGGTTAACTAAACTACGAAACTACGCCATGTTTTCAGAATTGGTCATTGACCTTTGGGATGTAAATAAAGAAAAAAAATGATTTTGAAGACTTTATGAAAAATTTTCCGTGGGAAATTTTTCTAAATCTCGTTTTGTGATTGTTTGAACTTAAAAAAAACATCGGCAATTTCTTCATTGATTGAACTTTTTATGAATTTTCAAGAAATATGCAATGTATTGCAGGCGTGCTTGTTTTTTAGCATGAATCAATAATAACAGTAAAGTGGTCTTCGTTGTCGATTTTTGTTGCGAAACAATCATTTCTATTCTTTAACAAGGGACTACTGATAACTCATCGACATGACGGTAGAAGTTGTAATATTTACGTGATGTCCATCGGTAATTATTTGGTTGCAATATTAACTATCTTAACGGCATATGTGGAATTAACTTCGTTCCGCTAGATGGCGCATGTGTAAATTAGTTGCATCGAAGTAAATTTCGCAACATTTAGACAAAGTAAGTCTGATAACTGTAGTTGCAGCACGACGTTGTGAAAACCCGAAAATGATTGAGCAAACATGGTTGTAAAAACGTTGTTTTGAGGTCGGCGAAGTCACTTAGTTTGGTTGTGTGACTTTTTTATATACGTCGACGCAACGTTAAATTGTTACTTGGGGGTGATCAAAATCCACGAACGCTTCCGAAAATGACGTCCGTTTCCCCACATGAAGTTACGTTTAGCAGAAAGCGAAGAAACAGTTTCCTCTGCTGAATGCTGCCATTAAAAAACTGACTATTGTTTTTAGGAAAATTCAGCCTAATTTTATGTTGAATAAAATCATCTCATGATCTCAAGTGCATTGTTGCGTCCTATCCAATTAAACAGCTCTGATGAAGCTGAACGGACTCGTGAAAGTAGAAGGAGAACCAAAATAACCACGGAACAAAGGCTCGGTTTCCGGCAATCCAAATGCAGCTCACGAAAATACCAAGAATATTTTCCCTTCATATTCAAGGCAGTCTAGCCGAGAATTCGATTAGCAATCAGAGGACACGAATGAACTTGGAGCTGACGAAGCTGAATAATTTCATCCACTTACCCAAATGAAAAATATTTTCCAATAGTAAAGAGGAAAATTTTCAGATTGAATCAAGCAAAGAACACGTTCATATTATTAACGTCAATTCGATTGTTTATTTGTCTAATGGTGTCGTGAGATTTCAATTCTTCAATTCATAATGACTAGGAGAGTACAACATTTTTTATCCATTCTCTCATTAATAACAACAATTCAATCAGCTCTAGTTTTGAGATAAAATGTAAACAAATCATATTGACATTTTATAACCTTCATTTGACGGGGTAAAACAACCTGACAGCAGCTGAGCTTTGATCGTATAGCGTCGCCTTAATATGCAAATCACATAAGACCAAAACCCAAAGTTGAGAGGAGAGGAAAAAAAAACTGTGAATCTGTGGATGTGCATAAGTGATTTTCATTAAATTCTTAGATAACGTCGTTCCGGGCTACGTCAGCTATAAGATTTTTTAGTGTTGTGTGAATTTCTGCACAGGTGCGCACGAAGCTCCTTGATATAACTTAAATTTTCAAATTCGCCCAAAAGTGGACTTATGTGATTTGCATATTAAGCCGACGATAGGCAACTAGAGTCGCAATTTGGGTTCGTAACCCAACGTATAGAATTTTTGCAGTTTTTGGTTGACTAAAATATGGAACTACGCCATGTTTTCAGAATTGGTCATTGACCTTTGGGACGTAAATAAGGAAAAAAAAAATTTAAAAGACTTTATCAAAATATTCTGTGTGAAATTTTTCTAAATCTCGTTTAGTGAGTGTTTGAACCTATAAGAACATCGGCAATTTCTTCATTGATGCAACTTTTTATGAATTTTCAATTTTGAATTTTCGAAAAATATGCAATGGATTGCAGGCGCGTTTGTTTTCAGCATGAATCAATAGTATATTCAACAGTAGAGTGGTCTTCGTTGTCGATTTCTGTTGCGAAACAATCATTTCTATCCTTTAACTAGCGTATATTGACTCTATGCATAAGATCGCTAACAAATCGACATGGCGGTACAAGTTGTAATATTTACATGATGTCCATCGGTAATTATTTGGTTGCAATATTAACTATCTTGAAGTCATATGTGGAATAATGTGAAAATTAGTTGGATCAAAGTAAATTTCGCAACGTTTAGACAAAGTGAATCTGATTACTGTAGTTGCAGCACGACGTTGTGAAAAACCGAAAATGATTGACCAAACTGGTGCAAACCATGGTTGTGAATACGTTGTTTTTAAGGTCGGTGAAGTAACTTAGTTTGTTTTTGCGACTTTTTTATATAAGTCAACGCAACGTTAAGTTACTACTTTGGGGTGGTCATAATCCATGGAATCTCCCGAAAATGTCGTCCGTTCCCCAATATGAAGTTACGTTTATCTGCTGAATGCTGCCATCGAAAAACTGACTATATAGTCAGTTTTTCCATGGCAGCATTCAGCAGATAAACGTAACTTCATATTGGGGAACGGACGCCATTTTCGGAACCCTAATATCAAAGGCGGCAAACTCCACCATGTTCCCATTCGTGTAAAGCACAAAAAACGGCTACATCTATATTTCTTCATATTGTACTGTGAGAGTAGCTTCTAATGGAAGTAAATACTGAACTTTATTGAATTCAGAGGTGATTATGCCTAATATTTTTATCGTTTTCGGAAAAATGAGTAAAAATCAATGGAGAATGCCGTGTTTGTTACTAACTGTTGGGTTTTGCCGGATTTGATACCAAAAAGGTTCGACTGAAATGAGTGGAAACTGAATATCAAGTTTTTGGAATAGATTCAAGGGTAGAATATTAAATAATTCCAAGGAAACGTATAATCAAAAATATTTTCATGAACATAACAATATCTATCATACTAATACAGATGGTATATCTTCAATAAATTCGCAGATTGCACCTTTTTCTGCTGTGTCTTCCACGTTTGGCAATGTGTTTTCTTCTTCCTGGCCTGGTTGCCAGAGCTCAAGAACGTTAGAAAGGATTTTTGCATTTTGGTGTTTGAACATTACAAAATTTCAAAATAAATGCATCCTGACTCATCTTATTTCGTATGGCGTAAAATGCATCATGAAAACTTTTAATGTCCCCCATTGTTAAAGTACTACATTGGTAAGCTTTCGTTGCATGTCCACAAGTGGGATATATCGGCAACAAATGTGGGGAATATCTGGAAAAAACCATGTGAAAGGAAAAAAGTCTCCACCAAATTTCAAAACACGAAACTTAAGAAGCCAAGAATTCGATAATACATTTCTAACAGTAATATACAATGTACATACCTTGTCTCTTTACGTATATTTTGCTGCCAAGTAGAGGGTTTTCGAAGTCTTTTACGAGCTTCATTGTTTTCAACAGGCGTTGTAACACTTTCCATTCTAATTTTGTTTCAAACTCAACAATTTTATCGAAAAACAGCAAACCGTACGCACTACGCAAATAAACAACCTAAATTATCTGAATTCGAACAGATGATATAGTATGTGGCTTTTGATTGGCCTGAACGGACATTGCCGACTTTGATTCTCAGCGGCTCTTGGAGATTACCGGGTTTGATTCTCAGACGAAGTTTCAAAGCGTTTTTCAATGGGATATAGCCGTCCTTGATACTCGAAATCCATATGTTCAGATAGAGCGCGAAAAACTGAGAAATATCATGTATTTATGTCAATTTCGCCCAAAAGTGGAGATTGCCGACTTTGATACCAGGGTCCTCTATTGTTCTAATAAAAATTCAGCCTAATTTAATGTTGAATAAAATCATCTCATGATCTCAAGTGCATTGTTGCGTCCTATCCAATTAAACAGCTCTGATGAAGCTGGACGTATTCGTGAAAGTAGAAGGAGATCTAAAATAACCACGGAACAAAGGCTCGGTTTCCGGCAACCCAAATGCAGCTCACGAAAATACCAAGAATATTTTCCCTTCATATTCAAGGCAGTCTAGCCGAGAATTCGATTAGCAATCAGAGGACACGAATGAACTCGGAGCTGACGAAGCTGAATAATTTCTTTGTGGAGAGGAGAGAGATAAAACTACCAGAGTGGAGTGGAGAATGTTGGAGAATTCCGAAGGGAAAATATTCAGAGCTGCTGGCGCAGGCAAGGGAATTTCTGGATAATTTTGCATGAACGAGAAATTCCATTATCAGTTTTGGAGTGTGGTCATATTCGAGAAGTTAATGTTATGTTCTGTTATATCGGTTTCGGTACAGTTATGTGGTTTTCGCATTTCGAATGCTTGTTACGAATTTTTCGGTTTGATGGAATTAAGTTTGTTTCGTTTGTTCATGGGTTTTTCGTGGTTATGTAAAGTTCCAATTGAATTTTGTATCAATATTTAATTTGAGTGAGTTCCACTTCATAGTGGAATTGAATAAAATTCAACAATTTCACAATATCGTGTGATAGTGAGGAGAATTATTTGCAAATTTATTTTAAATCTAATACTGAGGTGTATTACACTGAGCACTAAGCTCCTACGTCTTCGCCTCAAAGATGATCTGGGAGTGCCAGAACAAACTCAATGAGGTAGGCGAGGAAAATAAGGTCTTTTCAATCTGGGTTCCCGGCCATTCGAGGATCTAAGAAAACGAAGAGGCCAATACGCTTGCCAAAGAAGGCAGGGTGTGGTATAGGTAAATGTACCTATAAGAAGGTGTTTCTGAAGAGGGAGAAAGTCGAGAAAAAAACTCTGGAGGAATCTCCTAGAGATGGATTATTTCACTAAGTTCCTTCGGAACTTTGAAACAGCAAAATCCAAAAGATATCTGGATCTTGGTAAGAAACAATTACACCTCCTCACTGGCTTCCTTACAGGACACTGTCTACTCAGGAAGCACCTGTTGAGGATGGGATTGTCGGACACTGACGAGTGTAGGTTCTGTGAGGAGGAGTAAGAAACACCCATCCACCTTGTGAATGCTTAGGCATTGCAAGCCTAAGGAGAGAATACCTTGGGCTAGAAACTTGTAAGAGTAAGTAACTAGCCTCGCTGAAGCCTTCACAAATATAGGATCATTAGATCCCTGTAACTGAAAGGCGAGCTGTAAAGGGTGTCAGAACAGCTCTGTAAGGGGGCTCAATAAACTATGAGGTCTCAGTGAAATGTTACCCCTCGTAAACTTTAATTACACGTACCACGAGCTTGTGAAGTTGATCTAACTGATTGAGTTTCTCATATTTTTTGCTGACGAAAATGATGTAAGTATTTTTTTCAATAACGAGATTATGAGCCTTTTAATAGAGATCTCGTAAAGCATGATAATATTATATTAGTCATTTATGACTCAAGCAAACGAAAACATTATCGCTTATTAACAGTTTTGGTCTTTATTTAGATTCGGGAAATGAACAAAACAAGTAAAAAATTTTTATTACATTCATAGAACACGACTTAACATATCCTACCATTCCAAACTCTCATAATTAACAGGTTTTTTCGTGTTTTTTAGTATGAGTTCAGATAACATTAGGTACAATGTAGTACAGGAAGTAGGTAGCAATTAAACAACTGCAAGTTCGCCGCGGTATCGATCACGACTGGAGAATATTATAAATGACCAAAACGCGACTAAATCCTTCATATATCGAAGAAAACGAAGCTCGATTTATACACCTGTTATTTCAGATTTCCAAGAAACTACACACTGCTAACTCGAAAAAAGCTCTGCGCAATTCTTCGAATCTCAAATCTGTTCAATGCTACCGAAGTAGCAAGAGTTTTTTTTTAATCATTTCGTGCACTATTTTTTTTTTCATTATGCTCTATGTTCTGTTATCGTGTTATTTCTAAAATCGAACTAGAGGAGCTTTTCAAGAACTGCGTCTGCTTTTTCTCTTGGATTTGAAATATTTCCAAAAGAAAACTATTCAGAGCTGCTCGCTTTAAGCAGGCAAGGGAATTTCTGGATAATTTTGCAGGATCGAGAAGTTCCATTATCAGTTTCGGAGTGTCGTCATATTCGAGAAAATAATGTTAAATTCCATTTTATCGGTTTCAGTACAGTTTTGTGGTTTTCGCATTCCGAATGCTTGTAACGAATTTTTGGGTATAATAGAATAAAGTTAGTTGATTTATCTGTTTTTCATGGGTATGTGAAATTTCAATTGAATATTATATTAATATTGAATTTAAGTGAGTCCCACTTTATAGTGGAATTTAATGAAATTCAAATATACCGAATATATAATAAAGGGCAATCCATCGTAAATTTTGTTCCAAATAATACTGACATCTATTTGATCTATTCGTTGGCTCAAATATTCGTGAACGGGCTATACGAAACGAAAAACGGATAATCGCTATAATTTTTTGAAAGTCTATTATTTCTTGAATTGTTTTTCTGGAAATTACTGGGAATACTCGTTGTCAACAGCAAAAATGTTACTCTAGTTAATAAACTACTGGAAAAAATTAAAGGATCAAAAAAATTCCAAGTTTTTTGGCCATTTTCAACATGCCGTAACTTTAAGAGGAATTGTCGCACAAGGAATTTAAAAGAAGGAAATTGTAGCTCCAAGTGTCTAGTTTTTGGATAAGATCTTCAAATTTTAAGTTTCAGTGGTTTTCGAGTAATGATGAAAAAATGAGCAACAAAAAAATTCTCAAAATTTTACCACTTTCCTTTTCTTGTCTACGAGCGTGGAAATTTAATTTTTGCATAATTGTTTTAATGATGGGATACTTTGTTAATTAAGCTTCAATTTATTTTTTTATTGACCTCAATACGTCCACTTCTCGCCGAGATATCGGTCTTCAACTGGAAAAGGATCCATTTGTCTTTGATTATCGATTTCTCAGCAACCAATGATCGCACAGAAAATTGAAGGAGGGTTTCGAGACCTTTAATGAACTCCCATTAATGAATAACCATCGCTTATTCATAGAATTTTTTGTCGCATCAATATAAAAATTTAACAGAAAAAGGGCTTTTGGTGGTTTCTTGGAAAATCTACCGCTGGATCGAAAATGTTGGGGAAACCAATAATGTTAAGTGTGACTTTTACAGTTCAATATGTTGATAAAAGCCAACTCAATCCAGTGAGCCGTTTTTTTGTTTGACTCGATTGAATTTTTGAAAAGAAATAAGGATCACGTTTTTTGCTCTGAGAAGCTCATAATCTTCAAAAAAGGCAAAACAGAATTTTCACGAGCTTTTTCCACATTTTAATTGCAGAAAGTACATAAATTTCAAAAATAGAAAAATAAAATAAACTAACAAATAAAATTTTTATTAATTTAATAACGGGTATTGCCACCCCTGTTTTCAATAACGGCTCTCAAACAAATGGATCCTTTTCCATTTGAAGACCGATATCTCGGAGAGAAGTGGACGTATTGAGGTCAATAAAGAAATGAATTAAAGCTGAATTAACAAAGTATCCCATCATTATAACGATTATGCAAAAATAAAATTTCCACGCTCGTAGACAAGAAAAAAAAAGTGGTAAAATTTTGAAAATTTTTTGTTGCTGATTTTTCTATCATTACTCGAAAACCACTGAAACTTAAAACTTCTGAAGTTCTAATCCAAAAACTAGACACTTGGAGCTACAATTTCTTTTTTTTAAATTCCTTGTACGACCATTCCTCTCAAAGTTACGGCATGTTGAAAATTGCCGAAAAATTTGGAATTTTTTTTGATCCTTTAATTTTTTCCAGTAGTGTATAATCAAAAAGTTTCAACGAATTTATTTTGAATTGATTGGAACAATTCAACTTTTAGTTCAGACTATCGCAAACCCTGTATTTCAAATAACCCCGACCTCGTTGTAAACACCTAAAGGCATCAGCAATCAGCTTTTGTTGCATTGACTCGAAATATGCCACTCCATCTGTATATATAGAACACAAAATACACCCGAACAATGTTGAAGTTCGTATTGTTTTCTAACATACAACCGAGGTGAAAAGGAGACTGGAAGTTTTCGAAGACACAATACAATTCGATTGTTTGATAGACAGAATTGCTGCAATCACGAATATTCGAAAGGAATTCGAAATGGGCGGTGCATTGAGTTTGTTAGCGATAACGACATGCGAAGTTTTTGACAAAAACTCTGCATACATGTAGAAATTTAGCTGAGAGGAAGTCTCAGCCGAATCGTTAATAGGCATTTCTATTTTAGAATTTTTTTGGAGTTTCCTCATGTGATAGTATTTATCCTTTTGCACGGAACATCCTATTTGTAACAGTTAAGCGGAACACGGGTCACCCAGAGCAGTACAATATTTTAGGACATTTACGGGCCAAAATGAGTGTAATCACCAGGTTTTATTCAAGAAAATATATGAACAGAATAAAACAATAATATACAGGGTGTCCTGAAAACAATGGATAAGCCTGTAACTATAGATAGACACTGTCGTGGTCTAACTTATTTCAAATTTGACCTCAATGAAAATTCCACGGTTTCTGAGATATTCATGGTTTTCGTATTTTTAGAAAATTTCCAAGTGCGATTAGTTTTTCCAGTGCCATTTATACAAATGAAGATGTATTTCGATATGGTTTTTTTAATTTCACATGAGATAGTTCAGCTATCGCAAACAAAGACTTAAATTCATCAAACTAGTGTAAAAGTTAGAAACTCGTGAATTACAAAGAAAAATTGAAAACTAAATGAAATTTCCTTCAAGTTTGATGAGCTACAGTGTAAAAAAAAATTTAGCACGCCCCTGGTACACATCATCTTAAAAACTGGCTCAGTTATTGCAGATTCCAAAAAGGTATCATAAGCCTAAGCATTCTGTAGTTTTTCATTCTCGTAACTACTTGATTATCAAATAGTCGAAAAATTTCGAAAAACTGTATTTGTTGTAATCGGTATTCTGAGCTTATGTGTTGAAGTCAGGAGGCCATTTTTTTGGAATCTAGTGGAAAATTACGAAAATTATTTTTATTTTAAAAAAAGTAGTAGCGTATCGTTTCTCTGGCATTATTTGCATTCACCTTACCGGACCTAATTGTATTTGACAAAATTTCTTACATTCTGTACAGTGTTAAAAGGTAAGTATCAACTTAAAAAATACCCTGTGTTGCTTCGATAGTGGTATGTGGAATGTTCATTACAAATAAAATAAAACGAATTATTACCAAATTACTATTCCATGGAAAAAATAAAACGAATTAGTACCAATTACTTATTCATTAAAAATGAATAAAGAATTCGAAATCAAACAATGAGTTCAGTCATTCATAGCTTAAAATTATTCATAAAAATAATAACACTTGTGTGGACACTCGTTCACAGTCAGTAACCTAGGTAATTTTAATTTTATTTAACTTCTAATGACAATAGTTTTGAAACTAACTGAGAACGAATTTTCATAAAAGTGTGGTTATTGTTCTAGTGTTCTACTGGTACTTTTTTGAAATTTCTTTACTGTTATAGTTGAATTGACTAGCTTTATGATTTGGATATTGTAATAATAAATTGTTTACTGAGTGTGAATGAGTGTCCACAAAAGTGTTATTATTATTCTATGCAAGCAGGGTTTCATTTTTCATGAATGAATTTAAGCTATGAATGACTGAACTCATTGTTTGATTTCGAATGCTTTATTCGTTTCTAATGAATAAGTAATTAGCACCAATTCGTTTTATTTTTTCCATCGAATAGTAATTTGGTAATGATTCGTTTTATTTTATTTGTAATGAATATTCCATATACCTCTATTGTAGCAACACAGGGTATTTTGTAAGTTGATACTTTCCTTTTAACACTGTACAGAATGTGAGAAATTTTGTAGAATACAATTAGGCCCGGTAAGGTTTTCGAGAAACAGGGTGTTGAATACAAATAATGCCATATTTCTATTCAACCAGAGAAACGATACGCTACTGCTTTTTTCAAAATGAAAATAATTGTCGTAATTTACCACTAGATTCCAACAAAAATGGCCTCCGGACTTTAACACATGAGCTCAGAATAACGATTAGGTACAACAAAAACAGTTTTTCGAATTTTTTCGACTATTTGGTAATCAAGTAGTTACGAGAATTAAAAAGTACAGAATGCCTAGGCTTATGATACCTTTTTGGAATCTGCAATAACTGAGCAAGTCCTTAAGATGATGTGTACCAGGGGCGTCCTACATTTTTTCACACTGTAGCTTATCAAACTTGAAGGAAATTTCATTTACTTTTCAATTTTTCTTTGTAATTCACGAGTTTGTAACTTTTAACACTAGTTTGATTGATTTAATTCTTTGTTTCCGATAGCTGAACTATCTCGTGTGAAATTAAAAAAAAACATATCGAAAAACATCTTCATTTGTATAAATGGCACTAAAAAACTGATCGCACTTGAAAATTTTCTGAAAATACGAAAACCATGAATATCTCGGAAACCGTTGAATTTTCATTAAGGTCAAAATTTTAAATAAGTTAGACCTCGACAGTGTCTATCTATAGTTGCAGGCTTATACATTGTTTTCGGGGCACCCTGTATAAACACAATAATTAACGAATAATATTACCACATTAAACAAAAGTCGCCAGTTCTTGTCCTTACATGGTTTCACCCATTTCAAAAATACAAGATGAATATAGATCCTTGATTTGCATTATAATTTTGCAAACATTCCTTGAATACTCTTGAAACACTCGTAGCAATTAGGAGTATTGCACAGTACGCACTTATAATTCGTCTTCCTCTTCTCTGGTATGGGCAGTACCTACAAGTTCGGGGAACACCGGTCTAGGAGACCCGCTGCTGAGCTGGAGGACTTTGTGTACAAACAAATCGAACGCTGATAATTTCTGCTTGTTGTCGTTGATACTACTATTAATTTCTCACGCACGGGCATAAAAAAGATCATTCGCTGCCCAGACTGGACTAAACGGTGAATAACTCATCAAATATACGTTTTGATTGCTTTGAAATGTTTTAGCCACTTTGTAAATGAAAAGTGATCTGTCTTCAGTTGTTTGTCCCATTTTCTTATGGTTTGTTCTTTTATCAGTGGACTTTGAGTCGACTTCATTGTGCTCGCTCAGCTTTTCGATCTTGTCGATAATTGAACATCGGTAGTTGTTAACTCAGATGTATGTGTTTTCCTCACTATAAATGAAATCTCTTTTTTTATATATCTAGAAATGTTCAAAAATTCACTCTATAAGCAGATTGTTTCGATTTACTCTGATGAGATACACTAATTCGAAGTAGAAACGTATACATCGCCATGAATACATAATTAAATCAGAGAATGATATAAATAGATTGAAATCAACCAATATCAAACTCATACATAAATGCGAGGAAGTGGTATCAAACAGAGCACCTATGGATGGCCATTTCGTGTTTATTAGGACTCTTCAGCACAGGACAGCTCTGAATGAGACGAAATGGCACCTTCTTTCAGGTAAAAATATACCGAAAACTCCATCTCTAGTTCCATACGAAAAACCTTCTTCCATAGCATGAACCTTGAACGAGGTAGCGAGCTGTTTACCATTTGCCGGATTGACCAAAGCGTACTTGTATTCCACAAATTTTACGTCTTCAGTCTACGACGCGGTGCGTTCAGGGTAACGTCTCGCTACTTCGTCCAAGGTTCATGCTATGGAAGAAGGTTGTTCGTATGGAACTAGAGATGGCGTCTTCGGTATATTTTCACCTCAAAAGAGGTGCCATGTCGTTTCAAGTTCCAGAAAACCTTGTATTAGGCAGAGCTATCCTATACTGAAAGTCCTAATAAGGACGAAATGGCCATCCATAGGTGCTCTGTTTGAAGTCATTTCTTTGCATTTTGCCTTGAACAAGGAATAGATTAGCTCCGAAGTATGAGTTCGATATTGGTTGACTTCAATCGATTAATATTATTCTCTGCTTTAGTTATACTTATAAATATTCATCACTCACAGAAGATGTCATCAATCATGCTTAGTTTTCCGTAGTTCAGCCCTTCGGAGATAATTCTTAGGATTCCATAGACGAACAAGCTATACTGATGGACAAAATTAGCGCACCACCTAAAATTTCGTTAAATTTTAACAATTGATATCTTCCCAATTTTCAGTCGGATTTCAACGTTTTTTTTCTTTCAATAGTACCTCTGTTATTGTCAATTTTCCTCCATTAAACAGAAATCCAAAAAATAACATCTTCATTGTGTACAGGGCGTTTAAATAATGTCTTGTTTTATAGTCAAATTTTAACGTCTTATGTGGGCAATGCCAAGTTGCTGAAGCATATAAAAACAGCCTACTATCTCTTGAGTATTTTGTTTTTTAAAGACCAATTTATCTTGAAGTCGTCCAGAGATATTCAATTTTTTATCAACTCTTGTATTTTATGCATTAGCCATGAATACCTTCGCAACCATTTGTCCGATTTGAATGTTTTTTTTTAGTTGTAGCTATTTTATTTTGGCGAATATCATAGGTACTACAATGAGATGTTCAAAAAAGGAAATGCATCATGCTGTAAAGAAAACTTTAGAAATTAATACAATTATTAATTTCAAATGAATTTTATTAATTAGAAAAAATTATGACAACTGTGAACCCCAGTATCATTATTAAATATTCATTGTCAATATATTGTATGAAATGCAAGATGTTATAAAAATGTGAATTCATCTGGAAGAGTACAAGTTAAATTGCTTTTTAAAAAAGCAAAATACTCAGGAAACATCAGGCTACATCACTGTATAGTTAGTATAGTATAGTAGAGAAGCCTCAGGTTCCTGGTATTGCCCACAGAAGGCGTTAAACTGTAAAGATAACAAACAGAAATTAAACGCCCTGTACAGCATGATGCATTTCTTTTTTTGAAAATTTCATTGTAGTATGATATTCGTCAATAAAAGAGCTACAACTAAAAAAAACATTCAAATCGGACAAATGGTTGCGGAGATATTCATGGCTAATGCATAAAATATAAGAGTTGATAAAAAGTTGAATATCTCTGGACGACTTCAAGATAAATTGGTTTTTAAAAAACAAAATACTCAAGAGATAGTATGCTACAATGCTTTACTGTTTTTATATGCCTCAGCAACCTAGCATTGTCCACAGAAGACGTTAAAATTTGACTATAAAACATGACATTATTTAAACGCCCTGTACAACATAAAGATTTTATTTTTTGGACTTCTGTGTAATGGAGGGAAATTGACAATAACAGAGCTACTATTGATTGATTGAAAAAAACGTTGAAATCCGACTAAAGATTGGGAAGATATCAATTGTTAAAATTTAACGAAATTTTAGGTGGTGCGCTAATTTTGTCCATCAGTATATATTGAAATTAATATTCTACTCAATTATATTCAAAACTCCAAACTCAAATATACCTTTGAACTTTGATGGGAAGAAATAAGTTTTTCGGCTTGACTTAATTCTCATTTATGAGATCCAGAACTTCAAATGTCTCATAGGGCGAGTAGCATCTCATGCAAAACAATTTAATCATACCATACCGTCTACATTCGAAGAGACCCTGAGAGTTTCATTAATTAAATGAATGGATCAAATATTTCACTTCGTTTCAACTAAGTGTTCCAACATCTCCATTTATTCATTACATAGTCTATTTTCTTCTTGAGTTGATTGAAAGATTGAAGAAGATTATGGAATCCTTTTCACTTCTTTCTTCATACGTTGGATTTTAAAAAAGCATGTTTACGACTCAGAATGAAATATATTCAAAATATGCATTCTGTGCGCGTCAACCACTTCTTTGGTTGTCGAAAAAGGTTGAAAGTAATTTTTATGTTTTTACACAATAACGAAAAATTCAAGAAAATCCCCGAAGAGGAGCTTTTGAGCGGTCGTTCTCTGGTGGAGCAATAAGACTATTACCTCAGAATTTTAATTGCTATTTGAGATTGATACCAAATATATAAATGCAAAATCTCAGCACAATCGAAATTATACTCTGAAAATTATTCAGAAAATTAAAAATATAAATAATAAATAATTACAAAAATTAATTTCTATGGTTTTGTTGACGTGATCCTTTTGACATTTTGCACGAACATTTACTATATCAGTTTTGATTCACAAAATAAATATCACTCGGGTCGGATATCCTGTTATGGAAATAGAAGGATTCTTCTTTTCAATATTTCTATTGGTTCTGTTGAAATATGGCCACAAAATTCTGAGTAAACATTCAGTTTTTCTTTTTTTTAAAATGAATTTCATTCGAATCGGATACTTTTTCATAGAAATATGGAGTTTTTTCTTCAATATTCCAATTGTATTTTCCATGGTTCTCTTCCCACTATGGCCACAAAATTTTGCACGAAGCTTATTATGACCACCTTGCATATGACCGCATTTTATTTCGGTGGGTTTTGTTTTGTCTGAGATGTTGAGACAAAAAAAGTTTGAATGGACATACACCTTTACGATTTGGCTGGTAAACGAACACAAACAAGCCATTCGGGAACCAAACTCACCCTGAAAATTTCAAGTTTCTTGGACAATTATTGTGCTAACAGACTGCCGGACGGCCCACGGACAGAATTTAATTTGACCACGAATTCTTCATCAGAGAGTCTAACCCTATCGTTTGAGACCATTTTCTGCTCAAAATTCGACAATTACAGATATTTGGGCCAAACAATATAGCACTGGTTTAAGATGAACGAGCTCACAAATAGACGTTTTAATCGCTCGAAAATATTTTGGCCAAAGTGGTAATGAGGGGAGGGGTAATCTGACACCCAAAATATCCAATACACACGATAAACAAATTATCAGCACAAAAGACAGCTTAAACCATAAGGAAACAAGTTAATAAGTATATGAATGGGTGAAAATAGATAAAGAACGACGTGGACTTGTCGCAATTATTAATTATTATTCCAAAGGATTGAATTCATATAAAATCATAAAGAATGTTTGAAAAAAAATGTGAGTGTGCAAATGAAAAAAATTGTATCCGAAATAAAATTTCAACGATAGATTCTCATTAGGTTGTTGCTTCCATTTAAAATGATTTCTGTTTGATCTTTACTTTTCTGAAAATCGAGATATTGGCAATATTGAACATTTTTTGACACCCTGTACATTCTGACAGCATTATTTCCACACTAAACTGGATTATTTGAATGAAGAGAGTAGGTATACTGAATAGGCTATTACAAAATTGATTTCGTTTTTCTGCACACGCCTTTGATTTCAATCTCTCTCAAATATAGGACTTTGGACGAATAATTCAATTGATTCCGAAACAATTGGTTCAATCGATTTCAAACACGGAAATAATAAAGATGATGATTTTATCATCTATGACTACATTTCGATATAATACAAAATACGTACCTTGAAAAAGCATGACAACCGATTGAAAACGTTGGCGAAGTATTGAATAGATCAAAATGAAAATAGTCCAAATTTTTGTCAATTACTTGAATCTCTTTGTCTTCAAAAGAAGCATCAAATTAGGCCAAGCAATAGAGGTTTTTTACGTGACAAAAATACTACCTGAAATCTGACTGTGCAGTCATGCAATAGGTAGCTTCTATATGTTTTTCATGATAAATTCCACTCCTGAATCGTCTAAGGTTTTTTTTGAGAAGGAAAAAATAGCCAAAAAAATCCAAAATTTTGCTTTTTCGCTTATAAAACGTGAAGTATTGATCTGATCCAAAAGCTGTTAAGGCATTTTTTGTAGAGAATTCATAAACAAAAAAAAATGAGAGGTGACACGTCTCGAGCGGATAATTAGTTTCCGAGAAAAGTCCAAAAAACTGGAAAAAAACATCAATTTTTCGAAAATTCATAACTTGGTCAATTTCTGAGATGAAGCGTAGTTGCTCTGAATTTAAGTAGTTATCAACATATACTTTATTGGTGCACAATTACAAAGCTGTCGGATAAATAGTTTTTGCACAATCGCAGTTTTCCGAATTCGACGTACTTTTTTCAAGAAGGTCGTGATACTCGGCTACTTGTCGGATTTGAATTTTACAAAAAGCATTTCTAAGAAGAAATAACATTCTTCAAATCGTTTATTCTCTCGATACCGACCGATAATGTTTAGTGGGTAAAAAACGGCGTCAAACAGAAGCAAAAATGCTCGAATGCATCAAACTAGTCATGAAGTGGGAGTCGCTTGCTAAGCGAGGGGAAAACTGTTTACCTTGTATCTTTCGCGCGTCGCGTAGCGGGCGACTCCCCACTCCGCGACTAGTTTGATGCATTCGAACCTTTTTGCTCCTGTTTGACGCCGTTTTTCACCCACTAAATATTATCGGTCGGTTATCGAGAGAATGAACGATTTGAAGAATGCTATTTCTTCTTTAAAATGCTTTTGTAAAATTTAAATCCGACAAGTAGCCGAGTATCACGACCTTCTTGAAAAAAGTACTTCGAATTCAGAAAACTGCGATTGTGCAAAAGCTATTTTCCGACAGATTTGTATTTGTGCACCAATAAAGTATATGTTAATAACTACTTAAATTCAGAGC
>CM024242.1:32072917-32115115 GCA_013421045.1 Propylea japonica
GGCTATTGGCATTCTCTTTCAAGTGGCCCCAAAGAAAGAAGTCGCAATTTTAAATCACAAGATCTCGGTGGCCAATTGTGATCACCTCTTCGAGAAATACACGGAAACTTTTTCCGCAAAATGGTTTCGTTGCTTGTGTGGCATGTAGCGTCGTCTTGTTGAGAGTGAACGCTGTCCAGATTAATACTATCCAATTTCGGCCATAAAAAATCATTAATCATCCATGGATAGCGCAATCCATTCACCGAAACGATTGCTCCAACGTTATTTTCGAAAAAGTCGAAAGGTCCAATGACTCCGCCGGACCATAAACCGCACCAAACAGTCACACGTCGAGAATAGAGAGGCTTTTCAACAATAACTCTTGGGTTTTCCGAGCACCAGATGCGACAATTTTGCTTGTGACAAAGCCCACCGAGGTGAAAATGGGCCTCCTCGTCAAAATGATTTTTCGGTGGAGTTCCGGATTTTTCATGCATTTCAACGACCCTATCAGTGAAGAGACGACGTTGTTGATGATCGGTCGACTTGATTTCCCGTGTTAACTGAACTTTATAAGCCTTAAGAAATGAAGTGAATTTCAATAACTATAGCAAATTTGAATGCTGTGAGTTTCTTTCATTCTTGATAAAGTCCATTCAATGTTCATTTAACCTAGTTCTAAATGAAAGTCTTATATGTTCCTAATAGGGTGTCCCAATATTCAATTTTTTAAGCAGTGAAGGAAAAAAAATATAATGAAACAGACGTTTATCGTTAAACGAATGATTCAATCTTTAAAAATAATTATTATAAATTGTGGCATTTCCACTTCATTTTATTGGGACACTTCATTGAGTTAAATTTTTCCATTATGTGTCAAGGTGTCTATTGTGTTAATGTTTTGATTATTGCCTGCATCTTAGGACAAAGATATTTAAACACGAGACGCAAATGGCGAATGCGCCACAATTCATAGATAATAGATATTATTTTCAATTATAAAATTCACTTGATATAATGTAGAAACTGTTATCACATATGTATATAATCGTTCAGTGCGTTTTTTATTCAGAGGGATAAAATATAAGGGTGCAATATAAAAAATATTAATTTGTACTTTTTTGTGGCTTACAGGAACAACATTCTGATACAGCTTCTGTTTTCACTCGAAATACTTTCTAGCTACTTGAATTTTCCTACCTCATCGAGCAGTCCAGATATCGACCATATGGAATTTCTTATTCTAAGATGAATATGTCAACTCATAAACCTCTGGTTTGTGTCAATTTGGGGTTGGATCCTTCGCAGTGAATCATCTTGCAACATCTTGGACTTTATCTAGAATGGATGAAGCTCTACCGTAGCAATCTATTGCAAACAAATATCACATACCTATGTCTTCCAACCATGAACAACTTGAAAATATTTCTTATCGAATCAATGTAATGAAAAATCCATTGAAAATAATGAATTAGCGCAGATAAATATTCTTGGAATAATGACTGACTAAACCAATGAATGTAAATCTAAAAGATTCAATGTTAACATTCAGTTATATTACGTCGATAAGTGTTATTTTATTCAGACAGCTGGAAACTTTCATTTTGCTTTTGAGGCATACATACAGCTGTGAAAATTATCCAATTATAATAGACTGAGAGCTGGCTACGGAGGGGTAGAGGTCACTAGGTGCAAGGGTAATTTTATCGTTCAAAGGTTCGATTGTTACCGACATAGCGTAAGGCGGGCAGCCAGAAGGCACACTGGAAGAATAACGCAAGGTAGGGGGTTAAACATGCAATTTTTTTACAAAAAAAAAGTTATAAGGTGCAAAGATGGCAATTTGTAGAATAATCGAAGGTAGTATGAGTAAGCAGGAAAAACATTGCTGAGTGGAAGAATAACGCGAAGGGAGGGGGTTAAACATGCATATTTTTTTCGAAAAAAAAAGTCATAAGGTAAAGATGGTAATTTGTAGAATAATAGGAGGTAGTATGAGTAAGTAGAAAAAAACATTGCCAGAAAGGCTAAGAGGAAGAGTGTAACGTGAAGGGAGGGGGTTGAACATGCAATTTGAACGAAAAAAAATCATGAGGTGCAAAGCTGGCAATTTGTAGAATAATAGGGGGTAGTATGGGTAAGTCGGAAAAAACATTTCCAGAAGACCAAGTGGAAGAATAACGCGAGCGGAGGGGGTTAAACATGCAATTATTTCACGAAAAAAAGTCATGAGGTGCAAGGCTGGCAATTTGTAGAATAATCGAAGGTAGTATGAGTAAGTTGGAAAAAATGGCCAGGAGGCTAAGTGGAAGAATAACGCGAAGGAAGGGGGTTAAACAAGCAACTTTTTAACGAAAAAAGGCATAAGATGCAAAGCTGACAATTTGTAGAATGATCGAAGGTAGTATGAGTAAGTTGGAAAAAAAATTCAAAAAGCTAAATGTAAGTATAACGAGAGGGGAGGGGGTTAAACATCCATCTTTTTTTCGGGAAAATAATTCATAAGGTGCAAAGCTGGCAATTTGTAGAATAATTGGAGGTTGTATGAGTAAGTTAGGAAAAATTCCCAAAATGCCAAGTTGAAGAATAGCGCGAGGATTGGGGGTTAAAAATTCATTTTTTTCCGAAAAAGAGTCATAAGGTGCAAAAGCTGGCAGTTTGTAGAATGATCGCAAGTTATATAAGTGAGTAGGAAAAAATTTTCCAGAAGTCTAAGTGGAAGCATGACGTGAGAGGAGGGGGTTGAACACACATCTTTTTTCCGAAAAGAAGTCTTAATAAAAACTATAACGATCAGGTTATTCTATTTCTACTTCTTATACAAAATTTCGTCCATGACTTTACGAAATCAATCTCATTATTTTTAGTCAAATAATAATGATTCGGCGGAAAATTCTTCATTTTCAGACAGGTCCTCAGGTTCAATATCATCGCCCTCACAAATCGTATCATCATCTTCAGCTGAAAAGAAAGCAATATTATTCATACTACCTTCGATTATTCTACAAATTGCCAGCCTTGCACCTCATGACTTTTTTTTCGAAAAAAAGATGCATGTTTAACCCCCTCCTTTCGCGTTATTCTTCCACATAGCCTTCTGGCAATGCTTTTTCCTACTTACTCATACTACCTCCTCCTATTATTCTACAAATTGCCATCTTTGCACCTTATGACTTTTTTTCGGAAAAAATATGCATGTTTAACCCCCTCCCCTCGAGTTATTCTTCCACTTGGTCTTCTGGAAATGTTTTTTCCGACTTACCCACTACTACCCCCTATTATTCTACAAATTGCCAGCTTTGCACCTCATGATTTTTATTTCGTTCAAATTGCATGTTCAACCCCCTCCCTTCACGTTACACTCTTCCTCTTAGCCTTTCTGGAAATGTTTTTTTCTACTTACTCATACTACCTCCTATTATTCTACAAATTACCATCTTTGCACCTTATGACTTTTTTTTCGAAAAAAATATGCATGTTTAACCCCCTCCCTTCGCGTTATTCTTCCACTCAGCAATGTTTTTTTTCTGCTTACTCATACCCTTCAATTATTCTACAAATTGCCATCTTTGCACCTTATGACTTTTTTTTGTAAAAAAATTGCATGTTTAACCCCCTACCCTTGCGTTATTCTTCCAGTGTGCCTTCTGGAAATGTTTTTTCCGACTTACCCATACTACCCCCTATTATTCTACAAATTGCCAGCTTTGCACCTCATGACTTTTTTTTCGAAAAAAAGATGCATGTTCAACCCCCTCCCTTCGCGTTACTCTTCCACTTAGCCTTCTGGCAATGTTTTTTCTACTTACTCATACTACACTTCTATTATTCTACAAATTGCCATCTTTGCACCTTATGACTTTTTTTGGAAAAAATATGCATGTTTAACCCCTTCCCTTCGCGTTATTCTTCCACTCAGCCCTCTGGCAATGTTTTTTCCTGCTTACTCATACTACCTTCGATTATTCTACAAATTGCCATCTTTGCACCTTATGACTTTTTTTCGTAAAAAAATTGCATGTTTAACCTCCTACCCTTGCGTTATTCTTCCAGTGTGCCTTCTGGCTGCCTGCCTTATGCTATGTCGGTAACAATCGAACCTGTGAACGATAAAATTACCCTTGCACCTAGTGACCCTTACCCCTCCGTAGCCAGCTCTTAGACTATAAGAATGCTCGGTCTGTGTAACCGGTTCCAAGATTTGATGGATGTCATCAATCCGAGTGAGAAATACAGGGTGTTCTGATTTGTTTTCGACAAACTAAAATGGGTGATAGATCACATCATTTTAAGCAGAAAAGTTCCTATGAACATGGGTCCGGAAATGCTTCGTTTCCGAGATACAGGGTGTTAAAGTTGAAAAAATAATTACCGTTTTCTTCAATATCTTTCGACTGATTCCACGTAAAACAACAATTGCATAGCATACCACTTCTACTTATTAGTGGGCAATTGAAAATCCTCATGCATTTTGCCTTAGAAATTTTTAAGATTGAATATTTGAATGGGAATAATTTTCGGAAGTTTTGGGACCCTTTAGCTTTAAATGCATCTTTCTCTGAAACGATTGCTCCTTGCGACTTCGATGAAGTATACTTTATTTAAGAAAAAGATAATAAAATCGATTTTTGAGTCCAAAACGGTGTACAGGGTAGCACAAAGAAGTTGCAACGGTTTACACGGGTTGAAATGGTTGCCGGTGGCGCCCTCTAGAATGTACAACTAAATCGTCCACAAAGTTGAATTTATCGTCCCAAAAGCCCTGTATACGAAATTTCATGAAATGATTTTGAAGCAGTCAAAACATATTAAAAAAAACGCGAATTATTTTTTCAACACCCTGTATCTCGGAAACGAAGCGTTTCCGGACCCATGTTTAGGAAGTTTTTTGCTTAAAATGATGTGATCTATGTTTGTCGGAACAAATCAGAACACCTGTATACAAGAAGACATTTAATGAAATTTTTTGAGGATATTTCTACTTGATTGAAATTATTTTCCAGTTCATTTGATATTCTTTATTTCTAGATGATTAAAATTATTGTAAATTTGCATATAGTTCACTTAGTGTGCTGAATTTTGTGATTCTGTAATTCATTTACTTTGATTGTAGACATATTTCTAGGTTATTGATAACTTGTTTTTACAATTTGAAAATATGGCATATATAATAATCAAAGGGAAGTAAACTGAACTTTCTGGAGTATTTAAATTTTATATATAAGTGCAGGAGAGTATTATCGAGATAGTATTTCGAAAACGCTCCATGTGGATATAAAATATTTATTGCCTTCAGATGCCTAAAAACGTTTTCGTTATATTATTTCGGTACGATTCCACAGAAAATTAAATTTTTTTCAATGTCTGTTCGAGATAACTCCTCTCACCCTTTATTATCACAAGATTTTGATTAAATTTTCATAAATGTAAAGGTCAAACATTTCAAAGGTTTTGGTAGTAAAACGCAGTTATAAAATAGTTTATTTTTGTATTAAGTGCGTAAAATCAGTGTTTTTTTTCATGGCATATGAGCGTGTTAATTTTTGGCCGAGACCACAGATCGAGGCCAAAAACTCACTCGAATGTGCCATGAAAACACGAATTTTATATACGCACGAAATACAACAACATTTTTTGTACAACTGTGAATGTGAATTTACATCGTCTGAAATACGTATAATTATTGAAGATAATGCTTCCAGTACATTATTTAAATGAATCCAGTGATCTTACCAGCCAAATCAAAGCTATATATGAGAAACATATAACCCATTTCGAGAATGGTGCAACAAGAACGACGTAAAAAGGGTTTCTGAAAATGTGCTCACATGCTATTTCGAGAAAAATCAAAAATTTTGAAACCTTCCACGTTATGGAGCTCAATGTTAAAAAAAACATTGAATGTGAGGAGAATATTGATATAAGGAATTTTTTCAAAATTGGTCCTGCTTAGAACAAAAACGTCGGATACCGAGAAAAGAAATCTATGTGTGATCGAGGGATGATATCAATAAATTTCTTAGAGATGCTGATGACGAAACTAATTTACTTTATAAGGTACAGATACAATCATAGTTTTGTGAAATTAGTTGTAATTAAAATATTCATTATTTGTAGGTTGTCCTAATTTGGATATCAGCGGTAAAAAAAAACTTTTTTTAACGGTGAAAAAAGAATTTTTTTAACGGTGGAAAAAAGTAATATTTTACGCATCCATAGTGATGAAGAAAAGTCAAGTTTTTTTGACAATTGTACAAAAACGTTTTTTTCAATTGTGATGAATTCCCAAATAGTAACGTTTAAAACAGTTCAAATCTCAATTTTTCGAACCCAAACCTTCTCCACATAATTCACCCTAAAACAAATCAACGGAAATAATTTGCACCCCTGGTCTCTAAGAACATTCCGAGCTGCCATTATACCGAAATTCGATTTCTGAACGTAATTGGGTCGAGAAGAAGGATCTTGAATTCAGAATAAGACAATCTTTCCGACCATCATTAAAAACGTTTGTTCTCTCTGTTAACTTAAACGTGCCATTTTGTTCCGAATAACCCTCGATTCGTACAAGAGAAGCATCTGACTTTACAACATCTCATCGATATTCCGGTGACACAAAGGGTGAGTGAAATTAAAATTTATCTGCCGATTCGCAGGGCGCGTTGATAGATTGGATGATAGCTTTTCAGTTGAAAAACGTTTTTGTCGATTGCCTTATTGATAATTATCAGGTTACTTCTTCTGAAAAGTTCTCACCCAGATACTGTATAGGTAAGGTGTTCATGAATTTTAAATGAACACCTGCGAAGTAGCGAGAAGAATTTGCTTCGAAATGAGAGCTCTTCCATTTACATCACAAGTTAATGTGTTTTAGACAAGAATAAAGAGCACAGGGCGAAGAGAGAATGATTAACCCTGCATAACCACGTTTTTCGACCGATTTCTATCTATCGACTCTAGACTCTTCTAAACATGTCTATCTCGTCTAGTAGTTTAAACTGCACTCTTACATTTGTGTTTACTCAGATCTCTGAGCGCTACTCTGAGCTGTGGTCTTCTCACTGACTCGTTTCATGACCGAAGTTATTTTCGTCAATTCTACCCCCCCTTGATTACCTCAACAACAAAATTCCTAGTTTCCAACAATATATTAAAAATAAGGATGTTTACTGTTCCAATCACAATCTCTCAAATCAGTCAAACTTATGACTACTTATCCTGAAAGAAAAGCTCAAATAGTGGTTCCAATTCCAATCCACTATGTTGTCTTTTGTAGTGCCAGATATTCTCGGTAACGGGATATGCACTCAAGTCGGCTTCGATAAACTTCAGGAATGGTTAAAGCTCTCTACCATAAGTTAACTTCCAAGCAAATGTATTTACAGGCAAATGTATCATCCAAAACTTTCTTCAGCTTCGCCAATTATTGTATTTCAGTTCAAGGTCAAGCTTCAGCCAATTCTTGTATTCAGTTAAAAAAAAAGTGCTCCAAACCAAGGAATATGCTCCAGCCCAAAGAATGTGGCCCAAGCCAAAAATGTGCTTCAGCCCAAAGAAACTGGCTCGAGCCAAGGAGCGAGAATAAATATTATTTATCTCGCAAACTAAAACTATGAAATTCCCTTAGGAATATTCGAAGAATTCAGATAAGAATTCTTGACGATAGCATGATATAACATGAACGATTTCTCCTTCAGAAAAGCCGGAAAACGATGTCAAATAAATTTCCTTACATCACGCAGATTCGAAGATTTAAGGTAAATAACCTAGCATTAAGTTGACAGTCCGTCAATTTGCATTATATGATTACCTGTGGCGTTTCAAAAAAAATTAATAGCATAGGCGTGTAAGACGTTGCACTGCATAACCACGTTTTCGACCGATAAATATCTCTCGACTCTTGACTCTTCTTGAAATGTCGATCTCGTCTAGCACTTCTAACTTGACTCTAACATTCGCGTTTACTCAGATCTCTCAGCCCTACTCTGAGCTGTGGTCTTTTCACTGACTCGACCCATGACCGAAGTTTTTTTCGTCAATTCTACCCTGTTCGCCACTTAAGTCGAGGCCACCCTCAGAAATATGTGACTGCGGTGTTGGAAACTTGTAACAATGGGGATCGCCATGTGAAATACCATCCTCAGTTCCAGACACAGAGTGAATTAATAGAATTATCATATCTGGTAAATTTCGCTTTTCCAGGTATAATAACTTAGGCAAAAAATTTTAACCCAACGCCGAAGCTCTAATTCCTCAACAAAACCTACACGAAACCCATACATCGTATGACAGCACGATTTTTTTCAGTTTTTAGTTTTAACAGCTTCTTGAAAGCGCCTGCCTTACATTGGAACTGATTTACCCGCTCAGTCAGCTAAAGCTTCCCATACATTTGGATTTCTATTCCTTAAATTAAGCTTCAAACAGATAGGAGAAAGTAAATTTTTTCATGAGGAATTCAAATTCCCACACATATTAAATTTATGAGTCATCTGAAAAGATTAAAAAGACAGAAATAGGTACAATGTTGAACCTGATAATTAAAATAAACTGACCAAAAATAGCATATCTGGAGTATTTTCTGAATATGGTAGAGCATATATCGGAGGAACTGAACGTCAGTAAATGTTTGTTCTCTCTGTTAACTTAAACGTGTCATTTTTGTTCGAATAACCCTCGATTCGTACAAGAAAAGCATCTGACTTTAAACACCTCGTCGATATTCCGGTGACACAAGGGTGAGTGAAATTAAAATTTATCTGCCGATTCGCAGGGCGCGTTGATAGATTGGATGATAGCTTTTCAGTTGAAAAACGTTTTTGTCGATTGCCTCATTGATAATTATCAGGTTACTTCTTCTGAAAAGTTCTCGCGCAAATACTGTAAAGGTGAGGTGTTCATGAATTTTAAATGAACACTTGCGAAATATCGAGAAGGATTTGCTTCGAAAAGAAAGCTCTTCCATTTCCATCGCGGATAAATGTGTTTTTGAGAAGAACAAAGAACACAGGGCGAAGAGAGAATGATTAACCTTGCATTGCCATGTTTCCGACCGATTTCTATCTCTCGACTCTAGACTCTTCTAAACATGTCTATCTCGTTTAGCACTTTAAACTTCACTCTAACATTCCAGTTCACTCAGATCTCTCAGCGCTAAGTACTCTGAACTGTGGTCTTCTCACTGACTCGACTCATGACCGAAGTTATTTTCGTCAATTCTACCCCGTTCTCCACTTAAGTCGAGGCCACCCTCAGAAATATGTGACTGCGGTGGTGGAAACTTGTAACAATGGGGATCGCCGGGTGAAATACCATCCTCAGTTCCAGACACGAGTGAATTAATAGAATTTTCATTTCTGGTAAATTTCGCTTTTCCAGGTCAAATAACTCTGGCAAAAATATCAACCCAACGTCGAAGCTCTAATTCCTCACATAACCTTTACACGAAACCCATATATCGTATCATTTTTTTCAGTTTTAACAACTTCTTGAAAGCGCCTTCCTTACATTGGAACTACTCTAGATTTACCCGCTCAGACAGCTAAAGCTTCCCATACATTTGGATTTCTATTCCTTAAATTAAGCTTTATACAGAGAGGAGAAAGTAATTTTTTCATGAGGAATTCAAATTCCCACACATATTAAATTTATGAGTCATCTGAAAAGATTAAAAAGACAGAAATACATAGGTACAATGTTGAACCTGATAATTAAAATCAACTGACCAAAAATAGCATATCTGAAGTATTCTCTGAATATGGTAGAGCATATATCGAAGAAACTGAACGTTAGTAAATGTTTGTTCTCTCTGTTAACATAAACGTGCCATTTTGTTCCGAATAACCCTCGTTTCGTACAAGAGAAGCATCTGACTTTACAACATCTTGTCGATATTCCGGTGACACAAAGGGTGAGTGAAATTAAAATTTATCTGCCGATTCGCAGGGCGCGTTGATAGATTGGATGATAGCTTTTCATTTGAAAAACGTTTTTGTCAATTGCCTCATTGATAATTATCAGGTTACTTCTTCTGAAAAGTTCTCACCCAGATACTGTATAGGTAAGGTGTTCATGAATTTTAAATGAACACCTGCGAAATAGCGAGAAGATTTTGCTTCTAAATGAGAGCTCTTCCATTTACATCACGGGTAAATGTGTTTTAGAGAAGAATAAAGCGCACAGAGCGCTGCGAAAATGATTAACCCTGCATAACCACGTTTCCGACCGATTTCTATCTCTCGACTCTAGACTCTTCTAAACATGTCTATCTCATCTAGCAATTCACTCTAACATTCGCGTTTACTCAGATCTCTCAGCGCTACTCTGAGCTGTGATCTTTTCACTGACTCGACTCATGACCGAAGTTATTTTCGTCAATTCTACCCCCTTCTCCACTTAAGTCGAGGCCACCCTCAGAAATATGTGCCTGCGATTGGTGAAAACTTGTTACACCTAGGGAAAGCCGTGTGAAATACCGTCCCTAATTTCAGACACAGAGTGAATTGATACAATTATCATATCTGGTAAATTTCACTTTTCCAGGTCCTATAACTCTGGCAAAAAATTTTAAACTAATTTTGAATTTTTATTGGATTCCATCACCTTGTGATGGAATGTTTGCGTTGTGTATCTGCTCTCCAAATTTTTTATTTCTTTCTTTGTAAACTCTTAATGTTTTTAAAAATCGTACAATATTGTATGTCGTAACTAGCCTTGAAAAAAAAACGAATTTGTTTCGAAACGTCGGCATTGTCACGAAGTAAGCAATAGATAATAAATAGTGTCCAATTTTCCCAATATTTTTTCCCTGAAACTGAATAATAACTATTTTTTATTGTTGAATCAAAATTCAGGACCACTGGTCTTAGGAATCTAAAGAAATTGATTGACGTCAATCTCCTGGACATCTTGTATAAATCAACGCGTAAAGCGCTGAGGCTGCAAATTCTTCGTCCGTCATTGCCAATTGGTGGTCGCTAGAGCAATGCTGCGGCAGAGTGTGAATGCTCACTGCCTTCGATACTGCTGAAGTATTTCGGTGATTATTGCCGACAACGCGAGCAGTAGTAGCAGGGGCTTAGTGTAATTGAGGCTTTAGACTGAGTTTTTTACATATATCGATTGATCACCTGAAAAAATTAAAGAAATAGAAATAAGTGAACTGCGAGAACAGCGTTCAAGAATCAAGATACTGTCAGGGCTAATTGAACTGAAGTATAATCTGATAATGAAATTCAACAAATCAAAAATTGCATATACCTTGTGGAAACGGTAGAGCCTATATCGGAGAAAGTAAACGTTCGTAAATGTTTGTTCTCTCTGTTAACTTAAACTAGCCATTTTGTTTCGAATAACCCTCGCATCCTGCAAGAGAAGCATCTGACTTTACAACATTTCTTCGATATTTCGGTGTAACAAAGGGTGTGTGGAATTTAAAATTCATCCCCCGATTCGCAGGGTTCATCGCGTTGATAGATTGGATGATAGCTTTTCATTTGAAAAACGTTTTTGTCGATTGCCTCATTCATCGGACGAATACGACGTTAGAGAGATAATTATCAGGTTCTTCTGAAAAGTTTTTACACAGATACCTACTGTATATGCGACGTTTTCAAGAATTTAAAGTGGAATTATACGAACACCTGAGAAAATACGAGACTAAATCGCGCTTAAATTTAAGGGGATAAGAATTTCTCTATTTACAGTACATCTGAATGTTGGTTAGAGAAGATGGGGAAAGCATGTTAAATAGTGAATAAATACGAGAATTGACATTAGAATTTTGGAACCAGAGAACAGTTACTTACACATACTTACTCCTCACAAATAAAAGCTTGGCATATGGCTATGGGTGCAAAACTTTTTTCGTTCTGGCCGAACTATTTATGGCAGATTTCTTAAAGAATGCATTAAAGCAATATACTCGTACACTTTTCGTTATTATCTTGTTAGTAACAACATTTTCACAGAAGTTCAGCAGCTAGCACAAAGTTGGCATGTCCTTTGAAAAGCACAATGAAAGAAGTATATTTTGCGGAGTGAAAAAGTAGAATAAAACAATTTGAAAAATATAAACTCTTCTGTTCACGGCAGAATTCATTTCCTACCACGCGCCGCGATAAAAACTTTTTGGAGTCCAACTTGTATAGCATATTTAACGCCATCATGACCCAATTCAATGAGAAAACAGGAATAACTGAGGTTGGTGATTTCTTGAAAAACCTAAAAATATTTCGTGAAATCAAGAAATGATAAATTGATGAATAAACATCAACATTCTATTCTTGATCTATCAATGACCTGGTAATTGATCACTGTGACTACCCATGTTGGTTCTGTGATAATACTATCATTGTGCATTCAAAGTGCAAAGTGCAAAGAGAAATTTATTTAGAGGGTCACACTCGTCATAAGTAAGGTGGAGAAATGGTTTCTATCGAATTCACTCAAGCTAAATTCGGATAAACTGTAAAGTTGGAATTTTGAGGCCGATAATTTCGAGCTAGTGTGAAGTTCTTAGGAATTATAATGGACAATAAATTAAATTGGGCTACGCATGTGAATTATGTTTGTGGTAAATTGTCGGAAACTTTATACCTCTTGAGAAAACTCAAGAATTGTGAGACTGAAGATATGATGAAAACAGCGTACATATTTTCCAAATTCCCAAAGTATTCTACTATATGGTATACTCATCTGGGGAAATACTTCAGAAGCTTCGCGAATTTTCATAATACAGAAAAAGTCAATTTGCATTATGTATGGGGTGACAAGTAGAATTTCGCGTAGATAATATTTCGTAGATCATAAAATATTTACTTTTTTATATCTGCTTATAAGAGAATGATTGAAATATGTATATGATAGAAAAAACACTATGCCAAGAAAAGGAATAACCATTGTTTCAACACACGATACAGAGATGATTTTCTTACTTCACTCCACTGAAAGAATAATACACAGAATATCTCAAGCTATTGAGGTATGAAGGTTTTCAACAGATTACCTGCAGAAATAAAAAGCTTATACGAAAGGAGTTTCAAAAGAAAAATACATGATACCTGGTTCAAAGGTGCTTTCTATTCTGTTTAAGAATTTTTGTGGATAAATATTATTATAATCAATATTATCATTATTTCAACAATGTCTTAATTGGCCAAAAATAAGTATGGTAGCCATATGAAGTCAAACGCTTTCAGAAAGTAGACACCCTGTATAGAAATAATTGCCTACTATATCGTCTTCTCAAACATCCTCACACAGATACGATATAGTGTTTTGCATTCATGAATTTTCTATGGGATGATACGATCACCTGTGAAATTGCGAGAGGAAATCGCTTCAAAGTTTATGAGCATAAAAGCGATTCCTTTTCCAAGATGGTAGAATGTTTATTCAGAATAAATGAATGTAGCATGGGATAAGTATATCATACTGCGTAAGATACACATCTTATTGTGTGAGGAAATGATCTTTTGCATGGCATTGCAGTGCAAAAGAATATATTACGAGGGATCCACAAGGTAAACTTCTCAGTTCTTGTAAAAAAAAAAATATTTTATGAAAGGATATTCCTACTAGTTTTTATAATTTCAACAAACTACTTTATTTATAACGATTGAAATATGACATGGGAGAATTCTGCATTTCTAAAAACCTTTTCAGGTTTTTACAGTCACTGAAACAGAATTAATCAAAAATTTTTTAATTAAGATGAAATGCTCCTGCGAAAATCTTTGCACTAATTTGTCAGGAGCAAATTAGTTCTGACAAAATTGTTGTCTAACAGAACAACTAAAAAAGGAAACAGACGAAAAGGATCATGTAACGTATCGGTGTCTATATCAAACACCTTCTTCAGACAAATTTGCAAAATCTTCGGAATTGTGTGTTTTTTCGTTTGCAGTGTAATTAATATTGAATGTCAATTATTTATCATCATTTATTTTTCAATAATTCCGTAAATTTTTTATTATTTTAAGCTTTACTCTTTAACATTGAACGAAAAATATCTCAAAAATTTCGAGTCACCATACAGGGTAGCGTGTATATAATTAGAGGGTGACTCCTCTGGGTCTTTCATATGATATTTTTCGTGTCTACTTCAAGTATTCCTTATTCAACCTGATGCTCTATATCAGCCTATAAATATGAGTCGATGATTTTGAGAACGGATACTGAATATTTAGCTAGACATTATTTTTTCGAAGTATAATGATATGAACTGGATAAAGTGTGTTATGTTTTTTTTACTGTCTTGTATAATATATAACTGCCCGTGTTATCATGTTACGATCCATGTTTGGTCACGACTTCAGAACAATTTGTTGAACTCGGTCATGTCTATGATCGATAAATGCTATCATTATAATTCATGTTCAGTTTTATTTATCTAAGACCATTACTAGCTAACTGGTGGGGCTACATATTCTGCTGAATGTAGACATTTCATCAGTGGGTCAATTTTCCGATAACTATCAAATGAAACAAGCTTTTTGCAAAATCTATCTGCATATACATAGCTTTTGTTTACAATGACGATGTAACGCGTTAAATCTCTTCTTCAGTTATTTATTATTACATAAATACAGCTCTACCCTTGCATTATTTCTGCCAATTCTCGATAAATATTCAATTGGGGATTTGCTTTATAAATTTCAAGGGTAAAAATAATTTTCGTTCAACCTCCTGGCACCTTAATTTCAATGCAGATTATATTCATTGCCCACCACTTCAGTAGAGCTGCGTGCAACCCCTTGAAAATATAGAAGTGTGTTACCATGTTTTGGGGATAGATAAAAAATTAATGTTTAATTTCGTGGGATCGGAATAGGTTGGAAATAAGACACATTTCATTCCTTTAAGCGACGTTTCGCAACTAATTGTTGCTTTTTCAAGCTCTCAAAAGCAGCTAATGTCCTGACAATTCCCTCATAAATAGTCATAAATTTAGAAATATTTGTGTTCAATTAATCTAAAATTTGTAAGGTTGACAGATAATTGTACCTACAAAGGAATACGAGTTCCCAAATATTGAATAAAAAATTAAGTTGAACACGTTACCAATTATGTAACGAATTTTTCTTGTTCACGGCTTTTTGGAATCATCCTTTCACTATAGGATCCCAAAAAAATCTACGCGAGTCAAATCATGGTGACCAATTCATATCTCCCACAAATCGTTTATGTGGCATCCGCTGTAAGGCACATAGTAAATTTCTGCTGAAGACATATTTTTACGTCTTTTTCGTTTAATTCGGATAACTGAATCGGTTTTCATCCCTTGTAGACCTCACTATTGAGCATGGTGTCCTCACAATCGTCATTCACAAAAAATACAGACTAGTGATCTCTCTAGTCCATAATCCACACTAAACAGTAACTCTTTGTGGTTAAACACACACGTTCATTTCAATAAGCCACAAACAGCAGAAATCCTTAAACGTAACATAACGCAGGCCATTGCTCAAATTAACTGGGATTTATGCAGCAGTCATGGAAAATTGGACACAAATGATACGTGCCTCTGTGCGAAGCCGCAGGGAATTCGCAAATAGCATATATAGGACATTCAAATAAAAATTTTCAATATCTCATACATAGTTTGTTTTAATCCATTTAAAAATCGATAAATTTTTCTTTGAAAATCCTTCATATTAATGGTTAAGATAAATGAAAATATTTTTGAAGAGCCCTGAGCAGGAGCTTCGGCGCCGCTTGTTCTTTGTGGAGCAATGAGACTAATCCCCCAAATATGGCACTTGAGATTGATACCAAAAATATAAATGCGGAATCTCAGCACAATCGGAATAATATTCCGGAAATTATTCAAAAACTAAATATTTGAAAAAATAACCAAAAATCAAATTCTATGATTCTGCGATCCTCTTGAAATCTTGCATAAACATTCAGTATATTAGTATGAATTCAAAAAATGAACTCACTAGAGTCGCCAATGCTGTTGTGGAAATATAGAGATTCTTCTTTTCAATATTCCAATTAAATTTTCTATGGTTCTGTTAACACTATGGATACAAAATTTTGCATGAACATTCAGTTCATCAATTTCCATTAAAAAATAAATTTCATTCGAATTGGATCCTTTTAAATGAATCTGAAATTTCTTCTTTTCAATATTCCAATTGAATTTTCTATGGTTTTTTTAATACTATGGGCAAAAAATTCTGCATGAGGCTTATTTTGAGCATTTTGCATCTGGCCGCAAAATTTCATTTCGATGGGTTCGTTTTGTCTGAGATGTTGAGGAACAAAAATTTTGAATGGCCATATTTTATGGAACACCCTGTACGATTCGGTTGGTTAACAAACTAAACCCGAGTCATTTGGGAACCAAACTCACCCTGAAAATTTCAAGTCTGTAGGAAAATCCCTTCGAAAGTTATTGTGCTAACGGACGGACGACCCCACGGACAGAATTGAATTTGACCACGGATTCGTCATCAGGGATTCGAACCCTATCGTTTGAGACCATTTTCGGCTAAAAATTCGAAAATAAGTAGAACGAGAGCTCAGATATGAAATACAAATATTTTTTTAATCATGGCAAAATTGCATCAAACTTGCATAATTAGGGCAAAGTGAGGTAATACGATCCCTAAGGGTCAAATGATCTCCTGTCGCAAATCAGAAACAGCTTGTACCATCTATCCAAATACAGATGAAACATGTTCCCCTGCACCCTTGCGAGTTACCTGTAAAATGTCAATGCGGTGCGAGTGCTTGGCGTAACTTTATTAAAAAATAATCAAAAAGTGTGGCTCTGATCTAAGGTAAGCATGTTTTTGGACTTTCGCTTTTGTTACATGTAAGTGTTTACTGAAATGTTGTTTTATTTGCGGGTATTAGTAGCAATTAGCTAATATTTAAGCAATGTTCGATCATCGCACGCGGTATGTGAATGTTTTGTTTTGATCGATATTTTGTAATTTGGTATTTGGGGTGAAATGATCCCTGGAATCATTTTACCCCATTAATAGTTTTTGTTTACAGATCATACCGAGAAGTTATAAACGTAAAACTAATCGCCAAAAAGGCCTGAAGAACAAATGCAAAAGGCATTAGAGATGGTATGGGTTACAAAACCGCGAGAAAGAGAATTTGAGGTCCCTGTGATGGTAATAGAAAAAAGAGCCAAGGGTTAAAATAAAATAGCTGTAGGCTCAGCTAAAAAGATAGGTAGCAAACAAACAGTGTTCAACCTGGAACAAGAACTGGAACTTGTTGACATGGAGTCCAGAATAATATACGGGCTGACCACTCAGGATTTTTTAACCTCAGCTCACCAAAAATGGCAGAAAGAAATAATTTACCGCATCAATTTTTCAAAGCTAAACGAAAAGCTGGACTTGAATGGCTTCGTGGATTTAGACGTAGACATCCAGACATTACAATGCGTGCGCGAGGTTTTAATAAAATATGGTGGATGAATTCCTCTCGACTTTAAAAACGCCCAAGAAGAATATTATTTTTCAACCCATCGATATTTTTGTTTTGTGTTACTTGCTTACATACTTAATACTTATGAACAATACATATTATCATTTAAATAAACAGCAGAGTTTTTTTATTTCATTTTTATTTGATATTTATTAACTTATAGTACAAAATGATCCCTGGGATCATTTTGCCCCTACCCCAGGGATCATTTTATCCACAGGGGTGTATATAATGATCCCTTACTAAACTTTAACAAAAATATCCAATGCAAAAAAACTACATAGATGAAAAGAAAAATAAGTGGGCAGATACAAAGTTAAGTAAATTCACTACCTAGAACAATTGAAATCTTGCGGTTTTGCCTTCAACTTTAGCCACAATTAAAACTCTTCCTTAAGGGGATCATTATACCTCACCTTCCCCTACCTAATTCGTATATATTTTGAGACGTGGGTATCCTATCCACCAATGAAATTCGCCCAAATTGTGGTTTCATATTCATTGTCAATTTACCGGAATATGTAGAAAATTTATATCGCATTTACAATATTCTGAATTATCAAGTTTGAAAAATGGTTTCGGCTTTAGGAGTCACCACAGCATGTTTATTAAACGCTGATTATTTTGTCATCATCTTTTAAATCCTCTCAAATAACCCCTCGTGGAATAACTTTTTCAATTTGTCATTTACCAATCACAATTCTGAGCAGATTGTAAATGAAATGAGTGTTCATTTAGCGAGAGCACTGTACTTCTGTTTTAATGAATTTCTTTGATTATTGATTTGAATCCTTTAATCACTTCGCTGCGAATATCTGCTTTCTTACGAATTTCTTGTGCAATCAGAATAGAATATTTTACGCGATTATTACAGGGTGTGACATAATAGTATGTCACATCTTGAGGGGGAATCTACATATAATTAAAAAAAAAGTTTATATAGACATGGGTCCGTAAAAGCTTCGTTACGGAGCTACAGGGTGTTGAAATTTCTAAAAAAAACTGGTTTTCTCCTCCAAACTCGTGCAGTTTTCGATTTTCGAGAATGTTGATATTGAATAAGCTCAAGTTGAGTCTCAGATGACGAGCTATCAAAATAAAAGAAAATTTTGGTCACACCTATCGAGTAATTTCTATTATTTTTTTTATTTGGCGAATAACATACAATCGTTCAAAGATTTTTCACTCGAAAACGGTTAGAGATACGAAAAAATTATAAGAGTCAAAAAAGTTTTTAAATTGAACGTGTCGCAAAAAAGTTAAAACTAGTATTCTCAATACTCAAATCCAGATCGGATTAGGATTTTGTACTACGATGCTCAATTTTTGAGCCGAATATTTGATGATCCTTCGATTGAGAAATTCAAAGTTGAATACTCTCGTAAAAATTAGTCATAAAATGCGAAAATATTTTTCTAATGACTATTGATTTGCAATTCACATTCTGAAATGAAATGATGGATGTCTACAAAAAAGAATGACTAATTTCATGAACATATTCGTAATATTCTTGAAATAACTAGTATCACCTCGAACAGAATTATAAATAGACAAAACTTTCGGTACCAAATACTAACTTCAACTCTGATATTATTTGAAAATTCATATTCAAATATACTAAAAAAATTAAACAGGTCAGAAACTTTAGCTCGATACTCAAGCCGAGAAAATTGTCATTCAAATTCGAATAACCTTTATTTATGATATCGACTCAAATAATAATGATAGGAATATTTTAACTCAACTTTATTCAATGATCATCAACCCCGTGTGTTCCATATAATATGTAGTATACAATAAAATCAAATAAAAGCCCTGAGCTGGAATTTTTATCGCTCGTTCTTTGGTGGAGCAATAGGGCTATTATTACCTCGAAATTTTATATGGGATTTGAGATTGATATCAAATTCATAAATCTCTGCACGATAGGAATTATATTCTGGAAATCATTAAAAAATAATATACGTGAAAAATGAATAATTACAGAAATTCAATTGTTGTTGTTGTTGCGATCCTCTTGATATTTCTCATGGAGATTCAGTATAACAATCTCCATTCACAGAAAATATTTTACTCGAATCGGATCTCCTGTTATGGAAATATAAAGATTCTTTTTTTTAATATTCCAATTGAAGCTATGGCTACAAAATTATGCATGAATATTCAGTGTATCAATCTTCATTTATAAAATTAATTTCATTCGAATCGAATATTTTACCTGAATCGGATATCCTGTGATGGAAATATAAAGATTTTTTTCTCAATATTCTAATTGAATTTTCTTTGGTTTTGTTTACACTTTGGCCACAAAAATTTGCATGAAGCTCGTTATGAGCATTTTGCATATGGCCGCAAAACCTCATTCTGATGGGTTTCGTTTTGTCTGAGATATTGAGGAATATTGACGACAATAAATAAGAGTATGATAGACCACATAATATCATAATACGATGAGCTAGCTTCAGCAGATAAAGTTCTCACAAAAATTCAAGATTCATCAGTTCAGGAAATAGGGATCTTGGCTTCAGGACTGCTAGTAGGGTGAATAATACACTCCGTTTAAATTGTCGACGTTTCGATCCTAATTGGGATCTTCTTAAGGACTGTGAAAGTATTAATTGAGAATTTTTTGGACAAATGAACAATCTTGTTTAAATAATACAAAAACAATACACAAAATCATTAAAAAATGATTTTATATAAAATTATACTCTACTTATACACTCTCATCAATTAGAGCAAAACAGCAGACATGACTAGAATTCAGGTGGAATTTGGTTGTTTTTTTTTTCATTTTATATTATAGTATTATTGTTATTTTATTTAATATTTTTTCCCCATTCCTATATCATTTATGAAATGAATTTTTTTTTTCCTTCAGGATATAAATCAACATAAGCACTCACCAATTTAGTCATATGTATTTCGATGTGCCGAAGTTGCTGAATTTCATTAGACCTATGCTGAGGTATTCTACAGGGTGTTTCCTAAACATGCGGCAAAAATTCAGGGGATTGTTCCTTGGACTATTCTAAGAATGATGATTGATGATTTTTGAAAAACCTCTTTGTTTGGAAGATACAGGGAAAACAAAATTTCAGATAATAACCTTTATTATGACAAATTACATGAAAATTTAACTTAACCTACAAAAACTGTTGAAAATGATCACCTCTAGCCAAAAAACGAATTCAAATGAAAACCGTGTTTAATCTGTATTCCTTTACCATCTGAACTTATCAATTTTAAGTCAAAAAACTGCCGTTTTTTAATAATTGGAATGTTGTTAAACAAATTTAAAAATAAATTGTACCTACTTAGTTAACACAGTGCGGTACGCATTTTTATTTAAACTATTATTAATTTTAAAATATGAAAAATGTTGTTCGCCCTGTATCTTCGAAACAAGAGGTTTTTCAAAATCATCAGGGACAAAACATGCTTAAAATAGTCCAAGGAACAACCCCTGAATTATTGCCGCATGTTTAGGAAACACCCTGTATTCCGCCAATAATATCATCTTTTATTGTTAATTTTTTGTCACGAAACGTATGCGGTTGTTCTCTTCACTTGGCTGATATGTTACTAGACGGTGGTGTTTTGTATTCCTCACTCAGTTCTACACCCACACATCCTTGAGTTCCGTATATAAACAATATTCTACTCGAGTGTGAAATATCACTACCTAGATGTCCTAATCGTGTTTCCTGGATATTCACACACAACTTCTCCCTTCCGCTTGCCACATTGCACATTCTGTTTCTAATCTAGATTTCTCTATTTCAGCCCTCTGCTTGGGTTAGATGTTTGCTGCCACATAATCTAGGCTTGATAAAATACCCCCATGAAATTTTCTTGTTGCTTGAGCAGGTATTTTATTCATATTGACAAATTGGGTAACTGATAATATACTAACTGACGGCAAAACTGCAACACACAAAACGAGCTGTTTAATCTCAATTTTTTTTGGTAAAACATAAATAGTACAGCAAGGAGTAGATTATTGAAATTTGAAACAAAAGGAAGATCTACAATTTCTTTATATTATTATTATTTTTATTATTATTATTCTTATATTATTTTATTTGTTCACCGAGATTATATCGGGTGTCCCAATATGAGTGGTCTATAAGATTATCATGGGAACTATTGATGGTAAAGATTTCAAGTTTTGTGGATCGTTATTTGGCGATGCAAGGTACATTTTTTTAATAATTTAACATTTCTAGTGTTGCCGGATGTACGACAATTTGACAACAACTTTGTTATTTTAAATGAGACATCCGAAATTTCTAATTTTTTATGACACTCCATAAAATATCAAATCTATTCACTCTTACCTTTTCATTCCTATCTTTAACGGTTTTTGAGTTATTGATTATTTTTCGAAATTTAAGATCAAATTGGCGTGTTACTAAAATGACTTTAGTCCGCTCGATATTTGAGATTTAAGTCAGAAATTAAGCAAGACATTAGATATCGATCTGATCTATTTCACTGATTCGTATTTTCTGAGATATTGAGGAACAAAATTTTGAATTACCATATTTTATGGAACATCCTGTACGATTAGGCTCGTTAACGGACTTAACCGAGGTATTCGGGACCCGAACTCATTCTGAAAATTTTAAATCTCTAGGAAAATCCTTTCGAAAGTTATTGTTCTAACGGCCGGAAGGCCCCACGGACAGAATTGAATTTGACCACGAATTCGTCATCAGGGTGTCTGAACCTATCGTTTGAAACCATTTTGGGCTCAAAATTAGAAAATTACAGATTTTTGGACAAAACGATATAGCACCCGTCTAAGTAAAACGAGCGCTCAAAAACCTTCATCAAAAATATTTTAAAATTTGAACAGCTTCTTCTGGGTGTTGCAGTTTCGTTGTCAGTTAGTATATTCAGGATGATTGATTTTCATCTTGAGCAACCGAAATGAAAATTTAATCGAATTTGTTGACCTTTTCAATTATCCCCTATATTGAAGTAATAGCCTATGATATCTCGAAAGAACAGGACAGAACAGAACATTTACTAACTATGTTATTCTCATACTCGAAATAATTAAATACACCTACTATTAATTTCAAAAATCAACGCCAGTTTCCATTCACAGAATTATGTCAATTAAGGAAATATTGAATAATGATCTGACGAAAAGTCCGAAGATTTAGCCGCGCTTGTTGATAATGGAAAAACTATAATTCAATTTTGAGTATCGTGTTCGCTATTGCTTTCATTTCATAAATTCAATATCCTATTCGAATAATGAAAGAGAACAATATTTAGGGTGAGAGGTTTCAGTTGTTGACACCCTGATGAGTGATTGACACTGTCCATATACCGATGTAAATGAGCTATTGGTGCTATCTAAGGTTTTTTTATCTGTCTCTACCTATTCAGAATGTTTTATTTCTATTTGGGTCGAGTTCAATTTCCTCAGATTAGCATCCTGAAAACGGCAATCATTAAATATTTGGCGTGTTATTTTGCAGTAGTGTCAATAAGTGTATATGTTAGAAGTTACTTAAAGATAGCGATTGCATACAATTGCGTGAATTTTCCGATTTTTTTATGTTTCATATTCGTTAGAACTTTCTATTGTTTGGAAAACTCAAGGGATATTCAATTGATGTAAAGTAAACCCTTCAATGATTAATATATTGAGTTTAAACCTTATGTCAATAACTGTGTCAATAATATTACATCGAACAGTGATTGACATAGGCTTTAACAGGGTGAATCCTGTTGAGCTGTACAACTCCACACAGAGATAGAGGACACTTTGCTGGTTTCAAAAAGACCCCACATGAATGGTCTCAAACGATTCGTTTGAATTATACAGGGTGATTCCAGTTTTGGGTCATATTTTCAAAAAATGCTCTAATGGACGAACGAATTATCAAAAATTCATCAAATTTGGTACGTAGGAGGACTGTATCAATGTCCATACAGCTGAGTTAACAGATTGTCAGTTTCCAGGACCGGATTCTATTTTTCTGATATTATCGGAATTTATGAAAAAAAACACCTGTAGATGAAAAAGTCAATAAACCTGTCATGACAGTTTCAAACAACACTAAAAACTCTACAATGAAGAGTAATAAAATCACGTGGCACAACCTACAAATTTAGAGAAAAAAATATTGAATATGCGTACTCGGAGATAAATTTTTGGACGGGCCTAATTCACATGGAAAACCATACCCAATGTATCAAAAGTTGAAGACAGGAGAATATTATCAGTTTAAATCCTCTCGATATTCAAAAATTCCAATATTCAGGTAGTTTTCGTCAGTTTCCAGGACCGGACTCTATTTTTCTGATATTATCGGAATTTATAAAGAAAAAACACCTGTAGATGAAAAAGTAAATAAACCTGTCATGGCAGTTCAAACTACACTAATACTCTTCAATACAGAGTAATAAAATCACGTGGCACACGTACATATTCAGAGAAAAAAAATTGAATATGGTTACTCGGAGATAATTTTTTTGTGCGGCCTAATTCACAAAAAAAACATACCTAAATGTATCAAAAGTTGAATATAAATGGTTAAGATCTTCTACGCATTCAAGTATTCCAATATTCAGGGACGGACTCCCATTTCAGATTGGGTTTTTCAATAGATGATAGGTCGAAAGATTCGCCCTGAATTTGGAACACCCCAAAAAAACTGTTACGGGAGACTGAACATTAAATAACCTACAAGAAATTTTCATGAAATTGCGAGATACACAATAGATTTAACAAAAAAAATTTAATAATCGTACTCAGAGATATTTTTTTGGGCGGCTGAAGTTTAGAGAAGAAACTATACCGAAATGAATGAAAAGTCGAATATTATCAGGTTATATCCACTCCCCATGAAAGTATTCCATAACCCGGATTGTAGGTATTTGTGTTGTTCGGTCTCCCGTAACAGTTTTTGGGGTGTTCCATATTCAGGGCGAATCTTTCGACCTATCATCTATTGAAAAAACCCAATCTAAAATGGGAGTCCGTCCTGAATATTGGAATACTTGAATGTGTAGAAGATCTTAACCATTTTATTCAACTTTTGATACATTTGGGTATGTTTTTTTGTGAATTAGGCCGTACAAAAAAAAATTATCTCCGAGTACTCATATTCAATTTTTTTTCTCTGAATCTGTAGGGTGCCACGTGATTTTATTACTCTTTATTGAAGAGTATTTAGTGTAGTTTGAACTGCCATGACAGGTTCATTGATTTTTTTATCTACAGGGTGATTTTCTTTATAAATTCCGATAATATCAGAAAAAATAGAGTCCGGTCCTGGAAACTAACGAAAATTACCTGAATATTGGAATATTTGAACATCGAGAGGATTTAAACTGATAACATTCTCCTGTCTTCAACTTTTGATACATTTGGGTATGGTTTTCCATGTGAATTAGGCCCGTCCAAAAAATTTATCTCCGAGTACGCATATTCAATATTTTTATTCTCTAATTTGTAGGTGTGCCACGTGATTTTATTACTCTTCATTGTAGAGTTTTTAGTGTAGTTTGAACTGTCATGACAGGTTTATTGACTTTTTCATCTACAGGGTGTTTTTTTTCATAAATTCCGATAATATCAGAAAAATAGAGTCCGGTCCTGGAAACTGATAATCTGTTAACTCAGCTGTATGGAGATTGATACAGTCCTCCTACGTACCAAATTCGATAAATTTGTGATTATTCGTTCGTCCAATAGAGCATTTGAAAATATGACCCAAAACAGGAAATCACCCTGTATAATTCAAACGAATCGTTTGAGACCTTTCATGTGGGGTCTTTTTGAAACCAGCAAAGTGTCCCTCTATCGTCTGTGAAGTATGTACAGTTCAACAGGATTCACCCTGTATATGCAATGAAAGGGTAAGTCCTCTCTGAATTAACACTCCTCACAGTCACACTTAACATGAGAGTTATATGATATATTCCACAGTTATTCGAGTTGATCACAATATTCCGAGAAACATTGGATATGATTCGAAGAGATCCGAAAACCGATTCCATGATGTAGAACAGCTAGTCCTGATTGCCGAAAATATTATCAAATGATGTAATTTTAATTGGAAGTATTCTTTTAGGTTGAAATAAGGCCTCGTTCATCTACGTTGAAAAGAATAATCAAAAAATTTAAGAATAACTCTGAGCAGGTGCTCTTGGGCGTCGTTCATTGGTGGAATAATAAAGCTTTTACCAAATGTTGTATAGGACTTGATATTCATGCTAAGTATATGACTGCAAAATCTTAGCACGATCGGAAAGACATTCTGAGAATTATTCAAGAAATGAAATATATTATGTAAAAAACAAATATTAAAAAAAATTTAATCTATAGTTCAGATGATGCGATATTTTTGAACATTCAGTGTATCAATCTTGATTCGCTAAAAAAATTCACTTGAATCGGTTATCTTGATATGGAAATATAGAGATTCTTCTTTTCAATATTTCAATTGAAGGTCGTGTGGTTCAGATAATACGATCTACTGAAAGTTTTGTATGAACATTCAGTATATCAATTTTCATTCACATATATAAATTTCACTCGAATCGGATATCTTGTTATGGAAATAAAAGAGATTCTTCCTTTAATATTCCAATGGAAGTTTCTAAGGTTCAGATAATGCGATCTTCTTGAAATTTTGCATTAACATTCAGTATAGTAATCTTCATTCACAAATAAATTTAACTCAAATCGGATATCTTGTTATGACAACATTCATTCAAGATTCATTTTTTCAATATTCTAATTGAATTTTCTATGATTCTTTTGATGCTATGGCCACGGAATTTTGCATGAGGCTAATTATAAGCATCTTACATGTGGCCGCAAATTTCATTTTGATTGGTTTCTGTCTGAGATATTGGGAACAAAAATTTGAATGGTCTTATTTCATGGAACACCCTGTATGATTTGTCTGGTAAACGAACTTAAGCGCGGCATTTGGGAATCGAACTCACACTGAAAGTCTATTCGATGTTATCGGGCTTACGGACGGACGCCCCCACGGACAGAATTGAATTTGACCAGTCCTATCGTTTTAAACCTTTTTGTCTCAAAATTCGAAAATTACACACATTTGCGTAAAACGATATATCACTAGTTTAAGTAGAACGAGCGTTCAGAACATGCGATTTCTGGAACACACAATACTAGCTCATTAGAGGTCGACCGAAATAAAAAAATCATGGCAGTTAGCGAGAGTGTGACAGACGTCGATTCGCCACCTAGCTAATAGTCGCAGGCCTTTACGAGATATTTCGTTCCACAAATAATTTTCAAGTGATATTTCTAAATCAATATTTCAACACTTTCCAACAGAAAAACCATTCTTTTGAACACTAAAATCTTGAGCTTGAAATTCAATTCCAAAATCAGTTTCATGATTTTGAATGGATGGACTTCAACCGAAAGTTGTTTTTCCCTCATGATTCACCACAACGTTTAACAATCCGCCTCATCAGAATATTATAGCGTGACTCTAATATACATAAATAAGTACCTTAAAAATACGCAGGTACTTCTCGCTTAATAGCAGTAATACGCGAGAGTGAAATGAGGCACCACCACCATGTACAACATCAATCTTATGACTTAATTTTCATAGAAACGATGTTACTTCACACCCATAATCTACGCCCATGTGTGTGAAAACAATACATACGGTGGGTAAAAAGACCTAGTTATTATAATGAAAGTTTAAATCGTTGTATGGTAGCTTCATTAAAGTACAGATTATTATTTATGCCGGGCAAATATCCGGTATTACCTCAACTATTACTTGTGGCCTTTTCATAGAAAAACGTTTAACTTAAAATAATGATAAGGCACAAACATGGAATGAATACCAGAAGCATCGCGGATAATGGGCCACCATTACCAGGATAATATGCCACTGATATCGTAATTTTCTTGGAGGGTATCAATACAATATAACCTGTCCGGTTGAAGAAGAAAAATCATATGGCTGGCATGCGAAATGTATCATTACTTCGTAAGTTATGGACTTTCTGGTAACTTTAAAGATTTATTAATGAACAGAGGGATGTCCGTCATCAAAATTCAAGGGTTCAAAGAACGAGAAAATTTTAATCGGATGTGTTGCTTGAAATTGGGGTTTTTCAATTACGATCTAAAATTATTTATTATTATGCATCGAACAGGCAAAAAACTCTGAATCTGACTTAGGTATATATGGAAAAAAAATCAAAGGAAACGAAAAAAGCCTATACACTTGCCAAAGAGGGAGAACGAATTCCATTCATTGGCCCAGAACCCTTCTGTGATATAGGATAATGTACTTATAAGGAATTTCTGGAGAACGAGAAAACCGAATGGAAAAAAAACTCTGGCGGATCTCCTAGGGATGGATCATTCCACTTAGTCCTTCGGAACTTTGAAACAGCAAGATCCAAAAGATATCTGGATCTTGGTAAGAAAAAATTATACCTTTTCACTGTCTTTCTTACAGGACACTGCCGCCTGTTGAGGATTGCATTATCGGACACTGTTGAGTGAAGGTTCTGCAGGGAGGGGTCACGGAATGCTTTGCCATTGCGAACCTAAGGAAATAATGCTTTGGGCGAGAAACTTTTGGGAGTGGGGAATAAGCCTCGTTGAAGCCTTCTTAGATATTGCATCTGGCGAGCTGTACAGTTATGGGGAAACAGCTCTGTAAGGGGCACAAAGACCTGAGGTCACAGTGAATAGGTAACCCCTTTTATTACTATAACTATATAGAAAAGAAAATTTACTACCCTTTCTTTGGAATTAGGCAGAATACGCCGTCGTAGGTTGATATTTCAATAGATTTCTGAAAATATGCAAATTAAAAAATAGTCAAATAGATATTAGAACTCGATAACAATTCTATATATTCGAATTATTAACGTATTCAAGCGGGATATTGAAACATACCCTCAAAATTCGAAATTTTCCTGCCATTTCAATTTTTTTTCCGACTGGATTCCAAGTTTCGAAAATATTCAAAAAATATATAAAAAAAATATTTCAACCCAAAGAATTATTTCACCGATTTGGTCTAATATGGGCACACCTAAAAAATTTAGATTCCACACCTGTTCTGATGTAGCTCATTTCGTTCGAAAGTAGGGAGACTTACTTTTGAAATATCTGTAACATGTTAGATTTAGAATAATGTATTAAAAAAAAAACACAAATAACCATACCCAGACCTAGACCCAGACCTACAGCTTTCGTAAGTACTTCTAAGCGGACGTCTTAGCCCTTACAGCCACCGAGGCGGTTCTTCATTGCAGAGATAACTTATCTGTTATAATGAAATGGCAGAAGACTTCATTTCAAATATATATCAACATGTCAATTCTATATTTCCGTGGCCTCCCTTATGTTATAGTGTTAATACAATTTGCCATGTATTGTTTTTCAAAAGGAAAAATATTCTAGCAAATCCTAACCTTTCAACTTGAATTGTTTCAGAATATAGTGTTTATTGAAATATTATTTGTGCTATTGCCATCATCTACGCTCCTTTTATTCAACGTTTCGGCCATTATTTGCCAGCCGTCGCCGTAGCCAGGAAAAACAGTCAATATTCCGTGTATAGTTTGAGGAAACTTTCGAGGGCACGATGGTTTTTTTATCAGAATTATAATTCTCATTCTTGAACCTCCTCATTATCGTACTGAAACGAAAAGAGGCCCTATTATTGATGTTATAGGCTGCCACGTTATTGAAATGTTGGATAATAGAAGCAGAAGTAATGAAAATAGCACAAATAATTTGTCAATAAATATTTCATCATCAAGTATGTCACGTCAACCAAATATGTAGTGGTTGTTTCTATAGTTTCCTATGTTCGGAGTCGGTTAGGGGGGTTTCTGCAGATAAATATTTCATTATAAATATTCATTCAATTTCACTTCCTGGCGGAAAATACAATCCTTCAACCCTATTTATTTTATATACTACACCTTTTCGTGTCAAGTGATCGTTTTCTGAAGACGACGAGGTAGTCGTCCACATTACGAACACGATTCAGAAAAAACGAGTTACGGGTTGTGTGATAGTTCGAAACGCGGAAATATTAAACTTCAAAAACAACGCAACGACTCACCGTGCGGAGTTTTATTTCTCTGTAATAAACGAGGCTCAGCATACACCGCCCGAAGGAATGCAGTTAACGTAATTGTATGCCATTTCAGCACTCGTTCTAGTCGTTCTGTACGTAAATAAGGTTTTCTTCAGTTTTCCGTGCTGGAGAAACAGACATTCGATAATGGGGAAGAATGAATTAGTTCATTTTGCTATGCGACGCTGTGAACTTTCGAAGGGAATTATTCAATTTAATGATTCATATACCGGGTCCGCACTCGAAGTGTAACCTGTTTCAAGCCATCCATGCACCGGCATGTGACATCAGCTAAAGGGGGTTTCCAATAAGAGATGTTATTTGATAGTCAAAGAAAAATTCTATTTTTCAATATAAATGATCGGATGTTTATTCCATTATAAAGAAGAAGCTATGCAGTTAATAGTGGAAAATGACATCAGCACCACGACCACGATTACAGGACCATAGCCTTTTAATGAATGTTTCAAAACCAAATCGTAAAGTGCCTGACATATGTCATCGATAGCCTCACGATTCCATCTTTGAAGTATTGAATCGACGCTGGGCTATTGGCGTAGACCTTCTCTTTCACGTGGCCCCAAAGGAAGAAGTCGCAAGGTGTTAAATCACAAAAACTCTTGGGTTTTTCGAACCCCAGATGCGACAATTTGCTTGTTGACGAAACCAACGAGGTGGAAATGAACCTGATCACTCAAGATGATTTTTCGATGGAATTCCGGATCATTTACATGCGTTTTCAACGACCCAATCAGCAAAAGACACGACGTTGTTAATGATCTGACGGCTTTGAATTCTTGTGTTAACTGAACTTTATAAGCCTTCAGACCCTAATCTTTATGAAAATACGGTGCAATGACGTTTTTGGAATGCCTTATTTCAAAGAACGACAAGGAATGGACAAACCTGGGTTTTTAAACACTTTCGGCTACAGCAGCAAATTCTCGGCTGTTCTTGAGGGACGTGAACTGGTTTTATAATTCACATCAGTAACTGTCCCAAAAGCTCGAATTTTTCCACAAATCTCTTTATGTCGGTCCGACAAGGGCTTCAGGACGACCCAAAAATGTTCGAGTTTACGAAGCGTCTGTGCCAAACTTTCACTATTTTTATAGTAAATTTTAATAATTTCAATGCGTTCTTGAAGCGTATATCGTTCCATTTTTATTAATGGCGTAGTTTCTTCTTGTCAAATGTCAAACAACGACAGCTTCAAACGTGACATCTACCGAAATAGCGAGATATTCAAAATAGCACCTCTTATTGGAAAAACCTTTATTTAGAAATTTGCTAAGTGACAATTATATCTAAGTATTGTTTACAAGCGTACGGCGTACGAAAGCATTTTGCTGAATGTTTACTCAAAAAATTTAAAAAGACTTGAAAGAGCGAAGGATTTGTTTTGTGGTCCGAACGTTGTTTTTTCTGTCAGAAAAATTGTTTTCACTTTAGCAATTTGTAAACAAAGAACACACAGAACGATAGAGTTCACCTGATAAACCGCCCATCTGATAATCTGAATCATCGATGGGCTACCAGGAACCAGCACCCGCTAGAAATAATCGTTTTTATTGAGCTGGCGTCGAAGTTAATGCGACATATTATCAGAAAAACTGTTCTTCAAGCTACTTTAAAAGCCGTGGACATACAAACATTTCGGTTAGACCATAGACGTCCAACAAGACTCTGTACCAGCTCACAAAGCGTAAGCGAACCAAGAATGGTTAAAAAAAACGTTCGAAATTTGGATTTTGGTTTTTGGATTGAAAAATATTGAGAATTATATGATGGAACTAAAAAAAATTATTTTGTGGTTTGTTTCAAATTGAAATTGAAAGAAGAGTTGTCTTTCAAGATAGAACCTGTTGAAAGTCTACCAAGAGATTATTCATACCTACCTACTCAATTTCATTTTAAAATCAATATATGTATACAAAGGGCGCAGACAAGACTACAGTCTCATTGTTTATGGAAAACAATGCTACAGTGTATGAGCGCCATCTCAGGTTTAAAATTTGAACTAATGTTATTATAGAATGGTTAAAATTCTGTTTCTATGATAATTGATTATTAGTGCCGAAATCAATATACAGTAGACTCTCGATAATTTGACACTCGATAAATTGAATATCTCGATAATTTGAAGTACTTTTCAGTTCCCTTGAATAAACTTGATAATTTGAAAAAAATCAACGTGTTCTGACCCCCTCGATAATTTGAAGTTGTAGCTGTGACATCTTGCTCAATAACACTCTTTAATTTGAAGCATAGAAATATACTATTATATATATTGATTTGAAGTCAAATCAACCCAACACTCTATAATTTGAAGTCCCCACTTCTGTGATCCGTTTCATCTTGCACTTGTCTCAATTGAGTTTGCGCAGTCATTGCGTTGAACTAAAACCGGTTTTCGAATTTCGAATTAAAAATGAGTGAAAGAAAGAATAAGGGTCTTTCAATGAGAAAAGATGTTGCGAAATAGTTCGATATTCTACCATCTACATTGTCCATGATTTTAAAGAATAAGGAACGAATCACTGGAAGTGTCTCCAGTATAGGAAAAAGGCTTCGTCAAGCTGAATTTCCTCGCCTGGAGAAAGTCTTTCGCTTAGGCTCTCGGTTTCTGCCTCAGGGCAGAAACAAACGATGAATTCTTCTCAGCTCTCAACTTATAGAAAACACCCTGGAAATGCTAGGCTAGATGGAAGTCACTAACTCAAATGAAAATTGCTTACTTCTTTTCGAAATGAAATACTCATGTTATAATATACACATAAAGATCATGTATGTAGAATATAATACCTAATCGCATATACAATATCATTAGTACCTATGTAGGTACTTCTGATCAAACTCTTGTTAAATTGAATTCATCCTTACTCCCTCTTGTTTATTTGAACTCTTTTTATTTTGAATTCGCGGTAATTTGAACTTTTTCGTTGGTCCCTTGAGTTTCAAATTATCGAGAGTCGACTGTACATGGGAATGTCAGATCACGAACCAGATGGTGAAGCAGGATGCTCGACTAGTGTTTTATGCATGTATGCTGATAAGCTATATCTTGGCTTGATTAACGTCAAATTTTTTTTTGCAATTTCCACAATAGAGGAAGAAATAGTGGCTGCTAGTGAAGCTGCACAGAAATGAAATGGTTATTACAGTGATAGTGGACAAGGAAGCTGCAATTAAATCTGAGTCATAAACCAGAATTCTACAGATGCACTAAGTATATTTATTTAATCCATGAATAAATAATAACCTAAGATTAAGAATAAAAAAGTTTGATGTACTGTGTAGTATGAATGAACTATATGTTAACGACGAAGATAAACACTGAGATTGGGTACATAGCCGTATAGTTGAGCTTAGCCCACTAAAAGAGAATGTGAGTGAGTGATAACCTAAGATTTCTAGATATTACACATGGAAGACTGAATTTATCCAAAATCATGGATTTAAAATATAAAAATAAAACATCCTAAAGGGAATAGATATGAATTTCGCGTCAATGCTCATTACAGTTTTCTTTATATTTCTAATTATAATATTTTATATACAAATTCATCTTCAGTGCCATCTGTAGGTCAAATGTAAACTGTCATGTTCATTTTGTTTTTGTTCAATAATGTGTGGATGCGATGCGACGTAGTGTTTTACACCACTCAGAGCAAGAAGTAAAGTTTACTTCTTATTCTTAGTTAACACTTTCACTTCACACCAATCGAATATTTTCGGAAAAGTTTTTGACATTATTTATTCGATAAATACACTTCAAACAATTGTTCATTTAGGTAAGTTAGTGAATTTCACATGAAAATAAGTGATAATAGATATAGAGGAACCCAACCTTCAAATTTTCAATCTGCCAAGTGTTTACGATTTAACATCCTCGATAACAATTGATGAAAGAGTCTTCTACCTTCTCTCAATACTCAAAGAGGAGAAAGTAAAACCTGCGATACGAAGTCAAGGCACCCATCGCTTGGAAATAGATACATCGTCATAAACATAAACCAAATGGACTAGCCATCGAAAATGGTAATGACGTACAGGTTACAAGATCAATAACCGCTTAAAACATATTCCAGTAGTCAGTGTATACGCCTTTTATTACCAATTACCTCGTCCTCAGGTGTTACAGGCTGTTTATGCAAATGCTCCTTAAAACTAGCCATCGATGACGGAATTCGATATGACCGATTCCTTGGCTCCATACGCTGCTAAGCGTCTGTGACATTCAATACACATTAGGAGCCGTTACTCGTCATGACCCGTCATTATCATAATTCGGCACCTTATAATTGATAGATCCGTGCGCTCGGATCCCAAAAAACTACCGAAATTCCCGTAGTTTTCGGAAGCTCGATCTTAATGATAGACGAAAAAGCGACCGATCGATCCCTAGTTTCGAGATAAGACGGTCAGAATTCAAAATTATGATAATGCATGTAAATGCTCGTGCAGGTCGATTCGAGAGGAAGATTTTAATATACATGAGTACGAATTTAAGTAGTGGTTACAGAACAATAAAAAAATTCAACTTTGTTTTCGAAATTACGAATATATTAAGATAATCGTTGTGCTCTGGCGCCCTCGATTCGAACAATCTTGTGGTTGACTCACTGTCTGTCTGTCTGTATGTGTGTATGTCGATCGGTCAGCGACATATTATGTTTGTCATGGAATATATTTGCAAGATGAAGTATTATTTCCAACGACATCAAAATGAAAGGTGAGTTTAATGTGTATGAAGAAGAACATTAATGACCCCTTCTGATGTTCAATTTATGATATTTCAATGTGCAATTGTAATGGGCAATGAACACAACGCATTCAGCAGCAATACGAGTAATGTCAAAACTCTACTGGAACATAGAAACATAGATAGTTTATTATATCAAATGTATGTCTTGTGCAAATAAGAATGGTTTTCAATAGAAATTTACTCTCAATTCACAATGGCACCGACGAAAAAATCTTGTGATCAACTCTTACTTGCAAAGTGAGATTAATTCCTAGCACTTTGCGATTTTGACTTTTCACTTTACAAGGAATGAAATTCTGCGAAACTTCCAATAAAAATCTGTGGCGTGACATTCTGTGAATTTTGATGTTTTACTTATCTAGTTATATGAGCAGATATAATGTAAAATATGACCATGAAGTTGCTCTTCTTGAAACAATAACAATATCAATTCCATGGTTCTGATTATGCGATGGTCTTGAAATTTTGCATGCACATTCAGGATATCAATCTTCATTCACAAAATATCTCGAATCGGATATATGTTTTTATGAAATAAGAAAGATTCTTCTTTTCAATATTCCATTTGAATTTTCTAAGATTCTGTTAACACTATGGCCACAAATTTTGCATGAGGCTTATTATGAGTATCTTGCATGTAGCCACAAAATTTAATTTCGAAGGGTTTCGTTTCGTCTGAGATATTGAATAAAAAAAAATTTTGAATGGCCATTTTTATAGAACACCCTGTCCGATTCAGCTGGTTAACGAGGTTAACAGCGGCATTTGGTCACGGAACTCACCCTTAAAATCTCAAGTCTCTAGGAAAATCCCTGCGGAAGTAATTGTGCTAACTGCCGGACGGCCCCACGGACCGAATTGAATTTGAATCGATCCATGTTATTTGAGACCATTTTCGGTTAAAAAATCGAAAACTACAAACATTTGGGAAAAAAATATAACACTCGTGGAAATTTGGAAATTTAACCAGAACATTTTGAAAAATACTCTTGGATCAGTGGTTGGAATTATCTGCTCTTCTGTTTGTGTTCACGCCTACTTTTTGGGATGAAAACATTAAACTTTCAGTATTTTGATGATTCAGCACACCTCACTTAAAAGACTAAATTGCAACGAATTTTAACTTATTAGGAAAATAGATTGTGATTTGATATACACAAAAACAATCTAGACCCTCCATGTTGAAAAACATCGAAATTCATTACAAGACCGCTCGAAGGAATTCACTATATCATAATGATCCAAAAGTACAGAATTCATTCATTCTTCTTAATGTTTTTGAAATAATATAATTTTGAAAATTACAAAATTTTGCGAGCGCTCAAAAACGAAACGACTTACATGTGAATAGGGAAATGATGTAGAAACTGAAATATCCAGAAAAGTAATGTAAACCAGAAAAGGGACGCCTTGGAAAATCAAAAAACAGATGATAGTTTGGTAAATTTAAAATACGATTGAGTTTTTTTATTTTCTATATACAATTAAAAATACTTTTAGGACATATTATTAACAATTCATTGAATTCAAGCATTATGATGCTACACCATTTGTATACATTTTCCTCTTATCTCTCCACCAGACATGAAATATCTATGGACGCCATATTGGGCCTTAATTTCAAATATCGAAACCAGAATCTGTATAGCTATTCGAAATGATCGAAAGTAAAAAAATAAAAGCAATAGGTCGCTAACAAAAAACCTCCCAATATCATTATAATAAAGCATAAACAACATTGTAATTTCCATCAACACACACGGCAAAGTATGGCTCGCTGGTATCGCAGTCGGCCATTGTCTGGCTAAGTTTAACCACACGTTTCGTATTAATTGCGATTCGATATCAAACACCGTGTTTTGTAATCGATTTTTGACTAAATTATGGTGATTTTGACGTTTAAACGTGCGCTCGATTCCAATTTTTGCCATTACAATTTTATATCTGGGATAGAACGACACGGTAAAAGTGAACAGAGACAGACTAGCCCTGTTTGTCGACAAAGTTTACAACAACTTGCATAAAAGAAAAGATATGTTACCAATTTAATCTTAATGTTGCAGTTATAGTATCAGTATTTTTTTGTAAAAATGGATTATATATTTTGAGTGAATAAGATTATTGGATTTCACAGAATCTAAGAGTAATAGTAATAGCAGAGTAATAGTTTTTTCGCTCTCACAATGTAGTAGTAAAATAAAAAGAGAGTTAGTTAAATATATTTTACATATAATTAATAAAAAATTTGGCAAGTGAGTAAAGTTCACTGTCGACCAAATAACTGAAAACATTATTCTTGAATTTATCTGTGCTGAGGATGTTTCTGTATTCCTTCGGCAGAGCGTTGTAGCGTTTCATGTCCATATAGAAGGCCCCTTTTCGTACATGGTGAGGGAGTGTCTTGGGTAGATGTAGGAAACAACCTGTCTTACATCTTCTCGGCGTCTGCACCCTTTGAAAAGATTTGGGTTTTTGTGTATGAACGTGAAAATTTCATACACATATACGCCATACACAGTGAGAATTTGTTTTCACTAAATGCGCCTCTACAGGATTCTCTGTATGTTTTCCCTAGAATTAGTCTGAGTGCTCTCTTCTGTAGGATGAAGACTTTGTCAATCTGGTAGCTGACGCCCGGAAAAATTATTCCATAGCATAGCCCACCAAAAACTGAAATTTGGCGAAATGTACATACAGTCTTGAGTAGATGAAGATCGACCTGTTTGCTCAGTACAAAAATGCTATAGGTTACTGAGTTTAGTCTCCTGCATAGGTGATCGATGTGCGAATTCCACTTGAGGTTTGCGCGTTCAGTAGCAAGCCGAGGAATTTCGTGGTGGCTTTTTGGTGCTATTTCCAAAGTATCTGACTTGGTGAACTTCTGTGGATACGTTAGGCGACACCTATCAGTTGAGAATATCACCCATTCGGTCTCAGAGCTGTTCAATATAATACAATATCTACTAGTGTAGTATTAGTACTTAATGTGGATGCGAAAAACTACTCTTGCAACAACGTAGAGCTTCATCTCTGAATGTGGCCACCACTGACGCGATGGTCATTTTGAGGGTGTGAATGATAATTTTTTTATGGTGAGTGTACAGTAATCAAACGCACAATTTAAAATTATTTTCATACATACAGTGTATTCCAATACAAAGATGCACACCAAAGTTTCACTTTTTTAAATGTGCCACCCTGTTTATAACCTCAAAAAAAAGGCAAGCTCAAATTATGATGAGTTTCTTCAGATAACTCTGTACATTATTGGACCATTTACGAGATTTCGTTTTGTCTGAGGAGAGAAATACAATTTTGAATAGCATATCTTAACACCCTGTACGAACCCAACCGTGGCATTTAGGAACCGAAAATCTCAAGTCTCTAGGGTATCCCTTCCAAAGTTATCGACGTTATTGTGCTAACGACCGGCCGGACGGCCCCACGGATATAGAATTGAATGTGACAACACATTCGTCATCAGAGATTCGAACCCTATTATTTGAGACCATTTTCGGCTAAAAATTCGAAAATTAAAGACATTTGGGCAAAACTTTATTGCACTCGTTTAAGTAACACAAGAGAACAAAAATAGAAATTAAATCAAACATTTTAAAAAAATACTCTTTGATCGGTGACAGGGATTATCTGCTTTTCTGTTGGTGTTCACACCTACTTTTTGGGGATGAACATTCAACTTTTAGTATTTTTACGATTCATCACACCTCACGTAAAAGACTGAATTGTAACAAATTTTAACTTATTAGGAAATAAGATTGTGATTTGATTATACACGAAAACAATCTAAAACCTGCATATTGAAAAACATCGCAATTCATCACAAGATCCCTCGAAGGAATTCACTATCATAATCATCCGAAATTTCAGAAACCGTTCATTCTTTTCAATTTTTTTGAACTCTCATTTCACTCCACAGAAAACTAGAAATTCGGAAATCAAAGAATTTTTCAAAGTCTCATTATTATGAAGCCAAAAACGATTACACTCTGAAAAATAGTATATTATGCAACGAGCGTATAATGACAGCTACAATTCCCGAGGTGATGCTTAGGCTAGTGACCAAATCACTTGAATTACAGCCATTATACGCTAGTAACATACTAACCTTATTCACTACGACTGAATATATTTCTCGAAAATTTTAAAATTTGGCGACTGCCACAAGACCCTTCTATGACAAGCGTGGAAAAAGTCAAGTTGACACATGGTCAATTGACACTGGTCATTGTATATTTTGTAAAAATGATTTAATCGATATGAAGAAAGAAGATTTGGCCATCGATTGATAAGGTATTACCATATTGGCAGACTAAGCAGAGAATAATATAATTGATCAAACCAATCAATGTTGAATACATACTTCGGAGCTAATCTCGTCCTCGTTCTAAGTAAATGCAAGGAAGTGTTATCGAAGAGAGCATCCATGGATAGGTATTTTGCCCTACTTGGGCTCATCAGCATGGGAAATAGCTCTGCATGATATGTCGAGCTGTGGATGTCTGGTTCTGGAAGATATAGGATACTATGCCGCGGTTGGGTTCGTACAGGGTGTTCCATAAGATATGATTCACAATTGTATTTCTCTCCTCAGACAAAACGAAACCAATCGAAATGACATTTGCGGCTACATGCAAGATGCCTATAAGATAAAGAAAAAATGACAAGCAAAAAAATGCTTTGAATAATCATCCCAGTCATCTGAAGAAGGTTCTGTGAGCCTATAAATTGAAGATTGTATTAATTTCGATGATTCCCATTTTCAATTTATCTATGCTTCAAAGATGCTATATAGTCTCATGCAAAATTTTGTGACCGTAAAGTTAACAGGACCACAGAAAATTCAATTTGAATAATCTTTATATACCCCTAACAAGACATACAATTCAAGTGAAATTTATTTTCTGAATGAAAATTGATATACTAAATGATCGTACAAAATTTTAAGAGGTTCGCATCGTCAGAACCATGGAATTTAATTTTTCAATTATCGATTTATTACATATTTCAATTTTTGAATAATTTCTAGAATAGTGCTGAGATTTTGCGTTCTTGTACTCAGCATATGAATCTCACGTCCTATATAAAATTTTGTGGTAAAAGCATTATTAAGGCTTTCTTGAATTTTTCCATATCCAATTTGTCTCAAGCTTTTACACTAGCATATCTAGAAAAGTTTATATATTTTATAATTGAATTTATTCTTCACTTTTCCACTATTCAGTTTGAATGCGGTTCGTTCCAAAATTTTTATCTTCATAAACTATTATTCAATGGAATATGCAATTTTCTCGGTGTATAGAAAATGACGAACACTCAATAACGATTTATATTTGGGTTAGTCGGTATTCAATCTTCAACAATGATTATTCTCATAGTATTAATGACAAGTTGTCATATTTCTTTATTCAATTGTTCAGGTTATTTTGCAAACCTCATGAATGATCGTCTTTTAAGACGCAAAGCGTTACAGCAGTTGAGTGCTTTCATTAACACAAAATTGATCGTATGACGTCAATCCTAGATTAAAATGTATGATCTACAAAATTTACAGTTGCTCCAGGTGAATAGAAAAGTTCTAAATTATGATGAAAACATTGTTCGGGCCTTGTGTTACGCTACGAAAAATCTTCTTGGGATCAGTTAACTTTTCTCCTTTTCTGAAAATTAGCAGCAGGTTCTTATCCGATTCATATTTTTTATCATTTTTTTCTATCCACTATTCTTCTTCAACTTGATATGATAACGTATAGGTCGTCTTAATGATACATGAATTTTAATAAGACCCATCCATATCAAAACGGTTTTCCATATTTCTAGAACGATTTCCATTGATATACCGACATATACTCATAACTTAGTGAGTAATTAAATAATGATACTACTCCCAGATTTTTTCCAATAAATCATTCTCATGAATCGTTCGAAATGATTATTTATTTATTTATAATCCATTAACAAATTCACCCAACCAACTTATTTTATATGAGAGTTCTTGAATCAATTTCCTCCTTTTCCCGAACTCTTATTTGCAATGAATACTTCAATTAGTTTAACAGGATGAAAAAACTTATAGTTACAAAGATATATTTACCACCCCCCTGAAATGAATTTAGTTGATTTTTAATTTATTATTTAGGAACTACTACTGATGTGATAATTAAACTGATACTTTCATTCATTTCTATGGAATGCTTCAGTATATACCTCAAAAAAAAATCAATGCCTTGCTAGACATCTGAATGAAGAAGGTTTAGCCTGAATTTTACCATTATATTAATATTTTTTTTCGGTTTTCAAAAATGTTCAATTGAATTGAACAGCGAATTTCTCAGAAAACTTCTGAGGATCACAAAATAGGGCGGAATATATCATTTGGCCCAAGTGTTTGTAATTTTCTTATTTTGAGCCGAAAATGGTCTTAAAGGATAGGGTTCGATTCCCTGGTGACGAATCCATGGTCAATTTCAATTCTGTCCGTGAGGCCGTCCGGCTGGCTGGTTCGGTTCCCAAATGCCTCGGGTAAGTTCGTCAACCAGCCAAATCGTTCCATAAATGGCCATTCAAAATTTTATTCCTCCATACAGAGTGACTGGTAACGTAACGGACAACGGCTAACTGGAGATAGAGGACCTCAAACTGAATGAGATTTGGGGGTTCAAATGTCCCATAAGGTTATTAGTTTCAGAGATACAATGTTTTTTGCAAAAGCGTTAGAACTATAAACTCCCATATCTTCGTCAATATGAAAAATTTTCCGCTGGCACTTAGCAAGCTTGTTACTATACAAATTCTCCATCAGATAGAGAAAAAAATGTCAAAATTTGCAGGTCCGTATTCTAAAATTTCAATTTCCGTGACAGGTGAGAAATATCACTTTATATGAGATAAAAAATTGAAATGGAAAATTGGAATCTACAAAAAACACTAAGTAAAAATGTGTTTTTAGTTTGAATGGCACAAATTTCTTATAGTTTTTTGATATGTTGAAAGTCGAGTATAACAATTTATTCATATTGAATTCAAGAAACATACTATTCCCGAAAAAAAAACACTGAATTTGAAATGCCTCAATAATACTGACGCATTTTAAATATTCCTTCACATCTTGAAATAAGGGTTTTATCATCAGGAATAGTAAGTTTCTTGAATTCATATGAATAAATTGTAATATTCGACATTCAACATATCATAAAAACTATAAAAAATTTACGCTATTCCAACTAAAAACAGATTTTAACTCTGTGTTCTTTGCAGATTTCAATTTCTTATTTCAATTTTCTTTGCCTCATATACCGTGTGATATTTCTCACCTGACACGGAAATTGAAATTTTTTAATACGGACCTGCAATTTTGAAAATTGCTTTCTTATCGAACTGATGGAAATATGTATAGTAACAATCTTGCCAAATATCAGCGAAAAATTTGCCATTATTACGTAGATATGGGAGTTTACAGTTTTAACACTGTTGCAAAAAACACCCTATATCTCAGAAACTAATAGCCTTATGGGACATTTGAACCGCAATTCTCATTCAGGGTCTTCTAGCTCCAGTTAGCAGTTGTCCCTTACGTCACCAGTCACCCTGTATATCTCAAGGAAACGGAAATTATCGAAAAGAAATTTTAAGGCCACATGCAAGATGCTCATAATAAGCCTCATGCAAAATTTGATGGCCCATAGTGTTTACAGAACCATAGAAATTCAACTGTAATATTTAAAAGAAGAATCTTTATATTTGTGAATGGAGATTGGTGTATACTGAACTTCATGCAGAATTCAAGAGAGGATCGCATCATCTAAACCATAAAATCTAATTTCTTTTCAATTATCGAATTTT
>CM024242.1:32115215-32237441 GCA_013421045.1 Propylea japonica
CTAGAGAATACATATAAAAGCGAGACAATTAAGGTGAAAGTTTTGCCAAAAAGGATGAAGTGAAAATGAAACATATATGGACCTGTTGTATTGAAGTAACAAGAATAATTACGCACTGCGGAATGCACAGTCATAGCTCGATCGATCGTCGCCGGGGGCGTGTCTAGTTTCATCTACCGGCTGGGAGCCGAGGAGTGTCGGTCCGTACATCGCTATCAAACACTAAAACTATACCACCAAGAAATAGGAAAAATCCAATTGAATGGGCCACTACAGCATCGGTGTCACTAGGGGGGAGCACTGGACAATGATGGCACCTGTAAGGGAACCACCTATCAAGAAGACGGCGAACGTGGGGGGACGTCGTAATTGTAGCCTCTGTGAAAATTCGGGTCTCCGACTATGAGACAAGAGTAAAAATTGACGGAAAAATGAAATCAGCCTGCAAGGGGGTGTAGTGTGCCCCTACTTAAGGGGATACTGCTTCGACACCACGGTAGGAGAAGTACTTGGGAAAATGCTCCCTTAACAACATGTGAAGAATCTCTCAGCCTGCTGTATCAAGGATCAGCTAACTTAGTATCCAATCAATTTACAACCGAACAGATCTTAGTCGTAGAAGACAGCTCCAAAGTGTTCGCGGTAACCCTGGTCAAGAGGATCTGCTATGTCAAGTGGAGATTTGGCAGACTGAACATCCCCGAATTCTGGTCCTACGGTGAGGATCAGAAGGAACGAATAACTGCCAAGATGAACATCCTACCCCACAACGCAGACCTGATGGCCTATGTGAATAGCAAATTTTATATGTAGAACAAGCGTATGCTCGAAGACTCGACCAAGTGTACACCGACACCGTGCACCGACGATGTCTCATGCACAGAGAGATACTGAAGAATCGACTGCTGATGGCACCCTTAGTACCAAACACCCTGAGTCAGTTAGTCAAGGAAAGTGGAGGATACGTGGGCCGTGTGGTTAGGAGAAGCTCTATATATCATGAAATGCATGCCCTGAATGTGAAGATACGACGAACAACCAAATGCTACAATGAGTTACCGATACTGGTCAATAACCAATCAAAATTTATGGCTCCGGTAACCAGAGTAATCCAAAATTATGCTGAAGAAGTAGATTGCAATGGGCTAATGCCACCACTTTACAAAATCGACGATCAATGGATGGGACTGAGCCCGTATCCTACCCTAAAGAAAGCACCAAAGGAACTGATACCTGATTCTGATGCTAAACTAGAATTTGCACCCATTCAACCGATCGGCGCTCTAGGAATTTACACGCAAGATGAAATAACCAGAGCACAGCGCGTCCTGAGTTTCGGTACTGAGAGGAAAGCAGTAGAAAACATTATCGTCAGACGAATTGTAGGAATGGAGGCCTCTGATCAAGGGTTTAACACGATCAACATGTTCAACACCGAAGAGATGAAAGAACTGGACACACATACCGCACGACAATTATGGGGATGGTTTACCGACGTCGGCGTGTTCATGAGCGGAACTCATGGGTTTTATGCTATATTCCGGATAAAAAATACGGAATACGGAATAGGCGTGATACTCAATGGACTTCATTATACGAGATCTTGGTTGCGGAATAACCCTTTTTGCCAGCTTATGGAATACCCTGACCATGTGGGTAGTGAACAGACACCGGTCTAGGCAGGACAGAATTCGAGGAAACCAGGACCCCGAAACAGGCATAGATACGCCAGGGGAGACAAGAACCGCTAGGTTATACCCAACGTTGACAGCGAGTGCGCCACATTGGACGGATGGAGAAAGTGCGAGCGGGGTGTCGTAGATCGCGAACTCGGCACAGATACGGTGTAGGGGGACTGTCAGCACGGTACCAAGCGAGCTCGGGAGTCCCATCGGTCATTAGCATCGACCACTAAGTGCGGTACGCGGCCCATATGTTAGACTAGGTCATAGTATGAAGGTGAAGGTCATTCCCGAGGCACAGGTCAGTTCCGCTTCCAGGTATAGGAGTCCCATGGGGAAGGAGCCAGCCAGCGCTCAGATGCGGAGGTTAATAAGTGTCCGCGGTAGTGTAATTGAAATCCGAAAAGTGGACACAATAAGCTCCATGTTGGAGACGCGGAGTGAATACACGGGTTAACTAATTGTCTTATCCCTGAACTCTTGTACGTTTGGTTGAGTTGAATTTTATGTCATGCCCTCATGCTTTTGATGTGATCCGATTTCTTTTTGTTGTTTGTACCGTTCTTTGATTTGAATTGATTTCATAAGTTATGCTGATCATCAATTTGATTTGATTCTTATGTTATATACTCACCTCTGATTTGGAATGAATTCCATGTTTTATGCCAATGAACGACTTGAATTGATTCCTATATTGTATGCTCATATTCGAGCTGATCTGATTTCTTTATGTTTATGCTGAATGATAAATTGATTTCCTCGTGACTAATGTTGATTTCAGTCAGTCTTTGTTTGCCTTCTCTTGTAAAGTTAATTATTAGATTTTAGTGCATGCCGCTTGTACTTATGAATATTGCGCATGTTAGGTACGTAATTGCTAGGTAGTCTTAAAAAAAAAGGAGACGATGGACAAGTGGACCCCTGAAAGATGTGTTAAGAAAAGTTATGGCAACCGATGCCAAAACTTTTTCAAAGGGGGAAGTAATGTAATGAATCAGATTTAGCGTAAGTTAATGAAGCGTTGAGACGTTGAACTCCACATTCCATAATACAATAATATAATATGATATACCGTAATTAGTTAGATTTATATTTTCTTAAGCGATAACGGACGGGAATTGTGTACACGAGCACAGGATATGTGTAAGCAGAATCGTTGGTTATCAGGTTAAGTTTTTCATAAAATATCACGTAGAATTCAGACAGGTTTCCTGGTTGACGACGGTGTAGGTTTACAGTCTGAGAACCGTAAATGCTCCGATAGCAGAAATTTTCATGGCCGCTGCGAGGAAAACGCAACTAAGAAAAACCCGAGCAGTACCTCCCTATACATAAAGAAGGGAAGCAGCGAATCTAATTGGGTGTAAAAAATCGAAAACACCAAGATGGTTCCCGTATAGACCAATAGCTAATAGAAAATTCATAAAAGTATGATCTCGATATTTTCAATCCGCCGGGAGAAAGGGACGAAGCGAGGTTCTTTTCTTTAGAAGACGAAACAGAAAGGCAGTAACTGATCAAGTTTTACGTCGAGAAGACTTCTTTCAGTTCTCGGTTTTCGGTAAATTATTCTAAAACAAAGTCAGAAAAAATTAGTTATTCCAAATTAGTAAAGTAAATTGAAAAACTTAAGTGATACGTGATTGGTCCAAAGAGCGCCGAAACCTAAAAGATTTAAGAATTACATCGTTATTAAAATTTCCTCGATTACGTTCCGTCGGTAGCCGTGGTGGTACAGAAAATACGTCGTCGCGAATTTCGGGAGTGAAGTCAATTAATCGAAAAGCGAAAGTTGTGATATTGCGGTACAGTTAAGGATTAATCAACCTACATCATCGCCGGAATCAACCACCGAGGATAAAGGTCAGATATTTTAATACGCTCTGCTTATTTTTGTTGTGGTCTTGGTAGAAAAGCTGCACGACTGCTTTTAAAATTATCGAAGGGTCCAAAGTCCTGAAATCTCCACTATTTCTAATTCAATATCATGTGTTAATTTGTTACGTTATTCGAAAAACCTATAATCTCCCTAAGCTCAGTTGATTAATAAATATAAATTGTCTTTGATTTGACGGGAGCTTAATCTTGTATTTTTGTCTGAAGTAAATAAGTTCAGATTTTGATTGATGAAGAGTTAAAAACTTTTTTCTTTTTGTTGTTTGTTCCTTTTATTCATTTGACCGGATTGGTCCGCAACAGTGTGTGTAAAGTTTTACATAGTTATTTTATTTAATATACGTCTCAAATTGAATCGCTTGAGTTTAATTTTCCCTACTTTCCCTTAGAAAATATAAACACTAAGTCCTGTCCCAGCCCTAGTGCGACGGGCCGTACCCACACTTTCTTCATTCAGGAGAAAGATCTTCAAAACTTTCTTAACATCTTTCTTTTTTTTTTTCATTTTAAAGTAATAACACTCCTTGATGGTGGAAAGCCGCTCTTCCGTCAGATCTCGAAGGGGGTGTTCATTACACTGAATCTATATGTCGTTTGAGATTGCCTTTTGACTTGCAGTATAATCACAAACTGCCAATTTATGTTGTTTCAAATCCAAATGAACAGAATCTAGATGCAATTTGAGATTGATTTTTTTTTGACTTGCAGCATATTCACACTGTTCACATTTATATTGCTTCAATTTCAAGTGAACTGAATCTATATGCAATTTGAGACCGCTTTTTTTACTTGCAGCATATTCACACTGTTTCACATTTATGTTGTTTCAAATTCAAATGGACTGAATCTATATGTTGTTTGAGATTGCATCTTCGACTTGTGGTAAAATCACAAATTGCACATTTTTGTTGTTTCAATTTAAAGTGAACTGAATAATGCAACTTGAGATCGTTTTTTCGACTTGCAGCAAATTACAAATTTCACATGTTTTATGTTGCCTTCAAATTCAAATGAACTACATCTATATGTCGTTTGAGAGCGCTTTTTGTACTTGCAGCATATTCACACTGTTCACATTTATGTTGTTTCAATTTCAAGTGAACTGAATCTATATGCAATTTGAGATCGATTTTTCGACTTGCAGCATATTCACACTGTTCACATTCATATTGCTTCAAATTCAAATGAACTGAATCTATATGTTGTTGAGTTTGGTTTTTGAACTTGCAGCAAATTCACAATGTTCACATTTATGTTGCTTCAAATTCAAATGAACTGAATCTATATGTTGTTTGAGATTGCATCTTTGACATGTGGTATAATCACAAATTGCACATTTTTGTTGTTTCAATTTTAAGTGAACTGAATCTATATGTGTTTTGAGATTACGTTTTGTACTTGCAGCATATTCACACTGTTCACATTCATGTTGTTTCAAGTTCAAATGAACTGAATCTATATGTCGTTTGAGATAGCCTTTTAGACTTGCAGTATAATCACAAACTGCACATTTATGTTGTTTCACATTCAAATGAACTGAATCTATATGTCGTTTGAGAGTGCTTTTTGTACTTGCAGCATATTCACAATGTTCACATTTATGTTGCTTCAAATCAGTAGCACCAATATGTTGTTTGAGGTCAGCTCTTTGATTTGCAACATAATTAGATGGTTTCTGCTCAAATGATCGTTTTCTGAATTGAATTTTTGTAACACTAGCATGTTCCGAATTGAATTTCACAAATACTGAAACGTCTTTCATTTTGATGATGAGGGATATCACTTCTGAAGTGGGGGAGTATTCAACTTCATAAAATTCATCCGAGGACCACCTTTGCCAATTTCAGTTATAGTTTCTAATTTCATCCTGTCATGAATACCATTTTCATCGATGAATTGTTCAAAAATATCGATGTTTTCAAGTTTCAACTCCTCCATTATCGATGTGTGTTGATCATCTAGATGTTGACCCTGTAAATATCAAGAGTGAATTCTTATGTTACCAGAACAGAATCGAAAATATAATATCTGAAAAATTTACGGTTTGTCGTTCAATCAGTAATTGTTAAATGGATGTATGGACAGAAACCATGCGATCAGTAAGTTTTCTGGGTATAAAGCCCGCTGCCAAACCATCGAACAAAGCTCAAACATGTTCGTACCATATACTTCTAAATTTCTATACCGCTAACATGGATCCACTTTTCTGTTACAAATTAATGCAGCGATCAGTGTTACAATGGCTCAATGAATTCACCGTGCAGGCGACAAAACATAACCCCGAACAGTTGAATTTGTCAAATGAAAAATTACTAAAAATCATAACCTCAATTTTTCACGTCTTGGCAAATTTCGAGTTTGCACGTGCGTAGATGATTGATAGAGATATCGGAAATGGAAACTCGATTGGCTTCTGCTGACCAGCGATACGCACTCTAGTGGTTGAATTCGAAATAGATCTAAGATTGTACGTATTTCAGTGTAATAATTTCGTAATTGTTCATAAACTTTTGTTTACAAGAAGTTTTCAAAGGAAAACTGAAATTGTTATCCTCTTCAATATGATTTCGATCGGAAATGACTACTGTGTGTGCCTCGATGCAATTTATGGGCGAAAAAATTGCAAACTTTAGGATATAGAGATGCAAGGATATAGTTATCACTTCTTCCCTCAAGTAAATCAAATGAAAATATATCTTGAAACCGAGTTTGGAAGGGAACTAATAGTAGAAGAAAGGCTCGTATTTTAGATACTTCAACAAATATAGGAAAGTATTTCATATTGTCGCTTTAACCTCTTACGTCAGAATTTTTATTGGAGGTTTTGATATTACAGCAGAATACGACAAGCTCTCACTACTTCTTAGATCATTTGATATTAAGGTACGCATACAACATATTATTTCACAACCTGTACTTGGCTATTGCAGAATTGGTAAAGATTCATAAAATATTTCTACATATCTTCTTGTTTATACTATAGGACGATACAGCAAATTGTTTTTTAATCAAGGCATATTTTCTATAGACGAACCCTTATTTTCTTACATCAGCCTTCTGCTGATTCCATAAACACTTTAATTTTGTTTGTGATATTTCTTCAAGTTTGGAAAGTTTTTCCCCGAAAAGAAACACACAGCAGAAAAGGAAAGAAAACCATGAGTTTGACATGATTCTGTCATGGATGGATTAGAACATCATGCACCTGATCAATTTAATTAAAACAACTGAAATGATATGTTAACATTTCCTCTTCACTCCACCTTCACAAGAACATATCGTGCATATTAGTTTGTTTTACTTTATCACTCTCCATCAATTTTATGAGGTTCTGTATAAGGGCTAGGGCAATAGTTTTTGAACACAAGGAGAAAATGTCTATAAAACTGGACCCACAATTTTTTTTCCAACACATTATAATATTCGCAGTGTCTACAATCCCGGTACCGGTAACCAATTTTTTCCCGGTAGATTGTATGACGTCACCCATATAATGCAGAGAGTACCGGGATACAAGTGAATACCGGTAAAAAATGTCGTTGGTAGTCTCGAAGTGAAACACATAATCTAACTCTAATGTTTTTTTTGTTATTTGATGTGTGAAAGTGTTAGGTGAATTTACGCTTAAAATTTTAAATGGTTTTTAGTGTTGGACAAACTTTCGAAAGTTTTAAAGAATTTGAGGGGACTTTGAAAGTGCATGATGAAAAGAGAATTTGCGAAGTATTGGAAAATGGACGCCCGATTAATTTCGTCCAGCAGAATGAAAAAGGTAATAAGACCGGAACTGCGGTATTATGAATTGAAATACTTTTGTATTTTCGAATTATCAAAATCAAAAATCAAAGATATGAAACCACAGTTGCATAAATTCAGAAAATCAAACAAGGAATTAGACGAAATTTCTAGCCCGTTCAACATCGATGAATTAAAATCAGCGATTCAATGCACAAAATCCAGGAAAGCAGCTGTTTTCGATGGAATCTATCCAGAATTCATCAAACACTTGGGCAAACGAGCCTTATCCTGGTTACTTTCATTTTATAATAATATTTGAATACTGGTAATTTTCCGACCGAATTTCGTAAATCGAAAGTCATAGCAATTTTAAAAAAAGGAAAGAATCCCTCTGATCCTAGTAGCTATCGACCAATTAGTTTATTGAGTGTTCCCTTCAAAATTTTAGAACGACTGATCCTTTTAAGAATTGAAACGAAGTTGGATAAGTCTCTACAAATTGCCAAGGGGGTTTCAGAAAAAATAGAAATTGCTGCGATCAGGTTCTTAGTCTTACCACCTTTATTGAATTGGGTTTTAATAATAAATTGAAAACAGGTACAGCTTTTGTGGATTTATCTGCAGCATATGATACTGTTTGGAAAGATGGTTTGATTTTTTAAACTTTACAGTCATCTGAAATGTTGAAAAATGGTCAAATTGATAGAAAAATTGCTGTCAGACAGAAGTTTTCGTGTTTTTTGTCGACGGATAGTAGTAATTTCAAACATTGAATAACGGTCTTCCACAGGGATCAGTCTTATCACCTCTTCTTTTTAATTTATATTTGTGTGATATCCCTACACACTTCATCTGAAAAATTCATATACGCCGATGATATTGCTTTGGCTTTCCATCATTCGGATTTCAAAACCATAGAGAATAATCTTTCTGCAGATTTAAAATTCTAAAAATTATTTCTTCGACTGGCGTTTATGTCCAAATGCTAACAAAACCGAAGTCTCGTGTTTCCATTTGGATAATCATCAGAAATATAGAAAATGAACGTACTTTTTGGTAATTCTTTTCTCAAACATAATTTCAATCCTAAATATCTAGGCGTAAAACTAGATTCTTCTCTTAATTTCAAAGCCCATTTGGATGATTTACGAATGAAGCTAAAAACAAGAAATAATATAATTCAAAAACTTGCTGGTACTTCATGGGGTGCGGACGCAACAACTCTTCGTACTGCAGCTCTAGCCTTAGTGTACTCTACTGCTGAATATTGTTGCCCCGTTGGCTCAACAGTGCACATGTACATAAGATCGATGCACAATTAAATTTTTCCATGAGAATAGTAACTGGAACAATAAAATCAACACCAACTCCATGGTTACCAGTTCTTTCAAACATTTCTCCTCCACATATCCGCAGGCAGGTCATTACTTCGAAAATTTGGAACAAATTTAATTTTTCGACAAATTCATATCAAATACTCTCATATATTCCAGACAATAAGATTCCTCGATTAAAATCCCGTAAACCTTTTTGGTCAAATTCTTTTCTGAACTCAAATGAAAGTGATAAATCAATTTGGCAATCCGAGTGGAATTTATGTAATATACAGAACAAAGATTTAATAACTGATCCCTCGAATAAAGTTCCTGGATTTGATCTTCCAAGGAAAATATGGACTGTTCTCAATCGTATAAGAACAGGTCATGGACGTTGCAATAGTATGCTTTTCAGATGGAATTCAGTTGAGAGTCCTAGTTGCGAATGCGGAGAAGCAGAGGAGACAATTGAACACCTGATAAATAACTGTTCCATATATAAATTTCAGGATGGCTTGAGAGCTATACATGAAATTACCGATTCGTTTTTGAATTGGGTTATTAATTTTAAATCAATTTAATAGAGTTTCAATCATTTCATTTTTCTGTTCCTTTTTACTGCTTTGATTTTCTCGTTTCAGAATTCCGAAGGCATCCTGGAGAGGGTTATCGTTCGGTCTGAATGAAGAAGGAATCCTTCAATATTCTTATAGTTTTTAAGTGTCATTTTTGTTGAAACGGCGAGACAGGGTTTTTTCTACTGGGGTTTTTCCCTGAGCTCTGGTATCATACGAAAAATAGTATGGTACCCCGTTTTGCACCAACCTCAGTTAGGGATTTTTTATTTTTGTTTTATGTATTGTATTATGTTAGCTCTTGATTTCAAAAGAATATATATATATATATATTTTCGGAGGGCAATGTTTCAGAAAAAAGAAAATTGCTCGAAATTGACGAAGACAGAGAAATTCCACGTCCTGCCTTTGTAGCTTAACGCGTTTCCCAAAATGGAAATTCCTTGAGGTAAAAAGCATGAATAATGATCATAATCTGAGACCAGTAGAGTTCTTTTTGATTTTTTGCCGCAACAGAGAAAATTGATTTGGATAGTTCACAGATATTTAGAAGAGGTAATCTGGTGGAAGAGAAACACGTGAAGACGGTAATTGATATTTCCCATTCTGTATTCAATGAAGAGGTTGATATACAATTGATAAAGTAGGCAATATTGACTAGATTACCCATATTTATATCTAATTTGAGTTGATTTCGGACCATTCTTCAAAGAAGAAGCCTGGAAGCTCCTTATGGAACGGATCAAATTAAAACATGATCATCCCATCGAGGGCCGGCTCTAGGTATGCAGCGCCCCGATGCAAAATAATATTTTGACGCTCAATTTGTTGAAATTTTTTTTTTTTGATACACAAAAATAAAAAATTATTATATGAATGAAATACTTTAAAGATAAATCAGTAATAAAATGAACTAAAATATGTTGACTATTATCTGAGAAAACACATTTCAAATGAAACATTTTCATATACATTACAATATTCCAATAATGAATAACGAGAGGAACTAAGATGTTCACGACTGTGACATAGCGATGAAAATAAAAATAAAAAATTATAAACATTTTTGAGATAAGACACGTTACAAAATGAGATGAAATGTGCCAGTTTGAGTAAAATACGCAAATTGTGATACTGCAAACTGCAAACTTAAAGATAAAAATGAAACATACCTACTCATGGTAGTTTGTGTAAAATACCCAATATTTCAAAAAACTGATAAAAGGATGCTCTGCTGTATACTGTATAGCTATACCTACTCATTGACTTGAAATGGGTAAAATGATATATTGGATCCAAGTTAACTGCCATAGAAATTGACATAGGTAATTTTAAGTTTTTGAAATTACTTTCAAATACAAAATCTAAGCACGGGCTTAAGTATGACTTGAAGTTAATTAATTATTTCGAACGGAATTATTGTAACTGGCACATAAATTTACATAATTTCAAATTCTCAGAATAACCAAAAAATACAGTATCCAAACACCTAGTTACGCATCGCTCAAAATAAACTGCCATAAAACTTGACTTCATTTAATTTTTCAACATGATTATAAAATACAAAATGAAAACACCGGGATTTACTCAAATACCTGTACAAAACACCGGGATTTTCTTAAATCCCGGTACAACATACCGGTATTCGCTTAAATCCCGGTAACCGCTGCGTCATGTAGGAGACATCATCAAAACTACCGGAAAAAATTGGTTACCGGTACCGGGACTCTAGACACAGCGTATAATATTACATGCATTCAGAACTTCTTCTACAGGGCCTCTAGAATTAAACGTTAAGACTGCTAAAGTCGCATCCACACTATGCCGAACGACATCATTCGACACGTTCGGGGCGACACGTTCGATTCGACAATCGGTGTGGACGTGTCGAACGATAAACGGTTCGACTCAGTTGTGAGCGAGCCTTCAACAAGAACGTCTTCGTCACTGAGCCGGGAGGCGGAAGAAATTCAGTTCAAATCCGAATCCGACGGCATGTGAATACGCAGCGCTTTTGGATGCAACTGAACCCCATTCGGCCCATTCGACAGTCGACAAGTCCAGACTGAATGATTCGATCCGACTTCCTTTGATCGGGACCGCGCTCAGTCGGGTTGGAAGCGACATGATTCGATTCGATTCGACTTCTACAACGTCCACACTTATTCGACTTTGTCGAACGACACAAGTCGAATGATGTCGTTCGGCATAGTGTGGATGCGACTTAAAACTTCCAGAAATTCTAACGGCTGCACTTCACTTCATATACGTGTATACATGTACGATATAAATGAACTGAAAGAAAGTTTTGATATAGTTTAAGATTGACAACATCTTTAACTAGACTTACTGACTTGTAACCTTTATATTGATTAAACGCTTGAATATTAGTTATAAAATGATAGAAATATTGATTAAAGCACAAAATAATTCAACAAAGATTCAAACTACATACATATTAATTTCAGATTATTAGTAAAAATTTCGATGAAACTCCAATGACTTATCTGTCCAAAACAAGATTGTTTACATTTACTATCTTAGCTCAGTTCCGATTCTCGCCACCTTAGCACTGATATCGTCATGGAATATGCCAATTGCTTCAACTTTTTTTTTCACGTTAGCAGTATAGGGTTTAAAGGGTATATGGTTCAATGGTCTACAGCCGCCTCAACAACATTTTTTACCAAAATAATAAACTCTCAGATACAAAATATTGTATTTTATTGATCTGAAAATTAACTGAAAACTGTGTCAAATTCAGTTTTGGAACTTGTGGAAAAGCATACAGCAAAGTATGTGTGAAGTTGGTTCAGCACTTTTGGGTTTTTGAAAAAAATGGTTGTGCTGAGTTGTGTTAGGTTGTGCCGTCGCCCTTTTTTGAGCGCTCGTTCGACTCAAACGAGTGCTATTTCGTTTTGCCAAATGTCTGTAATTTTCGGATTTCGAGGCGAAAATGGTCCAAACGATAGGGTTAGACTCCCTGATGACGAATTCGTGGTCAAAGTCAATTCTGTCCGTGGGGCCGTCCGTTAGCACAATAACTATCGAAGGGATTGCCCTAGAGACTTGAGATTTTCAGGGTGAGTTCGGTTCCTAAATGTCGCGGTTAAGTTCGTTGTTACCCAGCCAATTCCTACAGGGTCTTCCATAAAATATGGCCATTCAAAATTTTTGTTCCTCAATATCTGAGACAATACGAAACCAATCGGAATGAAATGTTACGGCCAAATGCAAGTAGCTGATAACAAGCCTCATGAAAAATTTTGTGGCCATAGTGTGACCAGAACAATAGAAAATTCAATTGGAATATAAAAAAAAAAAACTTCATATTTCCATAAAAAGATATCCGATACGAGTGAAATTTATTTTGTGAATGTAGATTGATACACTGAATGTTCATACAGAATTTCAAGAAGATCACATAATATGAACCATAGAAATTCAATATGGAATATTGAAAAGAAGATCTCTTTATTTCAATAACAATATATCCGATTGGAGTGAAATTTATTTTGTGTACGGAGAGTGATATACTGAATCTTCATGCGAAATTTCAAGAGGATCACATAATCAGAACCATAGAATTTAATTATTCTTTCTTTTAGTTGTTGAGTTTAACATATTTCAGTTTCTGGGTATTTTCCAGAATATTATTCCCCATCGGGCTGATATTTTGCATTTAAATATTTAGTATCAGACTTGAGTCCTATACAAAATTTTGATGTAATAGCCTCATTATGAAAGAACGAGAGCTCAAAGGCAGCTGCTCAGGCATTCTTAAATTTTTTTCTATGATTTTCATCTTAGGATGGACTGTCAGTTTTTTTTAACAGAGTTGAAATTTTTGTACAAGATTTGGTAAACTCGATTAAAAGTAAGGTTTTTTCACGGCAGTATTCAAATCCAGTTTATCAGCGCTCGTTCTTCTTAAATGAGACATTTTTGCCCAAAATGTCTATAATTTTCGAATTTTGAGCCGAAAATGGTCTCAAACAATAGGGTTTAACTCTCTGATGACGAATTCGTCGTCAAATTCAGTTCTGTCCGTGGGGCCGTCCGGCGTTGGCACGATACCTTTGAAGGGATCGTACTAGAGACTTGAGATTTTCAGGGTGAATTCGGTTCCCAAATGCATCGGTTGAGTTCGTTAACCAGCTACATCGTACAGGATGTTCCATGAAATACGGTCATTCAAAATTTTTGTTCCTCAATATCTCACAGAAACGAAACCAATCGAAATGACATTTTGCGGCCACATTCGAGATGCTCGTAATAAGCCTCAAGCAAAATTTGGTGGCCATAGTATTAACGGAACCATAGATAATCTATTGGAATAATGAAAAGAAGAATCTACATACATATTTCCATAACAAAATGTCCGATTCGAGTGAAATTCATTTTGTGAATAAAGATTTATATACTGAAGGTTCACGCAAAATCTCAAGAAGATCGCATCCACGATGTCGGAAAACCTGCAATGTTCTTGATTTTTTCAGTTATCGAATTAAATGTCATTTTCAGAACGAACATTCTTTTCATAGAAATTCAGTGAAAAATTTTTTTCATAAATCGAATAATTACTTTTTTGGGTACATATAATTATGTTTTTAGGGAGAAAAACCGTATTTTTAAAAAATCTACTTTTTTAAGTGAAGCAAAGCGTACAATGTCTCTATACTTAATCTCCTCGAGAGAGGCATTCACAATCATTTTATAATCATATTGTCTAAAGTCAGCAGAAATGTTGAGTTGCAATTATGCACGTTATAACATAGGTATATGAATTAGAAAAGCTGTAATAAGATTATCTTGGCTAAAGGAATCCAGGGTTGGCATTACATAATTTCTCCCCATTTTGGTTAAAGGTATCACCTATGGGTGTAGCTTTACTTTTACATAAATTATTTTTGGAAAGAGCAAGCTTGAAAATAAAGTAAAAAGTAATTATTATAATTATTGAATTATCAAATAGAAAAATGAATTAAATGCAGTCTGAGGAAGATTCCACTGGTTGGTTTCTTCCAATTCGATGTCGGGGTTGTCGTCTTCTGGTTGATGTTCTTCTTTGTGTATTCCTGGGGTAACTTGTGTGGTGTTTGTAGAAGGACGATTCTCTCTTCGCTGATATTTGTGGTTGGAACTATTTCCTTTTCTTTGTTACTGATGGTCCATTTGGTACGTAGAATGGCCATCGTAGGAAGGAAATGATGTTTCGTTTGCAATGGACATTTTTCGATTATTTTCTCATTTTGAATTGAGAGAATGCTTCCATCTTCTAGGATCTTCAGGTCCTAGGTTGAAATTTTTGGTATTCTCTGGCAATTTTCGGTGTGGTTGGTGAGGATATTTTCCAGGCACTTCGGAATTTTTTCGAGTGAGTCTTGATCGCATAAGTAGTCGTTTTCCACTGGATGGCAGTGTTTGGTGGACCATTTCAGCTTTTCTTCTTGCGAGAGCAAATAAGGATTGGTATATGGAAGGGATTCATTATTTTGTGGGAGATAATAGAATTTGTATAGATCATAATATTCTTTTTGAACTAATGAATTGAAATCAGAAATAATAAAATTTTGTTTTTGAAAATAACTTTCGTGTGACACAATTGATAATAGTCTTTCAGGTGATGAACTGGTATAATATTTTCATTTTTGATCAATTCTAGAAATTTGGAATATGGTAAAACTGATTCGTGCAATAAATGTAACCTCGCAAAGCTACTAGCTGTTTGTATTTCGTCTAAGATATTTTTTATGTCTTTCAATTCGAAAATCAAAAGGTGTATTTGTTGTACTTCATGCAGTTCAGGTACTATCTGAAACAATTTGACATTTTCTGGAATTTACTGATATACTTATTTTTCAAGTCATTCACTATGGTTGCGATTTGTTTTTGATTTCGAAATAATATTTGTTCGTTATTTTTGATACTGTTGAAATAACTTTGATATAAAGCTTCGTCATCAGAATCGAGTGTTCCGAATAGAAATTTTGAAATTTTTCTACCTAAGTTTATTAATCCTCTTTTGATTCGTATTTTTTTCGTTCAAAAGTTCTTCTAATGCATTCAGGTTTATTTCGTTAGAGTGTCTTAAATATCGATAATTTGCAGTTTGTGGGAAATTCAACTTTGAGTTTTTGTAGTTGTCTATTTCAGTTTGATAATTAATTACGATTTGTTCGATTTTGGCTAGGTCAATCTAAATATAAATATAAGTGCCAATTTTCGTTGTTACTTAATAACTCAACAACGCCTTCACCGATTTGGCTAATTTTGGTCTTGAATTATTCGTGGAAGTCTAGGGAAGATTTAAACGTATAGAAATTTCAAAGGAAATCTTGGAAAAGTGTAAAATCAACATTACAGGTTTTTCATTTTCAGTGCCATCTGTAGTCGTTTTCGAGTACTACGAATGCAAGGCAGTTTCCTATTTTTTCATACTCCATATAATCTTTGATTAAATTGTCATAGATGGCGAACCTGTAAAAACTATTAGAGATTTCAATTTTCAACGAATTGAAATATTAAAATTACCGATATTACACTTCAGTGTATAATCATCATAATGGTACATTATTGTAATAACTAATCAAAGAAATCTGAAATATTTATTATTTGACCGTAATTTCAGAGTTCACAGAACACTAATATACAGAGTTCGTTCTTCATCACTTCGTTCAAAGGAACGTCTATGTTTCAATAAAAATTCGAGCACAGATGGCATAGAATTATATTATCAAATCAAATATATTTTATGTTCTGTGATCAAATCCAAAAATTATGGAATAAAAACAAATATAAGCATTATATGGCAGAAGATATTTTAAATCGTATTCGTCATCATGCAAGAAATCCTGATTTGTTGATAACCTTGGAAATGTACAACGAAGCTTTGATAAGATATGTGTTCTACCATTGGAAATAAACATTAGAACAATTGGGTATGACCGCACCAAATCGTGAGATACATGATTTGTTTGATCGTGAATTGCAACGTGAGCAGTAGTTCAATTCTAATGATTTACGTTTATTTATACAATCGAATATAACCAAACTGAATATTCAAGAAAAACATGTATATGACATAATCATTCAAGCCGTTTCCAATAATGCAGGTGGATTACATTTCTTGGATGCACCTGGTGGTACAGGCAAAACTTTCGTTGTATCATATATTTTAGCGACTATTCGATCGAAACAGAAAATTGCATTGGCACTTGCATCTTCGGGAATTGCTGCTACATTATAAGAAGGTGGTCGGACCGCACACTCTGCATTGAAATTGCCATTGAATGTACAGGTGATTGAAACTCCAAATTGCAATATTTCGAGAAATTCTGCTATGGCAATAGTTCTTCGATCAATGTCAATTATTTTATGGGATGAGTGCACAATTGCGAATAAAAATTACTAGAAGCATTTAATCGAACAGTGCAAGATTTACAGGGTGATCAACAGCTTTTGTTGGAGCTCTGTATTGCTGTCAGGAGACTTTCGTCAAACATTGCCTGTCATTCCTACTGTTGATGAAATAAATGCCTGTTTGAAGTCATCAGTTCTTTGGAGATATGTACGAAAATTGACACTGAATATTGATATGCGTTTTCAACTAAATATGATGCAACTGCCCATGAGTTTTCAAAACAATTGTTAGAAATTGGTGATGGCAAAATACAAATCGACAGCACCAACGGACTGATCACCATATTACTGGTAAATCAAAAGGAGAAGTGTGTTTGATACCGCGTATCCCTATGATTCCAACGGATATGCCATTTGAATTAAAATGGTTACAATATCCCGTGCGTTTATCATTTGCGATGTCCATAAACAATGCCCTAGGGCAAACACTTCACGTTTGTGGTGTGAATTTGAAGGAATCATGTTTTTCACATGGCCAACTTTATGTTGCCTGTTCCAGAGTCGGTACTCCCAATTGTTTATTTATTCATGCTGAAAAGGGAAAAACAAAAAATATTGTTTATCCAAATGTTTTAGACTAACATCTACCATAGTGAGAGTACCCAATTCTTTTTAATTTTTTAGTTTCTACTTTTTGCAGTCTTCATCATTTAGAAGGCATTGGCAATTGGGAATCGCACAACGTCTTTAGAATGTTTTAACTCGAATGAATATAATATAGTTTTTACCCTTTCTCATTGTTGAGAAATAACATTTAATAGTATATCTTTTTGTTTATTTCTGATAAATATAATATAAACATTTACATTATGTTTTTGTAGTGGCTTTTGATGAGCAGTTCCATACATTCGAAATTAGACTAAGTAAAAAATTTTATTTTTTTGTTATATTTCTAAGTTTATTACTATGCCTTATACGTAGCGAAGCACGTACCGGGCAGCTAGTATGGTATAAAAGTTGTAAGTTTTTGTGAGTTACGTAGGCTTTACCTAGTGAAATGGGTAGTAAGCTATTTTGGATTTGGATAATTTAAAGGGATATCGAGAAGGTTATTATTCCGAGAAGTATGAAAAGTATGAAGTGTATTCCATTTTGGATCTGTAAAAAAATTTGAAACTGGTTTTTTCTCTGTTTCATGATTTTTTTGTGGTAGATATGCTTGTTTTTCTTATCTTGGATTCGATTTTTATCTATTTCACAGGCATCAATTTTTTGAATGGGGGATCTAATTTTCGTGTCATAGGATTTTTGATGTAGGTTGGGTTTTAGTTTGAAGGGTGGTCTTCCTTTGCTGATCGTTTTTCATTAGTTTTTTCTAAGCGTTGAATATTTTTTTGTCTATTTTGTTCCAAATGTTTCGTTATGTCATTCAAATTTTCGACGTAATTTTCCACGTAATTTTGTAATCGTTCATTATGTGTTTGTTCAATAGGTAATGAGTAGTTCAAGTCTGCCTTAATTATTTGCATAGGGGTCATTTCTAAGCTCGAATGGTTTGAATTATTGTAACTGAGTAATGCTTGAGATAATCTATTCTGGAAAGTCAAATTTTTGTCTGTAATTGTCCTCAATTGTTCTATTAATGTGGAATGAAATCGTTCAACTATGGCATTGGAATTGGGATTATACATAGTTTGTAATGTAATGAATTTCGATTTTTTGGACTTTACAAAAATCTTGTATAACGCTGTTCTTGAATTCGAGACCATTATCACATGTTATTTTGTTAGGAATTCCGTAATGGCTGAAGAAATCAATAACTTGTCTAAAATTTCTGTTCCTGTTTTTTGAATTAATGTATAACATTGTCCTAATCTTGAAAATGAGTCTACGATACTAAGGCAATACGTTTGATTGAACATAATCGTGTCGCAGTAAACGTGCGTAAATGGTTTCGTTCCGATAGGGTTGGGTCTGAATTGAATTTGGATTGGGGTGCGTTCGTATTTATTTTTCTGACATAATTCACAAGAATTTATGTAGTTCCTAACGTCTTTGTTCATGTTGGGCCAGTAATATTTACGTTTTAGACTTATAAGATTTTCTCCTCGATTTTCTCGTAATCCGCGATGGATAGTTTTTGTCTCGTGGTATTGTTGTATGCCAAGATGTTGTTCTTCTTTGTCTTCTACGTCTTCTAGAAAAATTTTGGTAATTTTTAAGTCATAAGATTTATAATCGAATTTTTCCTGTAGAATTCGTATAAGTGGTTTTTCTAATTCTTGAGAGGCAAAATACAAGGTGTATGCCTTTGTGGGTTGAATAAATTCCTTGATGAATTTTATGAAATCATTTTCAATTTGGTTGATGGAAACTCTAAATCTAAGTTTATCACCAAAAATTTTTGATTTTGTTACTTTATAATTTGGAGTCGTTTTGAAAATTATTTGTAGGGCTGCAGAATTTAAACTTCTTTTGGTAATAGGTAATTCGAGAATAGGATTTTCTAAAGTACTGTGAACAGTTATGTCGTCTGTTTCGAAATCTATAATATTTTCATTTTGACTAGTAGTAGGTTATTTGCATTAAGTAAATTCAAACAATCGTCTAATTCTTCGGTCGTTATTTGATTTGCAATTGAATCTAAATCATCTTCAATACCATTAATTTCGATATTTTTTTGTCAATTTTAATCCTCGAAAGTGCGTCTGCGTTATTTGTCGAACCTTTTTTGTATTTAATTTCGTAGTCGAATTCTTCTAACTGAATACGCCATCTCATTAGTCTGGAATTTGGCTCCTTTAAAGAAAATAACCAACACAGAGGTTTATGGTCTGTGTAAATCGGGAATTTGCGTCCGTAGAGATATTGTCGGAAATATTTGCATGACCATACGATAGCTAACAGTTCCTTTTCTATCGTACTGTATCTTGTTTCGGCGTCATTCAGCGTTCTACTCGCGAATGCAATGGAAGATCATTCGGGGAATTTCCTTGCGATAAAACTGATCCTACTGCATAACCGGATGCGTCTGTCGTGAGAATAAAAGGTTTATTAAAGTCAGGGTAACTTAATATTGGATCGTTCATTAAGGTGCGTACAGATATAGAACAAAACATCGTATCATAACTCCGTCGCGTAACAAGTCTGGACGGCACTGCGTAACAGCGCAACACCGTAACATAGTAACATCTCGGCGTTGAGGTGCGTACAGACATGAACAAAACATCGCATCGTAACTCCGTCGCGTACCAAGTCTGGACGGCACTGCGTAACAGCGCAACACCGTAACATAGTAACATCTCGGCGTTCCGCTGCTTGTGGGTTTTCACACCGCATCGAAGGAATGATACGCACCATGTGTGCACGGGATGGGTACACATTTGCGATTCGTTTTTCTTTTATTCAGTTGAAGAGAAAGAAATGAATGTCATGGAGTGGACGGAAGAGACAACTATTAATTTCATCAATAGTTACCGCAGAAAAGAAATTTTATGGGACACAAAACATCCCTATTATTATAACAAAATCTTTTCGTGCTATTTTGTGTCCAATTAAATTGATCAAGTATTCGAAGTCTGTTGGGGAAATTCTGGTGAAATTTTTGTAAAGGCCACTAATAGCCTGAAATTTTAAATCTAGGAGTAAATTATTTCCGCCTACACTCTTCTACTAGAATACAAATTAGTCTGCCACCACCTTCTTTCTGCACGCCTTTTCTATTTTTCTTTACTAAATAATGCATGTATATACAGGGTGGCCGGACGATTGACGTCCAAAAGAAAAAAACAGGTCCCTCGTCTCATGGGGTATTCGAATCACCCCCATGTATGTTATGCGATTTTTCACGGTTTCCGAGTTATGAATTTTTTTATGAACTTTTGAGAATTTTCAACTTGACCATATTAAAAAGATTTAAAAAAAAGTACAAGAGTTTTCTGATCAATTTTTTTGTAAATAAATCGCCATGAAATGTACTTTAATACATAAAATAACCAGCATCGTAAATTTGATAAAAATTATAGAAATGTTGGTCTCAAGTGAAAAAGTTACGTATTTTGGATTATGATCTAAATTTTCAAATTTAAATTAAAAATGTAAACAGGCTACTTCATGGTTTGTCAGTAGGCTTAAAAACTGCGCTCAACACTCAGCTTTCAGAATCATTAATAAAAAATGGTACTCAACAGTCTACTTTTGCTAAAATCAGCCTTCAAAGTCAGCGAGGTGGAAAAAATCAAAGAACTAGACATTTACTCAAGAATTATTTTTTGCCTTTTTAAAATTTTCCTGATCAAGTTATGATATAAAATGCTGAAAATTAATCAAAATTAGCATTAGAGGAAACGTTTTAGATAAGAAGAAGAAAAAGGTATGGCAATAAATCACACATCATGTAGATAGAAAGAAATTTATTTATAAAATTTTCAATAGGTTTTCAAAAAGGCCACCTCCAGCCTCAATACACATTCTACACCTTCGCAAAATTTATTTATTCATTTATTTTTTTTATTGTAATTTTTATAAATAAATTTTATTTTATCTACATAATGTGTGATTTATTGCCATACCTTTTTCTTTTTCTTATCCAAAACTTTTCTCCTAAAGCAAATTTTCAGCATTTTCTATCATAACTTGATCAGAAAAATCTTAAAATGGCAAAAAATAATTTTTGAGTAAACGTCTAGCTCTTTGATTTTTCCCACCTCGCTGACTTCGAAAGGTAATTCTAGCAAAAGTAGACTGTTGAGTACCATTTTTTATTGATGATTACATTTTTCATTTAAATTTGAAAATTTAGATCATGATCCAAAATACGTAACTTTTTCACTTGAGACCAATATTTCTATAATTTTTATCAAATTTACGATGCTGGCTATTTTATGTATTAAAGTACATTTCATGGCAATTTATTCACAAAAAAAATTGATCAGAAAACTCTTGCACTTTTTTTAAATCTTTTCCAAAATGGTCAAGTTGAAAATTCTAAAAAGTTCATAAAAGAATTCATAACTCGGAAACCGTGAAAAATCGCATAACATACATGGAGGTGATCCGAATACCCTATGAGACGACGAGGGACCTGTTTTTTTCTTTTGGACGTCAATCGTCCGGCCACCCTGTATAAGCTGCTGCAGCAACCTCCATTGCAACCAAGAAAACTCTTCTGTTGTGAAGATGTAACGACAGCATGCTCCGCTAATAAGATATGAAACGATGTATTGATATTGATAAGCGCCGTATTTCGATGCGTAACAAACATTTGTCACGCGACGGACTTACGATACGATGTTTTGTTCTATATCAGTACGCACCTTTAGATTCCGCTTACAAGTTTCAAATGCTTCGATGTAATTTAAATCGTCAATGTTAATTTTTGCATATTTTCTCAGGCATAATGTTAGAGGTTCCGTTAATTAAGCGAAATTTGGAATGAATTTTCTGTAATAACCTATTAATTCGAGGTACGATTTAATTTCTCTTTGAGTTTTTGGAATTGGAAAGTCAGTAATAGCTATCAATTTATTAGGGTTTGGTTTAATTCCTTGAGGTGTGATAATGTGACCTAAAAATTCAATTTCAGTTTTGAAAAAATGGCATTTATCAAGTTGGATTTTTACGTTATCAATTTTGAGTGCATCTAAGATGGTATGGATATCTGCCAAATGTTGTTCTTCAGTATCCGAAAAAATAACTACATCGTCCATGTATACATAACAGATTATACCTATATACTTTTTTAAAACATTATTCATTAGCCGCTGGAAAGTTTTTTGGGCGTTTTTGAGTCCAAAAGGCATTCTAAGAAATTCGTAATGTCCGTTTTCTACGGTAAAGGCCGTTTTTTCTATAGATTCTTCGTCGAGTTCTATCTGGTGAAAACCGGATGCTAAGTCAAGTGTGGTAAAGTATTTTTGTTGCCTAATTTATTTAATATGTTGTCGATTTGGGGTAAGGGATATTTGTCGTCTATGGTTTTGTCGTTCAGTTTTCTATAGTCTATGGCAATTCGCCATTTCGTTTGTCCAGATTTGTCCTGTTTTTTGGGAACTATGACAACGAAAAGGACCATGGGGAAATACGAGGTCTAATTATTTTTTTCTCTAACATGTCTTCAATTTGTCGTGTACTTCCGCTCTATGAATTTCTGGATATTTATACATTTTACCGTGTACAGGAATTTCGTCAGTCGTTCTAATTTTGTGTTTAATGTTACTAGAAAATTTGAGCGGTTGATCAGGTAGTTGTAAAACATCTTCGTTCGTCTGGAGAATTTTGTCAGTTGGTTTCTAATTTTTGATTTCAAATGACTAAGATCTATTGGAATGTTTGAGGGTTTTTGGGAAACTTTTTGATATTGAAATGGAATCTTACAATATTCATTAGTTAAAATTTGGTTTTTGAAATCTAAATTTAGTCCATATTTATTCAAGAAATCTGCTCCTATTAATCCATCGTAATTTTTGTGAAATTTGTAAAGTATGAATGGGTGAAAATCATCAATTTGGAATTCTCTAAATACTGGTATAAGTACTTTTTCATTAGAAGTTTCCTGCTTCATACATGCAGTTAAAGTTGTCGATTCCTTAAAAATATTTTTGGGGAAGTTATTATAAGCAAATTTTGGGTCAATTAGACATACTGAACATCCGCTACCTATAAGAAGTTTGCACTTAGGATTTTGGAATTCAATGTAAGGTAATTGATTTTTATTGTCTAAAGCAGAATTTAGGTCGATAAATTGTTCGAGGCTAGTTCGTGAAAATTTTCATCTGAATAATTTTCTAAGTTTTCATCTTCAAAGTTTCTGTTGATTTCAAGATAATTTTGTGACTCATTATATTCTACATCGATTGGCTCACAATCTGGTTCAATACTGGTCAATTCTTCAAATGTGAAATTAGGAGGTTGATTATTGTAATTTTGCTGATAATTATTTTGATTGAAATTTGGGTGTTTTCTTGGAGGATTTGCCTGATATTGTGTCGAATAATTCGAGCGTTTATGAGGATGATTTCGCGTCTGTATAGACATTTTTTCCGGTGGTGTCAAAATTCTTTGATTTGGATTAGGTTTGAATACATCTACTTCCTTAGAAGTACTAGGTCCGAAAACTTGTTGTCTGGTAGGGAAATGATGAGTTACTGGGCGTTGTGTAAATTGGATAGGTTGTGGAGGAAATTGATTTTGTGATGGTTTAAAATGTGGTTGAAATTGATTAGGAAAATTTCTGTGTATTGGGTACTGCATTGGGTTTTGCGTTTGGCGTTTGTTTGAATTTGGAAAATTGTTAGGTTTTTGAGAAACTTGTGCTTTATAATGTAGAAAAGGTTGCTGGTAATAGTAAAAATCTTGCCTAATAAAATTGACCATGTCATCGTAATTCATTATACCATGACCTACCTCTCAGTGCAGTTCTTAATTCAGGGTTAATGTTGTATAGTTAGACTCTAGTGGCTACTCTAGATGCAATATTTTTTTCTTGTTCTTTTTCAACTATACTCAATTCGGATAACTCCACCTGATAATCATATTTGTTCTTTAAATCAACAATTTTTTCTAGGAATTCTAAGTCATTTTGATTTCTAAATCTTTGGGCATTCTGGAGATCCCAAAATAAAACAGTTAAACTTATTTTCTCTTCAAATTTCAATTTGAGGAATTTTTTAAATCTGTCCAACAAGAAGTGATGCGTTCATTGCTGCTCACTATTTCACTAGCTGTACCTATTAATTTGCTTTTAATAATATCTATTATTGCTTCATTAAGTAATGCATCATTTGATTTGAATTTATTGGAAAATCTTTCACAATGGTTTAAAAATCTTGTTAAATTTGCGGGGTTTCCGTCAAATGGAACTATTGATTGCGCAAAAAGGCTAATCAGCTTCATTCTCTCGAAAGTATTATTATCCTGTGTCATTTTGTTATTTTTCAAATTAAGTTTCGATAAATTATCGATTAAATTATTTATAATTGAATCAATTATGTATGATTGAAAAAAAAATATTAATAAATTGAATTATTTGATCGGTTTTTGGGAAGAAACCTAGGAAAAACTTATACAGGTTTTACTCTCAAAACTGTACGGAAAAAGAATTGGATTGGAATTGGTTTTAAGTTTTAACTTTGGGCCAGGTTAAAATAACTGGGGGAAAAAGTAAAGGATTTGCTCTTGCTCACCTCTGAAGTTCTTGATTTTTCTTTGATGAAGTTGTCGAAGGGCGCTACTCGGTCGATCAGGGCTTTTGGTATTTCTCTCCTTGTTCTTGATTGCACCTTAACAGTTAACACTGACAGTCCGTATTCGTTCCACGAAGACCGGCACAATCCCATCACCTCGTCGCCAATTATGTTTTTAGGGAGAAAAACCGTATTTTTAAAAAATCAACTTTTTTAAGTCAAGCAAAGCGTACAATGTCACTATACTTAATCTCCTCGAGAGAGGCATTCACAATCATTTATAATCATATTGTCTAAAGTCAGCAGAAATGTTGAGTTGCAATTATGCACGTTATAACATAGGTATATGAATTAGAAAAGCTGTAATAAGATTATCTTGGCTAAAGGAATCCAGGGTTGGCATTACATAATTATATATACAGCGATAAAAAAATTAACTGAAATGGATGAAATTTTTCGCGATTGTATTTATTTTATGCCTATCACGAATATGAAAACAGTATCGCAAAATATCGAACCGTTCGGTTGCTACTGCCATTTAAATATTTCGTTCAGACCTCTGAAATAATAATAAAAAAATGTCCAAATATTCTAGATGAATCTACAATAAAATATTCAGTGAAACTATTATACAGGGTTTTCCTTTCAAGTTGGACTATTAGATGTTTTAGTTAGGAGAACTAGTGAATATTTTGTTTTGAAATTTTAGGTGGTGCCTTGAGGGTGAAGGAACTCTTCGCCTAAAATATGTTCAAGTCGACACCGCTGTTCTCAGAACAGTGTAAACTGAACTGACCGTTCCACCGCAGACCGTTCCCAGGGGCGCGCGGACGGAAGCCAAAATTTATGATAGAATCTCATTACAGCATGCAAAAAAGTACATGGGGTTATGGAAATTGATGGAATTGATGGTATTACCAGATAATCCATAGATAATTCTATTGGAATAATGAAAAGAAGAATCTACATACATATTTCCATAACAAAATGTCCGATTCGAGTGAAATTTATTTTGCGAATAAAGATTTATATAATGAAGGTTCACGCAAAATTTCAAAAAGATCGCATCCACGATGTCGGAAAACCTGCAATGTTCTTGATTTTTTCAGTTATCGAATTAAATGTTATTTTCAGAACGAACACTCTTTTCATAGAAATTCAGTGAAAAATTTTTTCATAAATAGAATAATTAATTACTTTTTTGGGTACATATCTACAGCGATAAAAATTTATACCTATCACGAATATGAAAACAGTATCGCAAAATATCGAACGGTTTCGTTGCTACAGCCATTTAAATATTTCCTTCAGACCTCTGAAATAATAGAAAAAAATGGCCAAACATTCTAGATGAATTCACAAAAAAATATTCAGTGAAACTATTATACAGGGTTTTTCTTTCAAGTTGGCCTATTGGAGGTTTTAGGAGAACTAGTGAATATTGTGTTCTGAAATTTTAGGTGGTGCCTTGAGGGTGAAGGAACTCTTCCTGCCTAAAATATTTTCAAGTCGACAATGTTGCCACGTTCTTAGTTCAAACGGAACTACCTATATTTTCATTTATGTGTCGATTCTATACCAAATTCGCAGTATAACCTACTACAAAAAATTTCTCTGCTATGCACTGTTGCCCAGTTATGCACAAATTCTTGATATTTTCGACATCTGCATTGCCAGTTTGGAAATGCAATATCTAGATTTCTTTTATGCGAACAGAACCAAACTCAGCAGTCTCATAGTATAGAATCCATGCATTCATGTCCTACATTCAGTATTTGATAAATCGTAAGGTTTTTCGAATATATTGCTTCAAAAATGTGAAATGAAATATTTCGAGATTTTCAAATGGCAACCCCATATTTATTTAACAGCATTCGATTCGAAATAAAATGAATGGCAGTCTCCTCTTACACTGAATATTTACTTCGGATAGTTTTCGAATCAGATGAAAAATACTGAAATTTTTCAGTATTTATAGAAATGATCTATAGACATAATGCTGTGTGATTATAAAGTGAATTATCGTTATAAATTCCATTGTTGAGATCAAGAACTTTGGGCCAGGATTACAGAAAGCCAAAACAGTTTTCGGAAATTCTTTCTACTCACGTGGATAACGATTTTGAAAGATCCTACAGGTCCTTTCAATAATATTTTTGGCATTCCCCGTGAATTGTGAAAATACCCGAATCGTGTTTGAATAATATGACTAAGATGTCTAAAATAATAAAATAATAAAAAATATTTTAGACATCTTAAATATGACTAAACTTTTTCTTTGACATCCATGATCATATCTCTTCTTCAATAATTTACCCCATAATGATAGACCTATTTCATATTTCATCGTAAACACGACCATAGATCATGAATCTGAACACTGAAGAATTTCAGTATTTTCCATGTCCATCGAAAGCTATTCAAAATAAATAATTAGTGTAAAGGAGACTGCCATTCATTGTTTATTTAGAAAGGAATGCTGTAAAATAAATATGGGTTGCCATTTGAAAATTTCGAAATATTTCAATTTCAAGTTCCACATTTTCCGATCGAAATTTTCGAAGAACCTTACGATTTATCAAAATACTGAATATAACACATATGCTCAGTTGCAGGAACGTCCATTAAAATTTAAAGGTCCATTAAACCCTTAATCCTCCATTAGTTCCTTGTAATAATGGAGGATTAAGAGTTTAATGGACCTTTAAATTTTAATGGACGTTCCTGCAACTGACACATAAATGCATGGTTTCTCTACTTGAGATTGCTGAGCTTGGTTCTGTTCGCATACGAAATAATCAAGATATTGCATTTTGAAATATGTAGTTATTTAATCAACTAGGTTATTAAAGACAGCGACTAATGGTCAAGATATTTTGATGCGTGAGCAGAGCGAACGCGTTAATAGTTCGAAATCATTAGTCGCTAGATTAATAACCGTGTTGATTGCAAGATTTTTCCGACGATCTCAATATGAATTGTGTGAATTCTTGATTGAAATACATTCTCATTTCGCACAAGGCATACATTTTACGTAATTTTTATGTTTCTATGTTCCAGTAGATTTTGACATTTCTCGTAGTGCTTCTGAATACTCTGTGTACGGTTCAACGTTGCCACTTTAGTAGAATTTCTACTAAATCTGGTGGAATGCGATGTCGATCTTGTGACTGAAATTTGAATCTGGTACTTGGTAGAAATTCTGGTGGGCAACGAAGTAATTCTGGTGGATTTCTGGTTGTTTTTGTTCAGGGCTGGATTTTAGGCTAAGCATCTCGCATCTGTTGTCATTACGGAAGATTTATGCGAGTCATAGCGTGAATACGTGTATAGTCCGTTCACGAGAGGTTGCGCGAATAGTAGGCGTTCCATTATTTGTCTGGGGTTTGGCAGTGTTTACTGTCATAAAGTAAAATAAAGTCAACGTTGCCGAACGTTCGACGACCTTTCGAGTTATCAGAGAACTCTATGCAATATTGACAACATTGCGTATCAATCTGACAAGAAAATAAAGAACATAACCTAAAATTTTAATATACTTAGTGGAATATGCCAAACGACGGCTCAACCTTTCGTGAACGGAGTATAATAGAAATCTTGTAGAATATCTTTGCTTATTAGAGTTTATTTATGTTCGCAAAGTTGGACTCATTTGGGTGCGCAAATCACTCATCGATTGTGCTGCCTCTTTACATATTAAGTCGAATTTCGGCGAGCTGTGGTTACATGTAACTATCTAACTATCACTTGATCATTTGACAGAAAATACGTGTATTAACTGTCAACTATGTAACTATGGTAAGCTGTAGTTACATCGCCAAAATTCGACTTTATTTTCTTGAAATATCCTTCCGGTTAGATACCTGCACCCACAGAACATATAACTGCACCTCAGTGGTGAAATTGTAAAGTAGTCTTTATAAATAAATAAATTTTCGAATATCTCACTTACTTTTCAAGAATAGTCCCTGAGAACGTGAAAAAAATGGTAGAAATCTGGTAGATTCAGGTGAAAAATTTTTAGTAGAATTCTGGTGGATTTCATTCCTTCATTTAGTAGAAAACTGATTGTGACTTTTGGCAACCCTGGTACGGTTGCCATGAGGATTGCACATTATTAAAATGGTTAAACAGATTGAGCATTGAAATGGTCATTAGTGCTCAATTTCGTACACATTAAAATCACCATTATTTCGAGGTCGGCGGAAAAATTTTTAAAGTGGCACTTTCCTTGCAAATTTTGCACGTCATTATTTCTTCTAAATGCGAAATTTCGAGTTGAATGGTTATGTGAGACTTCGGAAATATTCGGTAAATAATGAAATATTTTAAATGTCGATAACTTCGGAACTACTGTAGGTACTGCTTCGGCCCTTTAACGAACTCAACAAAGGCATTTCGAACTTGAACCAACTTTCGAAATTTGAGTGCTCTACCTTTACCTGTTCGAGAATTATTGTGGTCATGGCCGGCCCGAAATAATAATTTTTGACCTCGTATTCTTCATCAGTGAGTCCAATAAATTCTTTTAGGACCACTTCCGACTCAAAATTCGAAAATGACATACATATAGGCAAAACGATAGCACGCTGTGTGTAATAATTTACTAAACCATCCAAGCTCTTGTTGAAGGAAACATTTTTTCAATTTTCATTTCAGTCTAGAACAAGATCTTATTGTTCCACCTAGGAAATGATCAAAACTTCGTAGCTTAGTTTTCGCCTCTTAAGTCTAAGTATTTACCTTAATATGGAAAATGAAGAATTCTAAACTTGCACAGGAAAACAGTAATAACCGTAAAATACAATACTACACACAACACAAAATAAAATTCACAAACAGAGTGAGTTTGCTTCAGACCAGGGTTCTTTCGACGAGGTTATAGCCACAGAAGTAATCTTTTAAATTTAAATGTTCATCATTAAAATTAAACAATAGTTATAGGTTATCTTTGCCTTCGACCATAGATAAATCTATGCCTTCGACGAGTAGTACCGGCAGTACCGAGGAAAAAAATAACAATCATAGAACAAAGAATTCCTTAGTGTAATATTTCGCCGCCAGGGTGAGTTTAGTTAACTGGAATCGCCAAATCCAAATCTAAAATGAGTTGAAGAATCGAATGGTCATTCGAATGATTTTAGGTTTGTTCCAACAGCTGACTTTTGTACGGTAATTTGACGGTCACGAAACTGTTAGTAATCGATCTTATGCGCATGTCTAAACTTTGACCGTACAAGAACCGTCCAAACAGTAATTGCTCCAGACCAGGGATCGAAATGACGATCACAAAATCGTTCCACTCACGGTCCCGAAGCAGGATGGAACAAAAACGAAACCGTTCTCAAACGATACATTTTCAGTTGGAACACATTTTTATCTATTGCGCAGAATCCTGACGATCATTGTACGGTCAATTCTTGAGTTGGAACAAACCTTTGTATTCGGTTTCGACCACAGAATACTGTTTCCACTTCAGGTTTATTATATGTTCTGTGGTTAACATCAAGAATCCTCACGTTGATTTGTTGTTGAGTAATTAACAACAGCCATCTCAAACCGAATTGAAAATGAATGGTAAATACTTAATGCTTACCGAACGAATTTCATTAAAGATGATTTTAATTTTATAAAACAGCCTTAATGAATAACACGTGAAGTCAGTCGGTGATTGTGAGTCTTATAAGCATAGTACCAAACGTTCCCGATAGATGTCACTTACGGAAATTACAGTATACTATTGGCGAATCCAAAAATCTAGACGCCCTCTAGTGGCTAATTCCCGAACCTACTTTGTCAGTACTGTTTTACTGTTTAGTTTGGTTGTCTCGAGTCTCGACTTACGAAGTGTTTTTTATCATTTTTTGAAGTATTTATATTGTGGTTATTGTTATATTGCACTGGATTTTGCAGCAGCAGAATATTGAGTCAGGAAAAATATCTGAAAAGGTATTTATATTAGTGCTTTCAAATGAATATATAGAGGTTTAGGTTGAAAGATTCTGTTTGGAGCTAAGTTTTTCAGTTCACGATTCAGAAATGCAATTTCATAGTTTTTAACTACTGGGTTGTGCATTAATTCATTAATATAATCTACAATAATCTAGAATTTTTTATAATAAACATTATTTTCAGTCACATCATGAGTGAACAAATGGAACAAAGTTCTTCTAATCATAAACGAACAGTGCATAACTGTAACTGTTGTGTTTTCAATTGTTTATCGACAAAAAGCAAGAATAGTACTATACATTTTCACAGGTTTCCTTAGAAAAATGCAGCAGCATCAGTTCATATCACCAATGCCTTTGATGTACTGGAATAAGTTGATACAAGAAAGGCCTGGATTAATAAATTGTTGACCAATCACATATATCATTAGACCAGGGTCGATAATTTTTGAAACAAAAAAAAATTGCAGTAGGATGAAACCCATTGAGAAAGGAGGGAATATGATCAAAATGAAAGAAAAAATAAATTACGGTCGATCCGAGTCCGGGAAGTGGGAGGGGGTGTGTTTTTAAGGGTGAAAAATGGTTTTTCTTGATTTCCGGCAAAACTACAAGTCCTATGGAAAAAAATTAAATGGCAAAGTTGTAGCTAATGAAAGGATCTACAACTTTGTATCGACAATTTTTTCACATAACCTCAAAATTTAGGTGAAAAATTCAAAAAACCAAGTTTTGGTTTTTTATTTATATCTTTTTCAAAAAAAACTTTTTTTTCACGAAATTTTGTGAAAACTTACCTTATTATGTCCCAAATACACTGTAATTTATTTGATTTAAAATATTCATGTTTTCGTCTTTTTTACTTAATATCAAAAAAGCACCCCAATTTTCAATCGAAAATTCTGACGTCAAAATATCAGCTTTCTTCAAAAAGTTTAAAGGCTTTTTCTTCATTGAAATATCTACTTTCTGATGGTGTGAAAAAAATATACATTACTATAAGGAGTGTTCTCAGAATCAACGATTTATGAAACCCACCATTAGAGTAACTCAGTCCCCACTTCTCTATGGAATAACTTACAATGGGTTAAAAACTAACCAAAAGTCACTCAGGTATATGAATTATCTCAAAACAGCAATAAATAGTCATCTAAAAATATTATTTAACAAGATTCTACACCTTTTTCAAAATATTGTAGATGTCTTATTAAATATTAACTTTATTAACTTATTTTTTTGTTAATTATAGGAGTATATTTCAATTTGTAATTTTTTCGTTTTTGAATGAAACAGAAAATCTTACGTTTTTTGAGTAATTAAAGAGTAAATTTTAATAAATACCTCAAAATTATACATAATGATTTCTTCATTGAAATATCTACTTTCTGATGGTGTAAAAAAATATACATTACTAGAAATGTTCTCAGAAAATGCAAAAATTGAAAAAACCCAAATTCGAAATTTTTTTTAATCATTATGTACAATTTTGAGGTTTTTATTGAAATTTACTCTTTAATTACTCAAAAAACGTAAGATTCTTGTTTCATTCATAAACGAAAAATTACAAATTGAAATAACTTCTATAATTCACAAAAAAATAAGTTAATAAAGTGTAGAATCTTGTTTAAATTATATTTTTAGATTACTATTTATTGCTGTTTTGAGATAATTCATATACCTGAGTGACTTTTGGTTAGTTTTAACCCATTGTAAGTTATTTCATAGAGAAGTGGGGACTGAGTTACTCTAATGGTGGGTTTCATAAATCGTTGATTCTGAGAACACTCCTTATAGTAATGTATATTTTTTTCACACCATCAGAAAGTAGATATTTCAATAGAAAAAAGCCTTTAAACTTTTTGAAAAAAGCTGATATTTTGACGTCAGAATTTTCGATGGAAAATGGGGTGCTTGTTTTGATATTAAGTAAAAATAAGACGAAAACATGAATATTTCAAATCAAATAAATCACAGTGTATTTTTGGACATAATAAGGTAAGTTTTCACGAAATTTCGTGAAAAAAAAAAATTTTTTTCGAAAAAGATATAAATAAAAAACAAAAACTTGGTTTTTTGAATTTTTCACCTAAATTTTGAGGGTTATGTGAAAAAATTGCGATACAAAGTTGTAGATCTTTTCATTACCTACAACTTTGCTTTAAATTTTTTTCCATAGGACTTGTAGTTTTGCTGGAAATCAAGGAAAACCATTTCACCCTTAAAAACTCACCCTCCCACTTCCCGAACTCAGATCGACCTAATTATTTTTCTTTCATTTTGATCATATTCCCCTCCTTTTTAATGGGTTTCATCCTACTTGCGATTTTTTTTCATTTTTTCCATTTTTGAAGGTTTCTGCCTGGTCTACATTGAGTTTCCCGTCAGTTAGTAATGCACTAGTTTGAAGGCGAGGTGCCATTATTTTAATGTAGCAAAAAACACCATTATTAATTTTTTCATCCATTATGCCAATAGAATCACACTTTTTATACACTTTATTTGATAGGGTTGAAATAAAATACTTTTAACTTAAACTCCTTGTATTTACTTTCCCAGTCCAAACTATGTACTATATGAATGATACATCTGTTACATTCTGTCAATACCTGTATTCACTTCCAATCCAGTTATTATATATTATAGTCATATCTCAACTTCAAGAGTCTATACCTCGTTCAACTACATCGGGATCTGATACGTTTTACCAATCCATACACTACATCTCTTCCTTTCAACAATTAGATAATTGCCAATTGACAGAGGTTTCCCAAACTACTTTCAGTATCATTATGGTATTAGCAGCAGTTATTTATAGCATTATGTGAAATTTCTTTTTAGCGGCTATAGTAATTGACTATAACGAAGAGGTATTCTCTTTTGATAAAGGACCAATAACTACAATGCCCACCAATATAGGTGCTTACAATTGAGGACTTGTTCACCTTCTATTATGCATCTTTTATTGGGTGCAGCCCCCAAATAATTGAAAACGGTATTCAAGCTCAAATAGTGCACCATTGTTCTGTGTGAATTATTGTCTATTTCGCCAAGGATTAGACTGAAGGAACCAATTTTCACCTAATTTTATAACTTAACAACATTAATTACAATCCACTAATTTACTTTCAATATGTCCAATAAATATATAGATTTTCAAGAAAATCGTAAAAAAACCTCCATCTCGCTATGCTAATCTTGAAAATAGTACTGACAAACGTCAAAGTTTGTTTCAGTTCGCAGCGCCACCAACGTAAATTGGATTCGCCAATAGTCCGTTAAGAATAATGATGAATGATTGACATCTCGGGCGGCTGTTGAAAAATCGAAAATAGTTGTATCGGTCCGGCTTAGTGAATTTCGATATGCCGATTTTAGGTGGTTGGTGTGAAAATATAGTTATTAAAAATATGACATCGAAGCATGCCATGAAAGTCCAGTCGGGGCTTTATTTCTAGTAACTAAAAAGTCACTTAAAAATTTCTGTGGGTTCATCAGTCAAGAAGCGAAATAAATAAACATAAACTAGAGAAATATATTTAATACAATATTTTATTTTACAAAGCAAATTTTTGAGCTTGAGAATGTTACTTATTCTCAAATACCATTAGGATGGTGTAAATCTCTATACCTATCAACAGTATATCATTTCTGACATGTCTTGACAAATTTTCGTATTTAATAATAATAATAGTAATAATAGTTATTCTACCCAACAGGAAATTTCCCCAATAATAGGGTAACAAATTGACTATGAATAATATAAAACAATATTCAAACGGAGTCGCGTTCGATATCACGTGTGAAAACAGACGTGTTTTTGAATCCTCTTGTTGATTAGTCAATTCAGTGAATGTGTTGAAAACCTAAACAAACGGGTGAGAACAATTGTTATCGGAAAAACCGATTGTATTTCTGCAACTCAAAATTGCGAAAACAGTATCGTTGATGACCGAACAATAACAGTTAAAATTTAATATTTACTGCCGACTTATCAAATAAAAGGAGCAAGAAAGAGATAAGTTATCACCGCAACAGGTGGCTACGCCACTTGAATTTTACATAGGCAACCAGAAAAACATAATGCCTTTATTGTGGTTGCTAACTACAAGAAATAGTATTATTTACTAACATTATTAGCCATCCTCCGGCAGCAACTGCCTTTGACTACAAGGGCAGTCATACCACCAATATGTCGAATCAAAGTTAAATACAGATGAACCAACCACATCTTACGTCTCAGCAGTTAAATCTAATCCCAAGTCGTCCTTCCCAAAGAAAGAACAGGCGATACTTCTCCATGCCACTAACGATTTAAACTGATGGATTACGCCCAAGCTATAGGGAAATTAATAGGACCTAAAAATATATGCTTCATGTCCAGAATATCGAACAATAGAATTTGCGTCTACCTCAGTAATACTGGTTTAGTCGACGATTTAATATCGAAACATCCCACAATCATCGTTTGAAAATGAGAACCATGCATAAGAAGATTAGTCACACCGGCCTAAGCGTATTGTTATATCCAATGTAAGTCCATCTATTCCCCACGAACTAGTAGAAACCGCTTACGAGATCTTGGATTACAGCTTAGCTCACCAATTTCGTTTTGAAAGCAGGAATACCAGGAGATGAATTTGGTCACATTTTGTCTTTTCGGAGACAAGTATACGTGATTCCCCCATCAAATGATTTCAACATTCAAACATCCATTTTATTCCTTCGAAAATAATAATCATCGAATATTCTTATCCACAGACAAAATGGAATGCTTTCTGTGTAAACAAGCTGGGCACATAGCAAACAATTGCCCAAATGCCCAAAATTCCCCAACAACCGAGACTCAAAACGAAATAAACCCAAGAACCTATTGAGCATAGAATAGATGATAACACAATCACAAATAACGCAACAGAGACTGCTAAAGAAACTACAGGTATCAAACGTATGCTATCCTCGACAAATGACTCTGAGCAACAAGAAGACATCATTATTGATCCCAGCAATGAACAAGCTATGTTACCTCCCATACAAGCACCGAGATCTACTAAACAATAAGTAAAAGCAAAGAGAAAACTCAGAAAAATATCCCTGACATCGATATCAAAAAAATCTATCGAAGATGTTTATAAAACTTCTGACAAATTCACCTTATCACTCGACAACCTTTATGCATTTCTTTGAAAAACACTTTTGGCAGTAAAGATCCACTTGACGAAGCAAGACAGTTCACAAACGACATCAAATCCTACTTACAGATCTAACACCATCTATCCTCATATACCAGAAAGACATCTCAAAAATCGCCTAACTAGGTTGATGAAGAAAATTAGGGCAGCAACTCAAAACTGAAGGAATGGAACACTGAAAGTTTAGCATCAATACCTCTTTTAATCCACCAAATGATGATTTCCTTTCTGATTCACAATCCTCACAGGCATCTCAACAATAAACATCACACACTATCATCTACAATTTAGTTCAGTGGAATTGTGATGGGTTCTAACCCTCGGTTAGAACGCATCCAACAACTAATCAAAGATTTTAATGTAGAAATTATGCTTGCAAGAGACAAATTTTAAGGAAGAACATAAGAAGTCTCTTAAAAATTACGTGGGCTACCATTATGTCCGCATAACACAATTGAGAGCAAGTGGTGGATCATCAATCTTCATTTCGAATGATTACTACTCACAAAGCCATCCATCAACAAACTTGGAGGCAGTAGCAGTACAAACATGGTGCCCGAAGAAAATAACCATATGCAATGTATACATACCCGCCGCTTACAATCTTCAACCAAATGAAATTTCAAACCTGATTGCACAATTACCACCTCCGTTTATCATAGTTGGTGATTTCAACGCACATAATGTGGCCTGGGGATCTGTAGCAACATTCGGAGAGGAAGAGCACTTGAATCAGAATTAGTTAGCCGAAATATATGCCTTTTGAATACCGGCTCACATACACACCTCAATATATATAGCCACAGGAACCCTTTCATCAATAGATCTCTCCTTTCTGACTCATCTATTTTCTCTGAATTGTCATGGCAGGCACTTGACGACCTCTACGACAGTGATCATTATCCTATTTTGATAAATCACAGTCTCGAAAAATGAATCTTTTGACCCCATATCTAAATGGAATATTCGAATGCTGACTGGACTGCATTCAGACATCTACCGCGAACAATATTGAACATCTTTCCCCAGCAGATAATATCAATGATACACTCAAAAACTTCAATATGGCCATACTTAAGGCAGCAAACGAATATGTCGGAAAAAGAAACTTTGTGCCAGCTAGAAATATTGTCCCATGGTGGAACAACGACTGTGATTTAGCAACCAAAGAATCGAAAAAAGCACTGAACAATATCGCAAAAACTGCACTGAACTAAATCTATAAAACTTCAAAAAACTGAAAACCACGGCCAGAAGAAAAGTCAAGCAAGTAAGTAAGGGATTACTGGCATCAATATGTCTCTTCACTATCGCCAGATACTCCATCTGCCAAAGTATGGTCAAAAGTGAAACAAATGCAAGGACAAAAAACTTCCCAAAAATAACAGCTATCAAATTGCCATCATCACCATATAATATAGTAAATGACAGCCAACAAATTGCAAATATCTTAGCAAGCACATATCATGAAAATCAAAAAAACCAACACAAATACTACATGCAGCTCATCTGGAGTACAAAAAACTAAAAAGAGAAAAAATTAACAGATCACAAATATCAGATACTCAAACACTAAACAAACCGTTCGAGTTAGAGGAGCTTAAATCCGCCCTTTCATCGTGTAAAAATACAGCCGCAGGACCTGACGATATACCATTCATCTTTTTGAAAAACTTCACCGACTTGACATTAACGCCCTTCTGAAATTATACAATGAAATTTGGAATACACAAGATTTTCCCAAGTTATGGCAACAATCTATCATTCTGCCATTCAGGAAACCGGATAACCAATAACCGATCCGAATTCCTACAGACCTATATCTTAACATGCTGCACTTGCAAATTAATGGAGAAAATGATTAATAAGCGACTGCTCTGGTACTTAGAAAAACATCATATTATATACTAAATCAATCAGGCTTCAGACCAAACCGTAATACGCTAGATAACCTCATCACACTGCAAAATTATATTTCAACGCATTTTCCAACATCAAGAATTCGTTGTTGCCTTGTTTGATATCGATCGAGCCTTCGACACTTTACGCAAATCCTCCATAATGAACGCTTTGAAGGCATCGCATCGCATAAATAGAAGCATGTATCATTTCATAGAAAACTTTCTCACTAACAGAACATTCAGGGTCAAAGTAAATGGAAAAATCTCACTTCCATCTATTCAAGACAATGGAGTCCCACAAGGATCAGTCCTTAGTCCCACCTTATTTATCCTTGCAGTTAATGATATTTTGGCTGAAATACAGGTGCCTGTGAAATGTGCTTTATACGCAGACGACTTAATGATTTACTGTCATGGTAAACATTCACAAACAACCACTAAAATTATACAGAACACAATTAATCAACTATGCAACTGGACAAACGTACATGGTCTACAATTCTCTTCCACCAAATCGAGGGTTTTGAAATTCTCCAGTCGTTCTACGAACGAATCAGATCCAAAACTCATACCTATTAAACGGAACACCCATACCCGTAGTTCAGAAATATAAAATTCTTGGCCTAAATTTTGATACAAAACTGAACTGGACGTACCACATCAAGCATATTAAAGGAAAATGTCTTAAAAAGTTGAACATCCTCAAAATCCTATCTCATCATACCTGGGGTTCTGATGAAGTCACCCTTTTGAAAATATATAAAACTCTCATACGCTCAGTACTGGATTATGGCAGCCAACTATATGACTGCGTCAAAAAGCCTACTGAAATCTCTTAACAGTGTCAGAACGCTGCTCTGCGTTTGTGTCTCGGAGCCTTAGAACCAGTCCTGTCGAAACCCTGAATCGCGAATCAAACGTAATCCCCCTGCATATGAGACGCATGCAACTTTACTTTTCATATGCGTCCACAGTATCAGCCAATACCCAAAATCCAGCATATTCGCTCATCAATCAGCTCAAAAATCCGACAACACAACACCCAATAACTAGACAACAGTCAGTCACACAAATATTGCCTACTATATCAGGGAATATTAATCTCGAACGTACAAACCAAATATCGGTTTCAAAGATTCCTCCTTGGATTAAACTACTCCCCAAATGCGATTTATCATTGCAATCCCAGAATAGAAACTATGAATTGCTCAAACATACCTTTCTTGATCGCATCAATGCAAAATATTATGACACCATTTTATACACACAGATGCAACTCACAATAGCACAGGAACCTTTACAGCAGTTACTACCATAGATACAATTATACAGCTTAACCGTCTCCCTTACCACTCGTCAGTCCAGACAGGCGAACTATATGCTATCCTTCAAGCCTTTCTTCTTATAAGCAACACAAGCAGACATACTGCAATATGTACCGATTCCCTATCCTCCATAAACTGTATTCGAAATATATATACAAATAATCCCCTCGTACAAGACATACACGATCGCTATGCAAAACTTTTCAAGGAAGGAGTTCACGTAACAATTATTTGGGTACCATCTCATGTGGGCATAACTGGGAATGAAATGGCCGACCAGGGTGCAAAGCAAGCATCCGAAACCCAACTAGACGAAGAAAAATTACAGTACTCGACAGATTTGAAACAACATTTCAAAAATTACATAAGAAACTTATGGAAACAAGATTGGACAAGATCAACTTCAAACTGAGGCAAATTACTGACTCAATCAAACCTTTTCATATACCAACCAGAATTGGCAGAAAAAGTCAAACAGTTATCAGAATTACGCATCGGACATACCACACTAACCCACAAACACATAATTCTGTCAGAAAACCCTCCAGTGTGTCAGCATTGCCAACAAACTATAACAGTTAAGCATATTCTGATTGACTGCCCCAACTATGCAAACTACAGAAGACAACACCACATTGGAACAGATTTGAAGAAGATTCTGGGAGATGAGAATCAGCTAGACAATCTGATATCCTATCTGAAAGACATAGATATATATTATAGTTTGTGAATTCACATATAAGCATTATTTTGTAACCTTATTGTAATTGATTATTTCGTGTCAATAGCCCTTGTTGCTGAGACACGTTTTCTTTAAATAAAAAAAAAAAAATATTCAAACAAATAATAATTCAATGGCACATCAATGAAAAATAACCGCCCCGAACTAAAAAAACAAATTAAACCTAAGTTCGTCAGCAGCTTGCACAATCGATATACCGGAGCCTGCTCGAGTATGTTGGTTCGTGGTCTTGGTAGTCGAAAAGTTGAAGTGGTCCTCGTTTCAATTCTAGGTACGCGAATGTCAACCTGGACAGTAGATGAGGTGCATCAATTCTTCCACTGACTAGCTTTTGCGCAAATTTAGCGCACTGTCGCTTCTGTCTCTCCTGCAACGTGAAGTTGAAATTCGCATTCCCGCATATCTCCGATAAATCCGCACCACGTTCAGGATACCTGCCGGTCTTTCTGTATTCGGCACACTTCAAGAATTTTCGATGAATGCGTTCAAGTGATGTTAGGTGGGTACTATATAATCGGAACCAAACCAACAACACCCGTTGGCGTACTCTAATTTGCTGATGACAGAGAAAATAGAGAATTCTGAGACAGAAACATCAGGGAATTCTTTGGAACACCGGAACACAAAGCCCAAAGATCGACTAGCGGAGGAACAAATCTCCTCGATATGAGGAACAAGCTGAACGTTGAATCAAATAAACCCCAAATCGCGAAACCGATCTCACTAGGAATAAGACAATTACCAATTGAATAATTGAAGGTGAGAGGATGTAAACTTCTTGTGAAAGTCACCTTAAAATATTTTTGAATATTCAAATTAAGTCCATTGCGCGAGCACCAAACATGAACTAACTCCAAGCTGGACTGGAGTAGCTCTGAGTCAGCAATTCCGCGTATCCTCAGGTAGAGCTTGAAATCATCTGCATAGGCCAAGGCTAAGCAACTGAGAAGAGCCAGAAGATCGTTGATAAAAATTATGAACAACAATGGTCCAAGATTAGATCCTTGCGGCACACCAGATGACAGACAAAATTCGAATGACTTGAAGCCATTATAAAAACACATGACTCATTCTACCTTCCAAGTAAGACTTCATCAGGCCGACAAATCCCGACTGAGGCCAAGAAATGAAAGTTTAATCAGCAACATACGGAGATCAACCGAGTCGAAGGCTCGTGAAAAGTCTGTTATAAATAACGTCGACCTGACCTCCATCATCCAGAGTCTCCGCGATAAACTGCGACAATGTTGTCAAATTCGTGACCGTAGATCTGCCCCGCATGAAACCGTGTTGCATTGTTGATATATGTGGTCTAACATTGTGATAGATATAAGTGTATAAAGCTTCCTCATATACCTTTGCAAAATTACAGAGCACAGAAATCGGTCTATAGTTCTCTACTTCAGATTTATCGCCTTTTTTGAATATCGGGATTACTCGGGCTCGTTTCCAAATGGTGGGAAAAATGGAAGTACGCAAGCTGACAGAGATTATGTGATGTAGAGGCTCAGCAAGCACAGAGCTACAGTTCTCGATGAAAAATGAGGGGAGTTTATCATCACCAGCAGTAGTCTTATCAGGAAATTTATCCATAATAGATCTTATTTCATCTTTAGTTATAGAAGGCAAAACAAACTGGAGGGTATGGGAAAAATGAGTTTGGCTATAATCCCTGATTGCATCTGGCATACGAACATTTACCATCATTTGCAGCTAAGGGCGAGAAAAGAATAGGTATAGCCCCTAAGCTTATGAATATCATGAAAAATAATAATAATAATGGTCATTCAGTATTTCAGTCCAGTTCAATCAATGGGATTCAGGTTCTATTACTATATCCTTGCCTCAATAAATAAAACTATAAACTATCCAAGTACTCTAATGAGATATCATTAATATAATTCACCCATGAAGATTGAGACTCTATTGAAGATTATTAAGATAAATTTTCTTTTTCTCTGACAAAGTTATTCGTAATTATAACTAAAAATGAGTGTGTTCAACTCAAATTCAACTGAGATAGCCAAACTGGTGAAACGAAACAGAAAGAACTTGTTGATACTTTGAAATGTGTGGCCCAATTCGTCAATTGGTCATACATAATAAGACAAAAACACCAATTAAAGAATCTATTCAGTAGGTACGTTAATTGTACTACATTGTATAACTTTAAATAAACTTATCACCGATTCTGTCTGTTTTAGTAAGAGGAATATTTCATTGAATAGCCAAAAAATTAACAGAGTGTATGTGGCAAAGGTGTTTAAATTATTAATGAGGTGAAAAAATGTGGACCACAAGATGTTATCATTTTTTGTATGAAATTTATACTTGTTTTAGAATATTCTATTGCACAGATTAAATAATGATTTCATTCATTTATATGCTTTGTTACATTTGATATGAATAATTGAGTATTTGTTTGTTGATTAAACATATCCATCATATTGTACTATTTCTTTAGATCCCCAATAGATGACACACTGTTTGCCCTCAGTCGAGAAAAGGTGAATATTTTGGATTTTATTGGAAACGATTGTCAATTTAGCTTTATTTAGGTCTTGTCGGTGTCATTTTAGATAAAAGTTGATTAACTTCCTTTGAGTGTTTGGAATTAAGAGAAAGCAAAGTTAAAGTTTTAGCATAAAATCTTTTTTCAATTCTTACCGTACAGGTAAGGAACACACTTATTTTTTTAAAACTGACAATTTTACAGTGAAAAACTAAAATAAGCTTCTGTACAAAATTGAGAAAATGTATTCAGAACATTATTCAAAAATTTATTGTTAATGGAGACAGATATGTACAGTATTCGTTTTGAGAGTTTTGTGCGCCTGAGCTGTTCCAGAGCTCCGTGCTCCTGAGTTGCACCAAATTCTTGTTACTGTTCGATTTGAACCACGTGTTTTTTGACAGTTGGTAAATAAATGAAGAAGTTTAAATACAAGCAGGTTAGAAAGATTGTTATTTCGTCAAAGTAATTTGCCATTTCGTGAAGTAACCGTCTTATATTATTGAAATATCTTCAATCCGGTTGAGTGTGATAATGTCTAGTTCTGAACAAGAGCATATAATCAGGGTAAGATTGAAAAGATATCCAATTTTAAATTACGTTCAAAAGTATACATTACATTTTCTCTTCTAGTCTTTGATGGAAGGACCTGTTGAAGATTATTCTTTTGAGTCAGTTTCGTCTGGAAGTTCCCTGTTTTTTTCCGAAGCTGAAGAGCAGGCTCAGGAGAAAACGTGCAAAAATTGAAAATTTCGTTGAAAAACAGTGAAAGAATACTATGACAGAGATTTCCGATTTCATTTTCGACTGTCTCGAAATACTGTTTATGAAATCATAAGTAAGTATGCAAAATATTCATTTATAATTTGTCGTTGCTATTCACTAGTTCATGCTTGAAGATCTTTTATATTATGACATTTTGGGGGTGTGAAAGTATATAGCAGGAGTCTTAGTAGGGTCTATTAAGATTTTCCAATTATATGCTCTTTATGTATGATTTTTGCTCGCAATATATTAAAAGCTAGGCCTTAATGATTTTTATCGACACATTTGCATAAACAACAAGATGTTCCCAAGATAATGATTTTAAAATTTATCAAACATTAATTATATCCGTAACTATCTCTTTATCACATCATGGAAGATAAGTTCTCAAATTTTCCGATGAATTTATTTAGCATTAATATATAAAATTTATTCAATTATCCTATAAGTGAAGTTGTGAAAAAAACAACTTAAGTGGACTCAGCGTTTACTATTATGATTATACTCAATTTAGTTATAACAAATAGCTATTCGTTTTAAAGAGTTTTGTACTCCAGAGCTGTTCCAGTGCTTGTGCGCAACCAATGGCAACTTGTATTTCGAGCTTTTCAGTTGCTCAGGAGCTAAATTGAGTATATTCATAATAGTAAACGCTGAGTTTTGTGCTCCTGAGCAACTCAAAAGCTCGAATACAAGTTGCCATTGGTTGCGCACAATCACTGGAACGCTCAGGAGTACGAATCTCTCCAAAAGGAATGCTATAAAATACAACAGTTATTTTAATTTTCAGGCACATATGAGAAATCATCCTTCTATGTCAATTACCTCTCTGGAAGGCCCACGGTCACAGCGGAAAAGGCCGTCCTACTTTCTATATGGTACCTGACCAATAGAACACATTCAGGGAAATCTCTGACAGATTGGAATAAGTGTCAGTACTGCCCACAAAATTTTAAGGAATTTATTGGAGTTTCTGGTGTCTATGACTTCCAAATACATCGTTTGGCCAAGTCATAATGAATAAAGAAACCAATCGAATGCTTTCGGTAGAAATAATGGAATTCCTGGTGCAATTGGTGCGATTGATGGAAGTCACATCGAAATTCCCAAGCCAAAAGATGACCAGGATTCATATGTTAACCGTAAGGGCTATCATAGCCTGCTGCTACAAGGCGTTGTGGACAGCAATAAAAAATTTATTGACGTTGTTTTGTGGCGAGCCTGGATCGCTGCATGATGCTCGTTTTCTGAGAAGATCGGCATTATATGCAAAAATTGCGGAAGACCCTTCATTTATTGGAGATTATTTCTTATTGGGGGATTCAGCCTATCCTAATATGGATTGGATAGTTACCCCATTTCCAGACACTGGATTTCTTTCAGAAGAACAAAAGGTTTTCAACAAAAGATTATCTTCCAAGCGAGTGATTGTTGAAAACGCTTTTGGCCTTCTGAAGGGACGTTTCGTAGGCTCAAAGGTTTGGACAACCTTGACCTCATGATATCCGCCAAAATAATATTGGGATCATGCATTTTGCATAATATATTTTAGATGATGATCTCATATATTTAATGGTAATGAGGAAACGGATGACAATCAGCCTCAGAATGAGCCTATAACCAGTGTTCTGGAAAGTGGTGACGAAGGAAAAATACTAACAGACAACAACAAGTCTTCAGAAAAATGTTTAATTTGTAAAATGTTTTAGTTAATATAAAAACAATTAAAAATATATTTGTATATTCAGTCTTCGAATCCTCACTGCAACAAATAATGAAAAACTATCTATCATTTATACAAAAATAAGGCCACCTTTCACTACATATTTAAAAAAACATGCTCAAGCGGTTATGTGTTGAGTTAGCACTAAAAAATATTTATCACAGCATAAGATACATACAAAAGCAGAACAATAAATAAAAAATTACATAAAATATCACAAAAAAATACTGGTTCCCTAAATATAAAAAATAAAACAACTGCAGGTCCGTATTCAAAAATTTCAATTTTCGTGTCAGGTTAGAATATCACTCGGTATATGAGATAAAAAAATTGAATTGGAAAATTGGAATCTTCAAAAAACACTGAGTAAAAATCTGTTTTTAGTTTGAATGGCACAAATTTTTTATAGTTTTTATAATTGTTGAATAGTCGAATATTATACAATTTATTCATATTGAATTCAAGAAACATACTATTTCTGATAGAAAAAACACTGAATTTGAGATGCTTAAATAATCCTGATGCATTTTGAATATTCCGTTACATCTTGAATTCCTTTTTATTAATTTTATCAATATTATAAGAAAAATTAAAAAAACAATAGAAATACAAAGAGAGGAACAGTAGCACATATGATTCATAAAAAAATCAAATAAACAAATGCTCGATATGTGAGAGCCATTCCCCTCACAACTTAATGACTCTTTTGAACAATTGAAGTAATTTCATATCCACAAGATGAAAAATTATACTCTTGATAGAACAGATACACTGGATTTCAGCTCGAGAAAAGTTTGACTTTCTTCTCAGAACCCCTGAACAATAATCCATCTGGTACTTATGTTTCCAACAAAATTTATTCTTCAATGTAATAATGTTATGAATTGAGGACTTATTTTCCTCTAATATGTACTTAGTGTAGCAACTTCATCTTCTTTAAGAAGCATATGAATTTCTTTAATGCAAACAGAATATTAGGGAAACAAGTGATTTTTAGAATAGGAGGTTTATTATTCATCATAAATAAAATACATCATACTACACAGAGTAGGCTTATTTCAAAAATGACGTTATATTCATACATTCATTGATTGTGAATTATGGGAAATTGTGTCGTTTGTTTATCTACTGAAAAATGCCTTCAATGTTCACGAATGAAGAATATGTAGATGATACTTGTTTTTGGATTGCGCAAATGAACGGATATAATATTTGGTCTCAGAATAATCCTCATCTCAAAAGAGAAAGAAATCATTAGAGTTCAAGAGAGCCAATAAATGCGTCGAAGCAAATTGCTCTGATTTCGAGCATTGCTTAGTTGTTTCTCCTGAATCATTGCATTATTTAATAGAAACAATAAATTTTTGTTGAAAGAATAAGTATCAGAGGATTATTGTTCAGGCGTTCTGAGAAGAAAGTCCAACTTTTCTCGAGCTGAAATCTAGTGTTACTGTTCTATCAAGAGTAATTTTTCATCTTGTGGATATGAACGTACTTCAATTGTTCAAAAGAGCCAATAAGTGTGTGAGGAGAATGGCTCTGCATATCAAGCATTTGTTTATTTGATTTTTTTATGAACCATATGTGCTAATGTTAATCTTTTTGTGTTTGTATTGTTTTTTGAGTTTTTCTAATATTGATTGAATAGAAATTTAATGAAAAAGTATTTCAAGATGTGAAGTATTCAAAATGCGTCAGGATTATTAAGCATCTCAAATTCAGTGTTTTTTTTCTTTTAGGAATAGTGTGTTTCTTGAATTCAATATGAAAAAATTGTAATATTCGACTTTCAACATATCATGAAACTTTAAAACATTTTGTGCCATTAAAACTAAAAACAGATTTTTACTCAGTGTTTTTTGCAGATTCCAATTTCCCAATTTATTTTTTTTAATTTCATATACCGAGTGATATTTCTCACCTGACACGAAAATTGAAATTTTTGAATACGGACCTGCAATTTTTGGGAATTTTTCTCTCGATCTGATGGAGAATATGTATATTAACAAGATTGCCAAATATCAGCGAAAAATTTGCCATATTGACGAAGATATGGGAGTTTATAGTTTTAGTACTTTTGCAAAAAAAACACCCTGTATCTCTGAAACTATAGCCTTATGGGACATTTAAACCCCCAATCCTCATTCAGTTTTAGGTCCTCTATCTCCAGTTAGCCGTTGTCCCTTACGTCACCAGTCACCCTGTATATACAAATACTAGCAACTATAAAAAAATGCAAACGTATAGCCTATTCGTTTTGAGGTATTTCGTGCTCCTGAGTAACTCAAAACCTCGAAATACGGCTTAGCATTGGTTGCGCACAAGCACTGGAACAGCTCAGGAGCCCGAAATTCTTCAAAACAAATACTGTAATAAGCACTAAACCCCCTTGCAAAACCTCAATATAAAAAAACAAACGCATTCAAGGGCCACTCATTAAAAAATAAAAAAAACAACAATCCAAACATTTTAAAGCAACACAAAACAAAAAAAATACATGAAACAGCAAGCATACCAAGGCACCAAGTATTAAAAAAAGAAAAAAAACAACAGCAAGCACTTTAAACCTTTTCCTGTTAGTAAGCAAACAGTATATACAGTGGAACTTCCCTATAACGAAAGCGCTAAATCCGCAAAAAAATTCGTTTCTATAGTCAATAATTTCACGGTCGCACAACTTTTCACCGAGCGTAATCGTAATAGTTAGATTGAAACCAAACAGCCAGGGGTATATTTAAAACTGTTTCAGAAGGATCTCTCTGCCTATCATAATGATTTAGTTCAAGGTCGGAATTTATTACGGAAAACCCACCCTTATACCTTACTACCAATACCCATTCAAAGAGTATGTTCTTTGAATATTTCGTTATATAGAATTCACTTCGCTCTAAAAGGTGTTTTTAACATGGCATTTGGAATCAAGGTGCAATGTCTTGTACGAAATTGGTTATATATTCGTTATAGGGAAGTTCCACTGTATAACAAGAGCAGTTTTAATATCCTTTCCTCTCCAAATACCTTTCGAGTAAATCACACTTCGTTCTTTCCATAGCGTTTCTCTCTTTAATAAGGGCCACTATCTCTTTATGCTTCACCTCTCTATCCTCCAATTCCTTCTTTTTTAATTCGATATATTCCACTTTCAACTCTTGATGGCTCATTTTTTTCTTGGTGGATGGAGTTTGGGGGATTTCAGGACAGGAAGATTTTCATCAACTGTTGGAATATTTTGATCTAGATTACCTCCATTCAATTCATGCAAGTAATCTAGATCATTATTTTCTACAGGCCTTGCAATCATTTCAAGGCTACTGATGGAATGGCCGCAGCTGTTTTTGGGCTTTTTTCCAACTATTTCATCAATAGCCTCGAAAAACATAAACCTTGAAGGTCCTTGACCGGTCTTATTTTTCAGGTCCTTGTACCTACCTGTTGTAACTTGTAGCTCCGTAACAGGCCTTTCCACTTTATGCCGACACTTTTAGCGTCCACTGTGAAACCTGCACTAATAAGGTCATTGGCAATATACTCAAAAACGAATTTCCTTTTCCTATAGGATCATTGAAATCGTTTATGTATAATGCCATTGAATTTATTAGGCAAATAGTTTGCTCATAACTCCACACTGAACAAAACCTCCTTGATGTTAAAGGATCATTTTCTGAATCCTCTAATTCAAAAAAGTTCCGATCAGGTGTATTTACGAGATTATTCACAAGTGGACTTGCTAAATTTTTATCGGTTCCAGAAGTGGAAGACCTGTTATTCGCCATTTTAGCCTCCATCAAGAGCTGATCAAAATATTCGGAATCTGAAATCAAGTTAAAATAATGTCGGAAGATAATATATGAATTTCTGTTAGTACCTCGTCTTGCTCTCTCGTACTGCTCCTTGCTAACCGTAATTTTATATGAGATATTTGTTTGTTCATCAGTTATGGTTAACAAAATTGTCTCCATTGTTAATAATTAATAATAATAATTTGAAAATTATCAGAATCACACTGACGCTAACCTAACTGCTATATGGCGACTGGCGAAATCAAAAGACGGATATGAAAGTGACAGCACCGATGTAAACAAAAATCATTTGAGTAACTCAGGAGCACCGTGCTCCAAACAAACGAACACTCGCAACCCGTATTTCGAGCTCTTGAGTTACTCAGGAGCACGAAATATCTCAAAACGAATAGGCTAATGGTGCATTATCCATGACAGTGACTCACTTTGTATCAAATAACTACAGAGAAGGTATTAATTGTTCAATAATCCATTTATGAAATAGTTCCCCATTCCTTGTCTTATGGTAATCCTTATCTTTGATACCATTGTCAAGAATTAGATCACATCCAGGTAAAAATCCATCAGTTGTGCCAGCATTCAAAATTGTGTACTTACTGCCTTCACCCTTGATTATACTTGGCAAACCTTTAGGATTACTTTTAAGATAAAGAAAAAATGACAAACAAAATTCTTGCCTTTAAGGAAGCTAACCTAACAAATTTTTGAAACATAGATAAATTGGAAATAGTAATCATCGAAATGAATACAATCTTCAATTTATAGGCTCACAGAACCTTCTTCATGCGGACTGGGATGATTTATTCAAGATGTTGTCAATGAGGGAAGAGACAGACCGGTTTCGGCCTTATTAGGCCTCGTCAGTGTCCCATATCCCTAGGAGACAACATCCTATTGAAAACTTCTACATTCAAGACCACTTGTAAGAGCCGTATTCATAGTCGGCCCTTGAGGGTGAGTGTGAGTTTTTATGGCCTTATGAATACTAGACATAAAGGTGACATTAACTGTCACTTAACTCAAGGGCGAACTATGAATACGGCTCTAAGACTCTATCGAGTATTATCTTACAGATGGTGACATCTATTAGTGAGTAGTGTCAAAATGAGAAGTTCAATCATCACAGATCGCATGCTGAAAGCACTGATTACTTCCTCTTCACTCTTTGGGATGTTAGCAGTGGTCCTACATCAGGGCCTTCATGCAAGTTTCTCCGAGTGATGGAAACACCCAATTTTGGCGGCTGTGAAGCCAAGTGATTTTAAGATAAGAAAAAATGACAAACAAAAAATTCTTGCCTTTAAGGAGGCTAACCTAACAATTTTTGAAACATAGATAAATTGGAAATAGTAATCATCGAAATGAATACAATCTTCAATTTATAGGCTCACAGAACCTTCTTCATGCGGACTGGGATGATTTATTCAAGATGTTGTCAATGAGGGAAGAGACAGACCGGTTTCGGCCTTATTAGGCCTCGTCAGTGTCCCATATCCCTGAGAGACAATATCCTATTGAAAAACTTTTACTTTTAAGACCACTTGTAAGACTCTATCGAGTATTATCCTACAGATGGTGACATCTATTAGTGAGTAGTGATGTAGGACCACTGCTAACATCTCAAAGAGTGAAGAGGAAGTAATCAGTGCTTTCAGCATGCGATCTGTGATGATTGAACTTCTCATTTTGACACTACCCACTAATAGATGTCACCATCTGTAGGATAATACTCGATAGAGTCTTACAAGTGGTCTTAAATGTAGAAGTTTTTCAATAGAATGTTGTCTCTGAGGGATATGGGACACTGACGAGGCCTAATAAGGCCGAAACCGGTCTGTCTCTTCCCTCATTGACAACATCTTGAATAAATCATCCCAGTCCGCATGAAGAAGGTTCTGTGAGCCTATAAATCGAAGATTGTATTCATTTCGATGATTACTATTTCAAATTTATTTAGGATTACTTTCTTTTCTAATGTCCACTGGCAGATTTGACTGCCATTTTGAATATCCATGCTTAATCTCGATCAACAAATTTTACATTTTCTCTCAAGTATTCAAGATATTTATCACAAAACCGTACTCTATTCATGATATTTTTATGTTTATCAATAAGAATTTTCCCTCGATCAACTTTCTTGTACTTGTTACCAATTTTTGATTATTCTATATAGTGTTGACTTAAAATGATCGAAATCCAGCTGCTCCTTAGCCAGTTCAAAAATGATATCCAAACTGATATACTCATTGTTTTTGATTTTAGTAGAAATTAAGTAGTTTAATGTCTCTTTGAAGGTATAATCATGTGGAATAGGTTTCCTTCCAGTGCTAATTCCTGGCTCTACCGACTTGCCTTCTACCTTTTTCTCCAAAATTCTTTGGACAGTTCTAGGAGAAATCTGAAATTTTAAAACTCATTTCTTAATCAGAAAACACATTGTATATGATCGTTTACCTAAAAAACGAGCGCAACGCGATTAATACTAGCAGAAATATCTGGTGAATCAATAAAGAACTCGCAATAACACCGATACACTGACTCGCGTTCCCTTGCAGTAAGGTGAGAGGTATCTGGTTGTATTCCGGCCATTTTCAATTCAGTAATCAAATCAAAGTAGATTTAAGAGATATTCAAATCCACTTGTCGATTAAATCAAGAATATTCACAAACAAATTCGAAATATCTTCAATAGGTTAACTCAAACTTCGAAAAGTCATAAGTTAGTGATATTTTCAACATCAACACCAACCTAAAATCGGCATATCAAAATTCACTAAGCGGACCGATACCAACATATTTTCGATTTTTCACAGCCGCCCGAGATTTCAATCATTCTTAAACGGACTTATAGATGTCCCATTAATTTATGGGTGGGGTGAACAACAGATGTCTCTAGTTGGAAGCAATTTTTCTTCACGTCAACGTGTCTTGCAGAAAGTCAAATAATATCTTTGCAAAAAGTAGTTTCATCTTGCTCCACAACTTCTTTCTCGCATGCCTGTATGAAATATCCAAGGGTCCAGAGTAACACAATTTTTAATTACTCTGAGGCCCTTAGGGTTGGGATTTGAGAATGATACTCTGATATGTTTATGCTATAGGATATTTGGGCAGCCTGTATGTACCTTCGTAGTCTACTGAATTTAAATAAATAACATAAAGAAGGTATCAATATAATGGAAGCCACGCAAAGAAAGAACTGGGGTTTCCAGTAAGGAGTGTTATTTTGAAAATCGAAGAAAATGTAGTTTTTTGAAATAAATGGTCCAATGTTTATTTCATTTTAAAGAGGAAAGTATGCCGTTAATTTATAGTGGAAAATAACATAAGACAAATGACCACCACGACCACGCTTAAGCTAGGGTTTCCTAAGAAAGCGGTGCCGCAATTTAACCACCGACGTATACCTATCGGTACATAACGTCACTAAAACGTTGTCTGTGCTAACCAATGGTGTTGGTTGTTGATTGTGAATGATCGTCGAAAAGCGGCACCGCAAATTCATCTGCTAATGCCGTCATAAAACGCCACCGCTTTCCTAGGAAACCATAGCTTTACAGGTCCTTCCAATGAAATTTTCAATAACCAAATCGAAAGTGGCTGCCCTATGTCCTCGATAGCCTAACGAGGCATCTTTGAGGTATTGAATCGACACTGCTATTGGCGGAGACTTTATATTTCACGTTCTCGCTGGCCATTTGAGATCACATTTACGAGAGATAACATGATCCGGAAACTTGTTCCGTACAATCTCGATCAACGGTATAGTTGGTTGTGTGGCACGTAGCGCTGTCTTGTTGAAGTAAACGTTGTTCAGATCAATACTATCAAATTCCGGTCATGAAAAATCGTTAATCATCTCTCGATAGAACAATCCATCCAGTTAAGTAATTAAGTAAGGTCCAATGACTCCATCGGACCATAAACTGCACTAAACTGTTACACGTTTAGGATGGACAGGCTTTTCAACAATAACTTTTGGGTTTTTCTTTTCAATATTCCAATTTAATGTGCTATGGTGCTGTTTACACTATGGCCAAAACATTTTTGTACGAGGCTTATTATGAGCATCTTGCATGTGGCTGCAAAATTTCATTTCGATTGGTTTCGTTTTGTCTGAGATATTGAGAAACAAAAATTTTGTATGGCCATATTTTATTGAACATCCTGTACGGTTTACTAGTTAACGAAGCCCCACGGACAAAATTGAATGTGACGACGAATTCGTCATCAGGGGGTCGAACCTTATAGTTTTAGGCCAGTTTCGGCTCGAAATTAGAAAGGTACATACATTTGAGTAAAGAGATATAGCACTCGTTTAAGTAGAACGAGCGCTTAAAAATCTCAAGTGGAGTGATTTCAAAATTGCATTAGATGTTCTAAATGCCTTATTTCTATTTCAAACATGTTTTTGGAATGCTCTGATACCAATTTTTTTCAGATAGGTGAATTGACATGAATGTCCACTTTTTTTTTCAGGATTTTCATATTATTGATCTGTTTGAAACAGCAACATCACAAAGTACCTACATATAAGAAGGACTGATGTATTCTTTCATTTCTAGTAAAATAAATTATTGCAAGAGAGTAAAATCGTCGACTCGAACATTTAACACAAGAGAAAAATATTTTTTCTCCTTTCCAATGACATCGAAAAGAAATATATTACCAATAATATTATTACCAGTATTGTCAGTATTTCGAAAAGAATTCATAGCTATAAAAAAATTGATAGAGAGTCTAACCCAATAAATCACTTTTCCGATTCAATTGAAAACTCGTTTAATTTCGATCCCTTACTCGGCAAAAACCAAAAATTATTCTTATATTATATTTAATTTTTCGAATTTTATATCTTCCCTTCAACTGCGATTCAAATTCCAAACTCATTCTCTTTCTCTTCACTACTTCAGAATAGAACAGTAGAATCGTTTAATACAGGGTCTCTATAAATGATTATAATAACGCAGTTGGGTTGGACTATTATGAATATTTATATTCTGGTGTGAACTTCAATTTAAACTAACGATACTGTGAGTTTAGGTTGGTCATTACGATAGATATTGAATAATGTGACTGGAATTATAAATTTGTAGTCTTTGCATGAAAAAAGACAAGACAAAAATTTTCATAGCACACTACGATGTTACAATCATTTATAAAGTCCCGTATAAACAAACCCCGTTATTATCAAAGTTCCTAATAAAATTCCCAACTGAAAACCTGGCATACTCTATTCGTTTAACATCGACAAACATGTGTTTGAATTTACTCGGCTTCGATTCTCCACACTCACGTCATAGTACAGTAAATATAGCATTGATTTTTCAGAAAATCACCTACAGAAATTGACTTGTTAAATCGATAAGGGAACATAAAAAAATGTTAATGCCAGATCTCCGAAGTGATCCCCCCCTGGTTTTGAAAAAATCCAAAAACATTTTGAAAAGCATTTTTCTCGGAATCCATGGGTTGTAGAGAAAAGTTTATTCCACAAAAAATGTAGAGGACATTGTTATCTACATTTTATCGCATAGGAGCGAAGTCGTCCGACTAGAAATACAAAAACTAGGTGGCGCCAAAGTATAAAAAAAGTGTTTATTTGGCATTTTCGTTAAAAACAAATATTTTTTTGCACTAATGTAAATAGGAAAGTTGTTCGTCACGAATTATCTACAATTTTTGTTTGAACAATTTTTCTGTGAAACTAACCGTTATCCAGCAGAAGCTAGTCAAAGTGAAAAAGTTGTACATTATCTGCCGCGCCGATGCGTGTATTCCATACACGGCCCGGCGAAAGTGGAAAGAATCATTACGAGAACGTTAACAATGCTGCGCTGCATCTTTTCGCCTATAGCTCGGTAACGGTAAGTTTAAAAAAAAAACTGTTCGTCCAAAAATGGAGATAATTTTGTGGTAAACTTTCCCGTTTACATTACTGCCAAAAATTATTAATATTTTATTTTATTTTATATTTATATTTTATTTTAACGGAAATGCCAAAAAAACATTCTTTTAATATTTTAGCGCCACCTACTTTTTGTATCCAAGTCCGACGACTTCGCTCCAATGAGATAAAATGTAGATAACAATGTCCTCTACATTTTTGTTGAATAAACTTTTCTCTAAAACCCATAGATTCCGAGAAAACGCATTTCGAAATGTTTTTGAATTTTCTCAAAACTAGGGGGGATCACTTCGGAAATCTGGCATTATAATTTTTTTATGTCCCCTATCGATTATGAAATCAAACTTCTGTAGGTCATTGTTCGAAAAATTCGTATTTTTCTGTGCTATATTTACTGTACTATCATAAAAAGATAGTTTCATAGCCGAAGTCGAAACCTCTTCACCGAGTAATTGTACAAATAGTTGCATGGGACCTAATTTTTGAGTTTAACACATAATTCTAACAGGTACCGCCACATACGCACATCCAATGCCTTTAGCATTGTTTCTCCTTAAACAACAAAACATTCTATTTTATTGATCTCAAAGGGCGAGTAACCAATAACTTCTCCTTAAACAATGACACAGGGATGCAGACGAAATGCAACGGATGTACGCAATCTGTAGATGCACAGAGGAAAAATCCACGTGACTTGTCTTGGATTTTCATAAACACTCTGAAACTGAACCGAGAGCTCGTTTCATTCAGCAGAGAGAAACTCAAGAGCATCATGGTCCGTTAACATAATCAAAACATGACATAAAGCTATTTTAAAAAAATTAAAAGCCTGAGCAAGAGCTTTTGAACGCTCGTTCTTTGATGGAGCAATAGGACTATTACCTCCAAATTTGATATGGGATTTGCGATTGATGCAGCATCTGAGCACAATCGGAATTATATTCTGGAAATTATTCATAAAATGAAAAATGTAAAAAATAAATAATTACAAAAATTAAATTCTATGGTTCTGACGATGCGATCCTCTTTAATTCTGCATGAACATTCAGCATATGGTGTTGGTTGTTGATTGTGAAAGATCGTCAAAAAGCGGCACCGCAAATTCATCTGATAATGCCGTCATAAAACGCCACCACTTTCCTAGGAAACCATAGCTTTACAGGTCCTTCCAATGAAATTTTCAATAACCAAATCGAAAGTGGCTACCCTATGTCCTCGATAGCCTAACGAGGCTATCGAGGTATTGAATCGACACTGCTATTGGCGGAGACTTTATATTTCACGTTCTCGCTGGCCATTTGTGATCACATTTACGAGAGATAACATGATCCGGAAACTTGTTCCGTACAATCTCGATCAACGGTGTAGTTGGTTGTGTGGCACGTAGCGCTGTCTTGTTGAAGTAAACGTTGTTCAGATCAATACTATCAAATTCCGGTCATGAAAAATCGTTAATCATCTCTCGATAGAACAATCCATCCAGTTAAGTAATTAAGTAAGGTCCAATGACTCCATCGGACCATAAACTGCACTAAACTGTTACACGTTTAGGATGGACAGGCTTTTCAACAATAACTTTTGGGTTTTTCTTTTCAATATTCCAATTTAATGTGCTATGGTGCTGTTTACACTATGGCCAAAACATTTTTGTACGAGGCTTATTATGAGCATCTTGCATGTGGCTGCAAAATTTCATTTCGATTGGTTTCGTTTTGTCTGAGATATTGAGAAACAAAAATTTTGTATGGCCATATTTTATTGAACATCCTGTACGGTTTACCTAGTTAACGAAGCCCCACGGACAAAATTGAATGTGACGACGAATTCGTCATCAGGGGGTCGAACCTTATAGTTTTAGGCCAGTTTCGGCTCGAAATTAGAAAGGTACATACATTTGAGTAAAGAGATATAGCACTCGTTTAAGTAGAACGAGCGCTTAAAAATCTCAAGTGGAGTGATTTCAAAATTGCATTAGATGTTCTAAATGCCTTATTTCTATTTCAAACATGTTTTTGGAATGCTCTGATACCAATTTTTTTCAGATAGGTGAATTGACATGAATGTCCACTTATTTTTTCAGGATTTTCATATTATTGATCTGTTTGAAACAGCAACATCACAAAGTACCTACATATAAGAAGGACTGATGTATTCTTTCATTTCTAGTAAAAATAAATTATTGCAAGAGAGTAAAATCGTCGACTCGAACATTTAACACAAGAGAAAAATATTTTTTATCCTTTCCAATGACATCGAAAAGAAATATATTACCAATAATATTATTACCAGTATTGTCAGTATTTCGAAAAGAATTCATAGCTATAAAAAAATTGATAGAGAGTCTAACCCAATAAAATCACTTTTCCGATTCAATTGAAAACTCGTTTAATTTCGATCCCTTACTCGGCAAAAACCAAAATTATTCTTATATTATATTTAATTTTTCGAATTTTATATCTTCCCTTCAACTGCGATTCAAATTCCAAACTCATTCTCTTTCTCTTCACTACTTCAGAATAGAACAGTAGAATCGTTTAATACAGGGTCTCTATAAATGATTATAATAACGCAGTTGGCGTTGGACTATTATGAATATTTATATTCTGGTGTGAACTTCAATTTAAACTAACGATACTGTGAGTTTAGGTTGGTCATTACGATAGATATTGAATAATGTGACTGGAATTATAAATTTGTAGTCTTTGCATGAAAAAAGACAAGACAAAAATTTTCATAGCACACTACGATGTTACAATCATTTATAAAGTCCCGTATAAACAAACCCCGTTATTATCAAAGTTCCTAATAAAATTCCCAACTGAAAACCTGGCATACTCTATTCGTTTAACATCGACAAACATGTGTTTGAATTTACTCGGCTTCGATTCTCCACACTCACGTCATAGTACAGTAAATATAGCATTGATTTTTCAGAAAATCACCTACAGAAATTTGACTTGTTAAATCGATAAGGGAACATAAAAAAATGTTAATGCCAGATCTCCGAAGTGATCCCCCCCTGGTTTTGAAAAAATCCAAAAACATTTTGAAAAGCATTTTTCTCGGAATCCATGGGTTGTAGAGAAAAGTTTATTCCACAAAAAATGTAGAGGACATTGTTATCTACATTTTATCGCATAGGAGCGAAGTCGTCCGACTAGAAATACAAAAACTAGGTGGCGCCAAAGTATAAAAAAAGTGTTTATTTGGCATTTTCGTTAAAAACAATAATTTTTTGCACTAATGTAAATAGGAAAGTTGTTCGTCACGAAATTATCTACAATTTTTGTTTGAACAATTTTTCTGTGAAACTAACCGTTATCCAGCAGAAGCTAGTCAAAGTGAAAAAGTTGTACATTATCTGCCGCGCCGATGCGTGTATTCCATACACGGCCCGGCGAAAGTGGAAAGAATCATTACGAGAACGTTAACAATGCTGCGCTGCATCTTTTCGCCTATAGCTCGGTAACGGTAAGTTTTAAAAAAAACTGTTCGTCCAAAAAATGGAGATAATTTTGTGGTAAACTTTCCCGTTTACATTACTGCCAAAAAATTATTAATATTTTATTTTATATTTATATTTTATTTTAACGAAAATGCCAAAAAAACATTTTTTTGATACTTTAGCGCCACCTACTTTTTGTATTTCAAGTCAGACGACTTCGCTCCAATGAGATAAAATGTAGATAACAATGTCCTCTACATTTTTTGTTGAATAAACTTTTCTCTAAAACCCATAGATTCCGAGAAAAACGCATTTCAAAATGTTTTTGGATTTTCTCAAAACCAGGGGGGATCACTTCGGAAATCTGGCATTAACATTTTTTATGTCCCCTATCGATTTATGAAATCAAATTTCTGTAGGTCATTTTTCGAAAAATTCGTATTTTTTCGTGCTATATTTACTGTACTATCATAAAAAGATAGTTTCATAGCCGAAGTCGAAACCTCTTCACCGAGTAATTGTACAAATAGTTGCATGGGACCTAATTTTTGAGTTTAACACATAATTCTAACAGGTACCGCCACATACGCACATCCAATGCCTTTAGCATTGTTCTCCTTAAACAACAAAACATTCTATTTTATTGATCTCAAAGGGCGAGTAACCAATAACTTCTCCTTAAACAATGACACAGGGATGCAGACGAAATGCAACGGATTACGCAATCTGTAGATGCACAGAGGAAAAATCCACGTGACTTGTCTTGGATTTTCATAAACACTCTGAAACTGAACCGAGAGCTCGTTTCATTCAGCAGAGAGAAACTCAAGAGCATCATGGTCCGTTAACATAATCAAAAACATGACATAAAAGCTATTTTAAAAAAATTAAGAAAAGCCCTGAGCAAGAGCTTTTGAACGCTCGTTCTTTGATGGAGCAATAGGACTATTACCTCCAAATTTGATATGGGATTTGCGATTGATGCAGAATCTGAGCACAATCGGAATTATATTCTGGAAATTATTCATAAAATGAAAAATGTAAAAATAAATAATTACAAAAATTAAATTCTATGGTTCTGACGATGCGATCCTCTTTAAATTCTGCATGAACATTCAGCATATCAGTCTTGATTCACAAAATAAATTTCACTTGAATCGGTTATCCTGTTATGGAAATATAGAAATTCTTCTTTTCAATATTTCAACCGAATTTTCTATGATTCTGCTGACACTGTGGCTGCCAAATTTTGACTGAAAATTCAGTATAACAGTCTTCATTCACAAAAAAATTTCATTTGAATCGGATATCCTGTTATGGAAATATTAAGATTCTTCTCTTAAATATTCCAATTGCATTTTCTATGGTTCCGTTAATATATGGCCAAAAAATTCTGCATGAACATTCATTGTATCAATCTTTATTTATGAAATAAATTTCATTCGAATCGGATATTTTTTTAAGCAAATATGAAGTTTCTTCTTTTCAATATTTCAATTGAATTTTCTATAGTTCTGTTTACACTTTGGTCACAAAATTTTGCATGAAGCTTATTATGAGCATCTTGCATATGGCCGCAACATTTATTGGGATATTGAGGAACAAAAATTTTAATTGGCCATATTTTGTGGAACACCCTGTACGATTTGGCTGGTTAGCGAATTTAACCGAAGAATTTGGGAACCGAATTTTTCGATTTTGTTCTGTATCTTATTTGTAAAGGTGCTATTCCACTGCGCGATAATGACGATAAAATACCTATACTTCAGACGATGTGAATTCACATTCACATTTGTACAAAATACATAAATGTTGTTCGTTTTGTATATAAATTCCGTTTTTCTCAATCGAGAAAATTCTAATCAACACTCTCATGAGCCATTGAAAACAAACTCATTTCACACAAATTCAAAAATAACTGTGTATTTCTCCATTGACAAAATTCCGGTATAAATTGGGAATACAGCGCGCAAAAACTTCCCGATTCCGGCCGCCAGCTACCTACCTGCCGCCTCGAGAAATTTCGCTCACATGCCCCAAAGATCATACTGGCGACCAACGACTCGCCTCCTCGCTGCTCCTCGCTTCGCGCCTCCTAGGTGCGTGTCTACCCATTTGATTCAATGCAAAAGATCCCAGCGGAAAACGACGCGTTCCTTCCGACCGCTTCGCTTCGTCCAAGTGCGCGTCTAATCTGCCTCGCGCCTAACGAATCGGCTCTTCGCTTCGCGCCTCCTAAGTGAGCGACTGAGCGTCTACCCATTTGATTCAGTGCAAATCGTGCCTACGGAAAACAACTCTTCGCTTCGTCTCGTCTCGTCCAAGTGAGCGTCAACTTTTTTTATAGAGTTTTTCTACTGTTTGGAAGGTTCCAAGGAATATTTTATTGATGTGAGTAAACCCTCCAATGATTTATATATTAAGGTTAAACCATATGTCAATCACTGTTCGATGTAATTTTATTGACATATTGTTCACCTTTAAGGTAAGCGTCCACCTATCGGAAGCGAACGAAGCGGACGGAGCGGACGAAGCGGATTTTAGAATTCTTTGTATAGAAACTAATGGAAGCGCGTCCACCTACCCGCGCCGAACGAATCGGATTCTATACAAAGAATTCTAAAATCCGCTTCGTCCGCTTCGTTCGCTGCCGATAGGTGGACCCCCCCTTAATATATAACTCATTGGAGGCTACACTCGCGTCAATAGAATATTCCTTGGAACCTTCCAAACAGTAGAAAAATTATTACAAATAAGATACAGAACCAAATCGAAAAATATAAGCAATTATGTACAGGCGCTATCCTTAAAGAACCCTAACATATACACTTATTGACACCACTGCAAAATCTCGCGACAAATATCTAATGATGGCGTTTTAGCATGAAAACCCGAGAAAATTGAACCTGATCCAAATAGAAATAAAACAGTCTGAAATATGAGGAGACAGATGAAAAAACTCTAAATAGCACTTATAGTTTATTACATCACGGTATATGTATATTGTGCACAGTGTCGATCTATATCAGGGTGTCAACAATTGAACCTCACCTCTCAATGAACTGAATCTATATGTGCTTTGAGATTGCCTTTTGAGTTTGTTGTATAATGACAACACACAAATCCATGCTGTTTCAAGTTCTAATGAACTGAATCTATAGTCCGTTCCGAAAGTTGAGCACATAGTAGGCTTTTTTTATTATCTGAAGTTGCCAGTATTTGCTGTCATAACGTAAAATAAGTCAACGTGCCGAATGTAACCGCCTCGTTCGACGAGATGCGAGTTATCAGACAACTCTATGCAATATTGACAACATTGCGTATCATCTGACAAGAACATAACCTAAATTTAATATACACAGTGGAATATGCAAATTTCCATGGCCAAACCGACGGCTCAACCTTTCGTGAACGGACTATATATGTCTTTTGAGATTGCCTTTTTGACTTGCAGTATAACCACAACAGCACATTTGTGTTGTTTCAAATTCTTATGAACTGAATCTTTATTTGTTTGATATGGCTTTTTCTACTGGCAGCATATTCACACTGTTCACATTTAATTGCTTCAAATTCAAATGAACTGAATCTATATGTCGTTTGAGATCGCTTTTTATACTAGCAGCATATTCACACTGTTCACATTTTGTAAGACTCTATCGAGTATTATCCTACAGATGGTGACATCTAGTAGTGAGTAGTGTCAAAATGAGAAGTTCAATCATCACAGATCGCACGCTGAAAGCACTGATTACTTCCTCTTCACTCTTTGTTTGTCAATTTTTTCTTTATCTTAAAATTCTTATGTTACCAGAACAGAATCGAAAATATATTATCTGAAAAATTCTATGGTTTGTCGTTGAATTCGTAATTGTTAAATGGATGTATGGACAGAAACCATGCGAACAGTAAGTTTTCTGGGTATAAAGCCCGCTGCATACCATCGAACAAAGCTCAAGACATGTTCGTACCATATATTTATTAACTTCTATACCGCTAACATGGATCCACTTTTCTGTTACAAATTGATGCAGCGATCACGTGTTAAAAGGGCCCAATGAATTCACTGCACAGGCGACAAAACATAACCTCGTATAGTTGAATTTGTCAAATGAAAATGACTAAAAATCATAACCTCAATTCTTCACGTCTTGGCAAATTTCGAGTTTGCACGTGCGCAGATGATTGAATGGGACATTGGAAATGGCAACTAGATTGCTACAACTTTTTTTTCACGTTAGCAGTACTTATAGAGTTTTGTAGGTAAATGGTTCGTACGTAGTACATGATGGAACGTGTGTAGGCAAAATTTCCAGGAAAACACCGACAGGGATGCTCGATGGTCCCGCTTGAATTTATACTCGGGAGCATGTTGTCGAACATGTGTTAAGCTTTATTCTATGGTCTATGGCCAACACATTTTTACCAAAATAATAATTACCGCTATGTAATTATACGAATAGTCACAAAGAGTCTTTATTAACAAAAAAATTTCATTTGAATCGGATATCCTGTTATGGAAATATTAAGATTCTTCTCTTAAATATTCCAATTGCATTTTCTATGGTTCTGTTAATAGGTATGGCCAAAAAATTCTGCATGAACATTCAGTGTATCAAGCTTTATTTATGAAATAAATTTCATTCGAATCGGATATTTTTTTGAGGAAATATGAAGTTTCTTCTTTTCAATATTCCAATTGAATTTTCGATGGTTCTGTTTACACTTTGGTCACAAAATTTTGCATGAAACTTATTATGAGCATCTTGCATATGGTCGCAACATTTATTAGGATATTGAGGAACAAAAATTTTAAATGGCCATATTTGTGGAACACCCTGTACGATTTGGCTGGTTAGCGAACTTAACCGATGCATTTGGGAACCGAATTTTTCGATTTTGTTCTGTATCTTATTTGTAAAGGTGCTATTCTATTGCGAGAAAATGACTCGCGCAACTGCTTCGCGAGGCTGACTCGTGAGTCGCTGTTTCGGCCTAATACGTTTACACGACGCGAAACTTTCCGCGAAAATGGGTGAGTCGCCAATTTTCCAGAGACAAGCATTTCGTTCGTACTTTCGACTGCAGACCCAGCATTCGCTATAATTACCAATAAAAGTTTTGTTAATTATTTGTTTCGTTAAACTGCATCTGGCCAAAAAATATTTTATCTTAAAGGCTAAACTTAAGATTATCACTAAATGAAAGTATTTCTGAATTTGCCAAAATTATCGTAACTGCTGCACTTCGATGTAACCAGATTCAAGATTAATATTTGCGAACGGCAAAGTATCGTAAGTACAATAGCTGTTAAGATTTTTAAGGAAATTTTTAATTTTTTTGTGGAATACCATCAAAATAGGTTCAGATGCCAATTTTCACTTCAATCGAATTGTTTTGAATACGATAACTGAAAAATCTGCTCTACTGTAAAATTCAGTATTCGAGGCTTACGATGTTCTGGCAAAAATGTATCGATATAAAATGTGCGGGGTCCTTTATTTTCGATTGCCTTTGAATACAGTTTTTCTTAAACTGCTTTCCAGTAAAAAAGTCCAATGGATTCAAGTCCGGTGAACGGGCCGACCACCAGATTGGACCAGAACGTCCGATCCATCTTCCGGGAAAAAATGTTACCAGAAAAAAAATTTCCACAGAAAATAATATTTCCAGAAAAATTTTTCCGGAGAAATTTCTCTGGAAATTTTTTTTCTGGTAACATTTTTTTCCGGAAGATGGATCGGACGTTTTGGTCCAATCTCGTGGCCGGCCCGTTCACTGGACTTGAATCCATTGGACTTTTTTACCGGGAAGCAGTTTAAGAAAAAGTGTATTCAAACATTCAAAGGCAAACGAAAATAAAGGACCCCGCACATTTTATATGGGAATTGGCTCCCGGTGGATTTGGCTGAAAATTTGATATGATGTTCTACTAATCCTTCTGATCAAATGTCTCCACAGTCACGAAGATGAAAAATGCATACTTCTAGGAGTTTTTAGCGATTTTCTGTATCCATAGGGCTTGCTTCTCAGAAAAAAATCAGAATAAACAATTGCCTAGTTTCAACTGACTGTATTGAAAAAAAATGTACTACGCAAGTTTGGCATGTTTTGTCAAAAGTTGGCGCGTAGTTCAATTGAATTATGGCAGCTACAATTTAACAAGTATTATACCATTTTGGAATCCTTACTAAATGCCAACTTTTGACATAACATGCCAAACTTGCGTAGTACATTTTTTTTCAATACAGTCAGTTGAAACTAGGCAATTGTTTATTTTGAATTTTTTTTTGGAGAAGCATTGGCCTAGTGGAGTTATGGTAAAGCAGTTTAGGTTTCTTCGGAACTGGAAAAGAAATAAACCAGGACGAAACATCACAGGTAACCACTTTACTGAATATTACCATAAATGGCATAGGGAATAAAATAAATAAAATAAGAATGTTCTTGAAAGAGAACAGGATTGATATACTGTGTATTACAGAACATTTTATGCAGAAACAAAATGTTGATAATATTTTTTTGCACGGGTACACAATGGGAAGTATTTTTGCGAGAACTAGTATATACATGGTGGATCAATGATTTTGGTTCGGAATGACATTAAATTTGTTGAAATTGAAGAAATTAAACATTTATCTGTTGAGAAAGATATTGAGCTTGCTGCTGTTGAAATAAAAAATGGAAATTTGATCATAATTTCAGTCTACAGATCTCCAAATGGTGACAGTAAGAGATTTCTCAATGTATAGGTGAGGCTCTTTCTATGGTTGACAATGGTAAGAATATAGTACTAGCGGGAGATTTCAACATAGATTTTAGAAATAAAAGAGAAAGTCATGATTTAATAGTTTTATTTGATACGTTTAACATGAAATTACAACAACTGAGATCAGTCGAATAAACGGCAAAAGATGTATAGATAACATTGTAGTTAACTTCGGAATGTCTGGATCTGCAACAAGAACAGAGAACATGCACATGGGAGATCATCTAGCACAAATAAGAAACTTACCTGTAATAACTCTGCGTAGCACGAAGGCTGAATTAGTTTCCATGAGGATGTATGATTCTGTTGCTTTAGATGGTTTTCAGGAGGCGTTGTCAGGAGTGAGGTGGAACGATGTTTTTGTCTGGCCTCTCTGCTGAGGATGCTTATAATAATTTTCACGGCTATTTTTTACAGGCTTTCAATGAGTGTTTTCCTGAAATTAAAAAACAGTTCGATCATCTGGTTGTGGTGACGTAGGATACAAAAAATTTGAGTATAGCGAGAATCTCAAAGTAATGAAGATTAGACTGGATGCTTTAGGTATTATATCTCATGTGACGAAAGATAATTTAATATATCAGGGTTACGTTGCCCTCAAAGAAAAATTCTTCAAAAAGGTGGATATAGAAAAAAGATTAAAAATGAGCAGTTCATAATAATAGTGAAAATAAACAGAAGGCTGCTTGGAAGGTAGTTAATCGAGAAATTGGATCTACTAAAGCAAGAAAACAGAAAGTAAACTGCAGAAATTATAATGGTGATGCGGATGATTTCAATAATTTCTTCTGGATGTCCCCAAACAGATACTTCGCGACATTGATTGCAATTCCCCTGATCCTAGTATATATATGAAAAATTTCAATTTGCATAACAGAACTATGAATTCATTCTTTCTTGAGCCTACAGATCATTCTGAAATCAGCAGTATTCTGGCGAATCTGAAAAAATCAAAATCTGAGGACATATATGGTTTATCTAATGATTTCATCAAGCGACGCGATATATCCATATGATACTTGAAACCTTTGGTGATAATAATGAACAAATGCCTTGCTGAGGGTGTATTTCCTAATAAGTTGAAGCATTTAAAGGTTGTAAGGTGAAGTGGGGTAAAGTGATATAGTATTTGATTAGTTCATAAACAAGTGTTTTAAGTAAAGTTTGAATAAAGCTGAACTTCCAAAAAAGCAAGCATGATCACAATATGTTCTCTATTGATTGTATTCTGGTTACTCTTTGAAATCTTTCTGAGAAATGTTGGGTACTTTTAAAAAAAATGATGCCGGTCAATCACAATTGCCCCAGAATTTGGGGTAAATGTGATAAAAGCTTTCAGATTCCTATGACTAGTTATTGGAAAGGATTGGGGTAATGTATAAAAATCTTACATTATTGAATACTTTGTTTTTTCAAAAATAAATATTTCACTTAATGAAAAATTGATGACCTTATTTCAGTCGACGCCAAAATGTGAAATTGTCTCAGCTTCTGAACAAAAAGGAAGTTAAAAACACATTAGGCAGAAACAACATATTATAATAAACGTTATATTTAATAAACTTTATTTTTCATCCATTAAGATAAATTTATCAGTCAACAGACACTTCAAATATGAAAGAACCACGCCTATTCATTTATCAACAATTGCCTCAAATTATATGTCACATTTACCCCAAAAAGCATTTCGTGCGGGGCAAATGTGATATATACAAAAAGAAATCACCAGCGCAATTTATGAGTTAAAAGTATTTAAAAACACATAATAAAACTGTTAATAATACTCTGGAAATAATAAAACATACTTAACTCATCATTAAAAAATTTACACACCAAATAAAGTAGAGACGTACCTACCTGAATTTAAGATTACGTTATGAGAAATAATATTCACGTGCCTTACAACCATACTGACAAGTAATTTCGTTCGTTCTAGTGTTTTGGTGGTTCGCTTGCAATTTTGAAGACGGTTAGATAGATGGCAGCAGTATTAATGAATTTGATCTGAATATATAGTCCGTTATCACAATTGCCCCATTATCACATTTACCCCACTTCACCTTACCAGTTTATAAAAATGGTGACACTGAAAACTGTAGCAAGCTATCGTCCTATCTCGGTTGTTTCAGTTATTTCAAAGATTTGGAAGTTATCATTAAGAAGCGCCTGGTGAAATATTTTGAGAGTCTGAAGTTCTTGTAGAAGAGCAAACATGGCTATCTAAAGGGACGATCTGTCATAACTGCAATCAATAGTGTGATACAGAGTGCGATTGTCGGTCAGGATGAGATGGAGCAGTTGATGGTGACCTGCTGTGACCTGTCAAAAGCGTTCGATACGGTAGATCACCGAAACCTTCTTGAAACATTATCGTTTTATGGAATCAGGGGTGTACCAATGGATCTTATGAAGTCCTACTTGAAAGATAGAAGGCAGACTGTGAAATGGAAAGGAAAATATTCAGATACAAAAGAAGTACTGTGTGGAGTTCCTCAAGGGTCAATATTAGGACCCATACTTTTTATTGTGTACATAAATGACCTGGTTTGTAATTTAGATAGTGCCGATGCCTGCATTTACGCTGATGATACCACGCTGATTTTGAAAGATGCCACAGTTGATAAATTGCTGAAGAAAAACGAAATGATTATGGAGGACACAGGCTTGTGGATGTCATCTAACAGGTTAAATTAAATAATGAGAAAACACAAAGTTTGATCTTCAATCAGAAACCTGAGAAATCGGTTAAATTCCTGGGTATGTACATTGATAGTGGCCTAAATTGGATGAAACATATCGAAGGTTAACTAAGAAGCTTACATCCACAATTTTCAGTCTCAGAACCATAAAGACGGTTGTCACTTTGGAAACTCTTAAGTCGGTCTACTATGCCAATTTTCTTTTCATAGTCACGTCAACTAAGGCATAATGTTCTGAGGGACGACATCGGGATGTCAGAGCATTTTCATCCTGCAAAAAAGAGCCATCAGAGTTATGTTCAACTTGGGATATAATGAGTCCTGCCGAAAGGCATTCAAAGATCATGGAATACTTAAAGTTCCATCACTTTACATATACAACTCACTGTGTTATGTGCATCAGAACTGGAAGGATTTCCGACCAATTCTGTTTATCACGAATATCAAACTAGAAATAAAGACTCTTTGCAGATTCCAATGCATCGACTGAAGCGCACACAGCAGGGCATTGACTTCTGGGGCCCTAAAACTATACAATAAACTTCCTCCTAAGTTTCATAGCAGGCCCCTGATGATTTCAAGAGGGAAGTCAAGAGGCTGCTTTTGGATGAAACTATATATTCCATAGAAGAGTTTCTGTTAAGAAAGAAAATGTAATACCTAATGACTGTTTTTTAGTTTGTTTTATTTGTTTGTATGTTGTAACCTTGGTACCATTGTGACATTTTATATTTATTTAATACTATCGACACCATTTGTAATTTTTATTGCAAATAAAGATAAATTATTATTATTATTATATTATGCCCTATTTTTATGAAACCTAGAGCAGCTGGTATACAAATTTTGATTACAGTTTAGACAAGCATTATTCAAGGTTACACAGCAAAAAAAAAAGTTGGAAAAAGTTGATATTTGTGGCAACAGGAGCGAAAAGACTGTCGCAGGGTGTGGAATTTTGCGTGTTTTTTTGAATGCCCATTATTTTAGAATCATGAAACTTAGATTTTTTTATATTTTTCGGACAACCAGCATTACTTGCCTTTTCACCGGTTCCGGGTTGACGTCGAGTTTTGGGACACCCTGTATACAATCAATGAATTGCGAATTAAAAGGGTAAATCGTGATCCCAAATATTTCAATAATAACATGCTCATCCCGTTGAAATATTTTTATTTTTTTTTATATGATACCAAAAATGCTATGCCTTAATCAAAATTTCGATACTGAATGCAATCGAAAATGGAGAGCGTTATATGATTTAACATTATTATATATTATATTATTATACAGGGTGTTTCTTTGGGAAACGGAAGTACTTCACAGGTGCATAGGTGGCACCAAGACGGTTCAGGAGATACCCCATTTATTGGGTCTTACAGTCTTCGTAGCCGAGATACAGGGTGTTTTATGAATTTCGCATGTTTCTTTTTGAAGCCTTATCAAACGAACCACCCGTTATATTTTCTTCATATTGGGAAAATATGTTCCTAATTGAGAGCACAAACGTATCATGCAATAACCGCCTTGAAAATCCAGGTCCGGGTTAACAAAAATTATGAATCGTTTGAATCTTCGAAACAACACCCTGCAGTGGCGCAGCCAGGATTTTGTTTTGGGGGGGGGCTGAACTGAACAATTTTTGATGATACAACAAATAACGAAAGTTGCAAAAAAATGAAGAAGAAAAAAATAACGAAGAAATTAATCTTTGGGGGGGGGGGCTGCAGCCCCAAAGCCCCCCCCCCCCCTGGCTGCGCCAGTGACACCCTGTACATCGGAATTTTGAAAATCTGTTTTAATATTCGAAAACACCACTAAAAACTGAATTGAGACGTATACTTTAATTTTCGCGCAGACTGTTTTACTACACAAATTTTCAACGTCAAAGTAGTTTTTAAAACTTTGATACCCGAAAGTGGTTTGAAGTGACTTTTTACAATGAATTATCAACAATTTTGAATCCATAATTATTTCAACATTACTTTGTTATTCATTTCCACATTGGTTTTCCTTTCAAAAGCTGTTTACTTGAAAATCCAGGTCCGGGTTAACAAAAATTATGAGTTGGTTGAATCCTCGAAACAACACCCTGTACATCGGAATTTTGAAAATCTGTTTCAAAATTCGAAAATACCACTAAAAACTGAACTGAGACGTACACTTCAAATTTTCGTGCAGATAGTTTCATTGCACAAATTTTCAACGTAAAAGTGAAGTTTTTAAGAACTTGGATACCTGAAAAAGGTTCGAAGTGACTTTTAACAATGAATTATCAAAATATTGAAATCCATAGTTATTTCAACATTACTTTCATTTTCACATTAGTTTTCATTTATTGAGAAGTGAGTTGCATTAGGTTGCTCGAAATGTCCTCCTTTTGATATGACCATTTTCTTGCTCGTTCAAGAATATCTCAAACTGCTTTCCGAATCACATTTGGATTGTTTTTCATTTTCTGCTAGCCTCTTCTATTTTCAGTATTGATTTCAGAGGAATAAACTAACGATTTCATTTGACCCCAGACATAATAATCGACGGGATTCAAATCAGGGAATCTTGAAGGCCAATTATGATGGCCTCCCCGACCAATCCATGAATTACCGAAATTGTTATTTAAAAAGTCTCAAACGATTAGCCTGTATTTTGGCGATGCACCATCGTCCTGAAAGAACATGCCAGCAGTGTTTACATTCTCATCATGGAGCAAAAACTGGTAACACATTCTCCAGAAATTCCAGGTATACTTCGCCAGTTAAAACGTGCAGGTAGAAAATAGGGTCCTTATATTTGATTGTCATAAACACTGCATCATACTTTGATTTGTGCTCTCAATTAGGAACATATTTGCCAAATATGAAGAAAATATACCGGGTGGTTCGTTTGATACGGCATCAGAAAGAAACGGGCAAAATTCATAAATCTCGGCTACGAAGACAGTAAGACCCAATAAATGGGGTATCTCCAGAACCGCCTTGGTGCCACCTATTTCCGTTTCCCAAAGCCCACCCCCCTAGCTGCGCCAGTGCCCTTTGGTATTTTCGATCATTTCTTTCTCGTAAAGAAAACTGGAAGAAAAACAGAAAATTGAAACGCGATCCTATATCATTGAAAACATTGGGTTACTGTCGATAGCTGTTTCGATTAGGTTTTGAGCTTCAGTATCCGAAATGTTAGATGATTCTAGCAGATGAAAGTATATGTAAAATCTTGGGGAGTAAAAATCTAAAAGCATCTAGCCTAATAAACATTTGTTGCGTTACTAGAGGATAAGGATTTTGATTGATCCTTCAAACTGTAACTGAAGAATTGTGATCTCGGAAAACAAGGATTTCAGTAAGAAGAAACCTGTCCAAAGGTTTTGATATTCAGTATTACGTTATATATAATATATTATTATACAGGGTTTTCCTTTTAAGTTGGCCTATTAGACGTTTTAGGAGAACTAGTGAATATTCGTTCTGAAATTTTTGGTGCGGCCCTGAGGGTGAAGGAACTCTTCGTCTAAAATATTTCGAGTCGACAGTGTTGCCACGTCTATCTCAAACGCATATCTACTTTCTTATTTCAAATGGAACTACCTATATTTTCATTTATGTATCGATTCAATACCAAATTTGCAGTATAACCCACTAAAAAAATTCCTCTGTTATGCACTGTTGCCAAGTTATTCACAAATTCCTGAAACTTTTGGCATTTGCATTGCCAGTTTGGAAATGCAATATATCGGTTATTTTTTATGCGAACGGAACCAAACTCTGCTGTCTCATAGTAAAGACTCCATGCATTCATGTGGTATATTTAGTATTTTGATACATCGTAAGGTTTTTCGAAGATATTGCTGCGAAAATGTGAAACTCAAAAATGAAATATTTTGAGATTTTCAAATGGCAACCCCATATTTATTTTACAGCATTCGATTTTAAATGAAAAATGAATGGCAGTCTCCTCTTACACTAATTATTTATTTTGGATAGTTTTCGAATGGGATGAAAAATACTGAAATTTTTCAGTATTTATAGTTCATGATCTATGGTTCTGTTTACGATGAAATGTTTCTATGATTATGACGTGAATTTTTGAAGTACATTCTATGGTCGAAATCATAAAAAGTATTCGGTGATCATGGATGTCATAGAAAAAAGTTTGCCCATATTATTCGAACACGATTCGGGTTTTTTCACAATTCACGGGGAATGCCAAAAATTATTGAAAGGACCTGTAGGACCTTTAACAATCGTTATTCACATTTAGCACGAATGATCGGAAAGAAATTCCAAAAATTGTTTAGACTTTATGTAATCCTGGCCCTATGTTCATGACCTCAACAATAGGATTCATTCCGATAATACACTTAATAATCACACAGCATTATGTCTATTGAACATGACTATAAAAAACTGAAAAATTCCAGTATTTTTCATCTCATTTGAAAACTACCAAAAATAAATAATAAGTGAACATAAGGCCAGGATTACAGAAAGCCTAAACAATTTTCGGAATTTCTTACAAGTCATTCTTGCTAAATGCGAATAACAATTTTTAAAAGCATTTCCCGTGAATTGTGAAACAACTCGAATCGTGTTTGAATAGTATGGGTAAACTTTATTCTATAACATCCATGATCATCGAATACTTTTTTTGATTTGAACCATAGAATCTACTTCAACAATTCACGCCATAATCATAGAACCATTTCATCGTAAACAGAACCATAGATCATGAACTATAAATACTGAAACATTTCAGTATTTTTCATCTCATTCGAAAACTATCCAAAATAAATAGTTAGTGTAAGAGGAGACTGCCATTCCTTCTTTATTTCGAATCGAATGCTGTAAAATAAATATGGGGTTGCCATTTGAAAATCTCGAAATATTTCAATTTTGAGTTTCACATTTTCGGAGCAATATCTTCGAAAAACCTTACGATGTATCAAAATACTGAATATACCACATGAATGCATGGAGCCTTTACTATGAGACTGCATAGTTTGGTTCCGTTCGCATAAAAAATAACCGAGATATTGCATTTCCAAACTGGCAATGCAAATGCCAAAAGTTTCAGGAATTTGTGAATAACTTGGCAACAGCGCACAGCAGAGGAATTTTTTTAGTGGGTTATACTGCAAATTTGGTATTGAATCGATACATAAATGAAAATATAGGTAGTTCCATTTGAAATAAGAAATTAGATATGCGTTTGAGATAGACGTGGCAACACTGTCGACTGGAAAATATTTTAGGCGAAGAGTTCCTTCACCCTCAAGGCTGCACCTAAAATTTCAGAACGAAATATTCACTTGTTCTCCTAAAACGTCTAATAGGCCAACTTAAAAGGAAAACCCTGTATAGTTGTACTCTATTGTTTGAGGATACGTCTCTGACAGAGATGGAAAACAGTAAGATGATGAATCTGATTGTTCTGATGGTTGGGAAGCTGGGCAGATATCAAGCTTGGTCATGCACATTGCAATTTTCATCTTGGGAAAATAAGGATATCAGTAGGTAGTAGCCTGTCCAAAGGTTTTGATATTCAGTATGAAGTTGAAGTAGGTAGTGTATTCATATAGTTAGTACTCATTTGTTCGAGGATATGTGTGATCTTGACAGAGGATGGAAAATCAGCATGCTGATGAATCTGATTTTTCTGATAGTTGGAATACTGGGCAGATATCAAGCTTTGTTGTTTATGAACACTGGAATTTTCATCGTGGGAAAACTTGAATTTCAGCAGGTACTAGCTAAGCAGATATCAGGCTGTTCATGATGCAAATAACTGCAGAAATTGCATCACATTGCCACGGCATTGGGGACATCTAGTTATGTCCCCTACTTGCCTGGATGTAGCAAGACAGCTTCGGCAATAAACAATATGGCCACACGGTACTACTGCCTGAGTTGCAGTCTCAGTGTAGTATGCTACACACCTACCTGCGAAACAAGTAACTAATACATACATTATGATTTAAAAGAATACACACCAAGGTTTATCTGGAAATAAAATGTATATTTGCAAGATTACTGATCAATTCAATAATACCATTCTGCAATGTTTTTCGAAATATTTGATTACTTCAAGGATATGTGTATGATGATACTGTTCTAGATTTTGAGGTTGATTTTTAACGTGAATTTGGGTAATTCAAGATTTATGCATATGATAGGGAAGTAATAAACTACCCACCTACCTACATATTTTTGGAAAATAAAATTCACTTCGATATGCGAAAACTAAGTTATTTTTTTGAAATCTATTATGTATACTTCACCTGATACTGGGTGAGCACCTTCTTGTGTTGCCTCATTAGTTTCCAGTGTGTTATCTGCACCAGCTACAGGGTCATTGGGAATTTCTATAGAAAAGAAAATATTATGTTTGAATCCAAAGAGGTTGATTCACATCAGAGAACTCAATTATCAAGATTGTATTCACAGATTCAACAGGCATGTGTTCAAAATAAAATGTCGATCTTTTTTTAGCCATATACTATATAATAATCATATAGACAACTGCAATAATATTCTGAAGGCACATCATAATGTGAATTTGAATGATTCTAGAGAAGCCCTCAAGTTCACATAGTACAATAATATACATTCTCATAGTAGTCATTAGGTAAGATATGATATAATTACCCAGCATTTCAACTAGTGGCACTAGCACTGCCTCATCTTCGTCATCCATGTGGTCTATCGGTACCTCTTGTGGAACCTGGACAGAATGAGGAGGCATATCTTCTGCAGCTTGAGTTTCCTCAACTGAAATGGAATTATTTTTGAGTAATTGAGTCATTTACATGATTCCATGCCTGTAGTTTTCACTTACTTGGCATATTTCGATCAAGCAATCGGTTTATGCCGATCACCGAGTGGCTGGTCACAGTCAAAAATCTGATTATATCAGCGTCTTTCTCAAAGTTACGTTGTGCGTTATCTGAAAAGTTGTTTGAATTAAATCATAATGAGCTACTTATGATTGAAACTTTTTATAACCATCAATTAGGATTGGTTGAATGATGTTTATCAACTAGACTATCACTACATAGTATAAAACAAAGTCGCTTTCTCTGTCCCTATGTCCCAATGTATGCTTAGATCTTTGAAACTACGCAACGGATTTGGATGCGTTTTTTTTAATAGATAGAGTGATTCAAGAGGAAGGTTTGTAGCAAAGAAAATTCAGGAAAAATTTCAAGATACCGAGAAGAACGTAAAAAATTGGTAAATTTTTGACATTTCTGAAAATTTCCTTATTTATGACATCGAATTCAATGACAACTGTCAAGTCTCCTTATGAGAGGGAAGTGCTTCCAAAAATTTCCTCAGTTCAGAAGAAAAAGGCCAGATCCAAATGAAACAGGGTATGAATATCGTTTTTTAATCGTTTTATAACGTTTATCACTAAAAATATTTGTTTCAGAAACTATGAAATTATAAGGAAGTACGTGACAATTGTCAATTCAGTTTAGAGGTCAAAAAAGCTCTAGGAAATTTGCAATTTTGAGAAGAAAAACGAACAGATCCGAATCAAACAAGGTACGAATATCGTTTTTGAGTAGTTCTATAACGTTTATTAATGAAGATATTTGTTCCAGGAATTCTGAAATAACCAGGAAGAACAAAATATTTTGGACATAGGTACGACTGATGTAAACATTTGTTCGTTTCGAGTGGAAAACGTTATTTGAATAGGTAAGTCCATACGAAACCATCAACTTCAACGTTCATTCAACGAATTCCTAACATTTCAGCAATCAAAAGCATCATTTCAGGTCGCAGTGATATTTGAGGTTTCTTCTAAACCGAATTTCCCTTTTCACTGACAAATAACGTAATGAGAACAAAATTCGGGGATTTTTCGTATTTTAGGAAAAAATACGCCAGGAAATGATATTAAACAGTATGTATTATGATAATTATCGATATTTCAATATATTTTTTCGATTTCCTGATATGTATTTCGATTCCTAATCAAACCCGTTGAAGTCTGCTGTAAACAGTCTTCACGTGTAACCAGGCAAGTGGTGTAACGACTAACGTGTGGACCCGGTAGTGTACCGGATTCGAATCCCCATCGTGGCATGTTCTGTTTATTCTGGATAAGAAAATTGTTACCAGGTTCAAAGAAAGCTGATGAAAATAATTCAAAATTTTCATGTGCATATTTTATATAGGTACGTTTTAGATATATACAGGGTGTTTCTATAAATCGATCAATTATTTCACTTTTTTTTTTTTTTATTTTAGATATGTATTCTTCCATAAGTGTGTTTAGTATATATAAATTGGGAAAATATAGAAAGTCACACTATATTGATACTTATATTTCTTTGGCGATCGATTTCGGTATTAAACCATCATCAGGCCAGCTGGAAATACACAAAAATGTAGACAATACGTCGAATATAAACCAACAAATAAATAAACTAGTCACTGGTTAAAAACAATTATTACAGAAAATAAGTAAAACAAGAAAAGCAGGAATGTGTAACATACCGTCTGAAATACATGAACTGAATTGCATTCAAATATGCGAAATCACCTGAAATTAATTTTTATTGTTGTGTTTGTTGTCCGCGATCTGGAAATGAAATGATCGACATGTATCTGTTTGAGACGGCTTGAACTGTCAAATATCAAAGAGGATAAAGGATGAGGGAAATGGGCGGGGGTTTTAATATATTTTCGGTTAGGTGAAGGGTTCCAAAAGTCTAAATATACTTCTATTATTAAAGTCTAGCGTGTCATTTAAGAGATTTTTAAGAATAAAAGTAATGAAAATCTCTTAAATGACACGCTAGACTTTAATAATAGAAGTATATTTAGACTTTTGGAACCCTTCACCTAACCGAAAATATATTAAAACCCCCGCACATTTCCCTCATCCTTTATCCTCTTTGATATTTGACAGTTCAAGCCGTCTCAAACAGATACATGTCGATCATTTCATTTCCAGATCGCGGACAACAAACACAACAATAAAAATTAATTTCAGGTGATTTCGCATATTTGAATGCAATTCAGTTCATGTATTTCAGACGGTATGTTACACATTCCTGCTTTTCTTGTTTTACTTATTTTCTGTAATAATTGTTTTTAACCAGTGACTAGTTTATTTATTTGTTGGTTTATATTCAACGTATTGTCTACATTTTTGTGTATTTCCAGCTGGCCTGATGATGGTTTAATACCGAAATCGATCGCCAAAGAAATATAAGTATCAATATAGTGTGACTTTCTATATTTTCCCAATTTACAATTATTTCACATTTCTACGTTATAACAGAAAGCTTTCAATGAAATTGAAGGGGCTTTTGAATTTCGAGTGATTTTAAATATAGATACTATGCTTCGGATTCATACGGGGTGCTCCTATAAACATGTCGAATATTTTGAATTTCTGCATTATTGCGGGGACATTTCAACAGAAACGAAGAAGTTTTTGAATTTCAAATGATTTACTATCGATGGTGGGATTTAAAATATATTATGCTTTGGATTTATACAATGTCAAATATTGTAATTTTTTACTTCATAACACATTTGTATAACTTTTCTTATAAATGTTCAATAGACGCTCTGAGTATATACAGGGTGTGTAGTGTAGTCAGACAGATACCCAGAAATAGATCAAATATCTATGAACATCAATAACCAATGATGATCTATCGACGTATACAAAACGGTTCGAATGACCTACTGTTCATCTGATCTATCGGTTCAATTGATCTACCGGTTAAATTATTCTACTTAGAAAGGTAGATCTACCGGTTTCACAAATCTACTTAAAAATGTAGATCTACTGGCCTGACTAGAAAATCATTGTTTTTCACATGGGCAGTTATACGTTGCGTGTTCACGAGTTGGGAAACCATCCGCTTTGTTTGTGTTAACGTCAGACCAAAAAACAAAAATATGGTTTGCCAAAGAGCACTTCACAAAAACGGATAGTTTCCGGACACGATTCAGTATTTACTTTGGATTCACTTTCATTTACTTAGAGAAGTTTAACTAAATAACACTTCATTTTTGTAATCGAAATGAATTCATTACTGTTGTGAAATGAAATAAAAGTTTTTTCAAATATGAAAAAAAACTTTTTTCTTTATCTTTTAATCACCAAACGCAATTTTACATAAAATGAAGCCATGTGGTGGCAAGAGCGTGCCTATAAATAGCGCGTACGAGGCACCCGTGCGAACCCGGGGCGGGTCGCTAGTTTTCTATAAACAACTAAGTCTGCAGGTATCAATATGTGACACTTGATTCAACTTACTTATCATCTGATTAAGTTCAGCATAACGCCTTTGTCTTCTTCTGAACCGCAGTCCACTGACTTCCCTCAGGAGATCGGAGCACTTATAATGCTCGAATTTCTGAAGGAACAGAATGAACAACCAGAAATTTGGGTGTGACTGGCCTATGATACGCAGGAGTTGTCCATGCAGAGACATTGCGTTGTTTGTCCTATTCTCCAGACCAAATACCGAAATATTTGTATGACGCCACTGTCTCTGCATGTACCTAGTGAAATTATCATTTGCTATTTCCTGACCCACAACGTCTATTCCTTCAGAAATTCTCTCTCCGGGCAACGAGGGTAGAGACACCTAGCCTTTCTGACTGCAGTCGCATTCTCAATATGCATTTGGCAAGCTGAAGAATATTCCTTTATGTAAATTGTAATGGTTTTTATACAAATCTGTTCGTATTGATTGATACTTGGTTGTCACTCACTTTTGAGGAAGAGGTTTTTAGCGTAGTGAAACCAGCAACCTTTTAAGGAAACTCCTACGAACACTTCCATGACAGCTTGTCTCAGGGCCACCTCATAGTCGCAAAGCACTGATGAAACTATGGAGGTACCGAGAAGCCCTCTCACGTGGCGCAGTACACCAATTTAAGACGCCCTGTCTCTTCTTGGCATCATATAAAAAACCATGGGATATGCCTCGCAGGAAAAAAATAATGAATGCCCAACAAGAAAATAAACTGAAGATAATATACTTACTGTATGATTCTTCATCCAGTGCACTATAAACAATTGATGAGCTCCACCGGCTCTAGGTACAATTTTGAATGTACCATCCATATGCAGTTGGAGATTATTAGCAATAACAGCCTCATTCATTACGGTTGGGGAAACAAAAAAAAGACAACCATCAATATACCCGTTAAAGAAGCTCCTCTGTTGACGCCCTAATTCCAGCGTGTATTTCCTGTAACTGAAACACAATTAAAGATGAGAAATGAGGTGTTGATTTTTCTTTATGGGACTTACGAAGGATTGGCCTAGCTTCCAGCTGCATCCTTCAATGTTCCGAGTATGGGTGGTTGAACTTTTTTCCTTTCCCTCTGCATCATGGGCTTCACTGATGCAAATCCATTCGGCAAAGCAAAGGAGGCCAAATGATGCCTTACCTCCTCCTCCATAAAATTTTGTAATAGAGGTTGTGCCTCTGTTCTGCTTCGGAAAGCCAGGATAGATTTCATTGAGGAGCTCCATGTCAGGCATATGATTGTGTTCATCCCTGAAACCATATATCTTGATTGTAGTACTAAATTGAAATCCACATTTTCAAAGATAAACTCATTATCATTCATTATTGACTATAATTATTCGAGCGTTATACTTTTTATTTGATACTAGCGACCCGCCCCGGCTTCGCACGGGTGCCTCGTACGCGCTATTTATAGGCACGCTCTTGTCACCACATGGCTTCGTTTTATGTAAAATTGCGTTTGGTGATTAAAAGATGGAGAAAAAATTTTTTTTTTTCATATTTGAAAAGGAAAACTTTTATTTCATTTCACAACAGTAATGAATTCATTTCGATTACAAAAATGAAGTGTTATTTAGTTGAACTTCTCTGAGTAAATGAAAGTGAATCCAAAGTAAATACTGAATCGAAGCGTTATACGTGTCCGGAAACTATCCGTTTTTGTGAAGTGCTCTTTGGCAAACCATATTTTTGTTTTTTGGTCTGACGTTAACACAAACAAAGCGGATGGTTTCCCAACTCGTGAACACGCAACGTATAACTGCCCATGTGAAAAACAATGATTTTCTAGTCAGGCCAGTAGATCTACATTTTTAAGTAGATTTGTGAAACCGGTAGATCTACCTTTCAAAGTAAAATAATTTAACCGGTAGATCAATTGAACCGATAGATCAGATGAACAGTAGGTCATTCGAACCGTTTTGTATACGTCGATAGATCATCATTGGTTATTGATGTTCATAGATATTTGATCTATTTCTGGGTATCTGTCTGACTACACTACACACCCTGTATATACTCAGAGCGTCTATTGTACATTTATAAGAAAAGTTATACAAATGTGTTATGAAGTAGAAAATTACAATATTTGACATTTTACGGAAACACACTGTATAAATCCAAAGCATAATATATTTTAAATCCCACCATCGATAGTAAATCATTTGAAATTCAAAAACTTCTTCGTTTCTGTTGAAATGTCCCCGCAATAATGCAGAAATTCAAAATATTCGACATGTTTATAGGAGCACCCCGTATGAATCCGAAGCATAGTATCTATATTTAAAATCCCACCTCCTATAACAAATCACTCGAAATTCAAAAGCCCCTTCAATTTCATTGAAAGCTTTCTGTTATAACGTAGAAATGTGAAATAATTGATCGATTTATAGAAACACCCTGTATATATCTAAAACGTACCTATATAAAATATGCACATGAAAATTTTGAATTATTTTCATCAGCTTTCTTTGAACCTGGTAACAATTTTCTTATCCAGAATAAACAGAACATGCCACGATGGGGATTCGAACCCGGTACACTACCGGGTCCACACGTTAGTCGTTACACCACTTGCCTGGTTACACGTGACGACTGTTTACAGCAGACTTCAACGGGTTTTATTAGGAATCAAAATACATGTAAACATATCAGGAAATCGAAAAAATATATTGAAATATCGATAATTATCATAATACATACTGTTTAATATCATTTGCTGGCGCATTTTTTCCTAAAATAAGAAAAATCCCCGAATTTTGTTCTCATTACGTTATTTGACAGTGAAAAGGGAAATTCGGTTTAGTAGAAGCCTCAAATATCACTGCGACCTGAAATGATGCTTTTGATTGCTGAAATGTTAGGAATTCGTTGAATGAACGTTGAAGTTGATGGTTTCATATGGACTTACCTATTCAAATAACGTTTTCCACTCGAAACGAACAAATGTTTACATCAGACGTACCTATGTCCAAAATATTTTGTTCTTCCTGGTTATTTCAGAATTCCTGGAACCAATATCTTCATTAATAAACGTTATAGAACTACTCAAAAACGATATTCGTACCTTGTTTGATTCGGATCTGTTCGTTTTTCCTCTCAAAATTGCAAATTTCCTAAAGCTTTTTTGACCTCTAAACTGAATTAACAATTGTCACGTACTTCCTTATAATTTCATAGTTTCTGGAACAAATATTTTTAGTGATAAACGTTATAAAACGATTAAAAAACGATATTCATACCTTGTTACATTTGGATCTGGCCTTTTTCTTCTGAAATGAGGAAATTTTTGGAAGCACTTCCCTCTCATAAGGAGACTTGACAGTTGTGTTTGAATTCGATGTCATAAATAAGGAAATTTTCAGAAATGTCAAAAATTTACCAATTTTTTACGTTCTTCTCGATATCTTGAAATTTTTCCTGAATTTTCTTCGCTACAAACCTTCCTCTTGAATCACTCTATCTATAAAAAAAAACGCATTCAAATCCGTTGCGTAGTATCAAAGATCTAAGCATACATTGGGACATAGGAACAGAGAAAGCGACTTTGTTTTATACTATGTAGTGATAACAAATTTGAACAAGTTCAGATCGATAGTTTAGAAAATACCTACATACTATTATATTAACTCCGGAACTACTCAAACGATTCGGCGCATTAACAAATGAACACAGTTATTCAGCAGCATGATCTCAAATGTCAGTATCAACAAGACAACTATATTCTCTGTTCCATAAAAAAATAATTTTTTATAATATCAGACTTATCTCGGATAACATATGAAAAAGTGTCAATGAATATTAATATATCAAAAATAGAAACTTCAAATAATTGGTGAAATTCTTCAATATTAAATGATCCAATTCGAATATAAACTTTAAATACAAAATATAAAACAAGAATAAATACAAAACTGTCAGGTTATGGGCCCAGGCATCGTTTTTTGGTAGGAAAACTTATACATTAGGTATAGTCTCCAGTTCGACGCCATGTCCAAAGAAGATATTGAAGTTCTCAACGGTTTATCCAAACTCAAAGATGTTACCACCTTTCCTTTATGGGATTTCGATTTTAAACTCATAGCAAATGCGGTAAAAGCTCATGGGTGTAATAAATGGGTCTGAAGCATTGCCTACAGGAGATCAAACAAAAGTGGAAGAATGGAAAACTAAAGATGCTCTTGCACAATTCTACATTTCAAGATCAATAGATGTAAGTGTGAAATCACACATCTTATCATGTGATTCAGCAAAGAAAATGTACGACACTCTGGTTGCTATACAGGGTTGGGATAAAGTTCGGCACCAAATTAATATCTTTAAAACGAAACGGGCGATATTTTTGAAATTGGCAGCTGAGTGTAATGGACCACAATGAATCTGATGAGCATATTTGCATTAATGAGATACTTCCGGTTTAACCGGAAATGACCAATTTTTTTATTATTTAAATGGGATACCCTGTATATTTCTGCAGATTCTGAAAGAGCACTTTGTTCCGGATCCGTCCATACCAGGTTCCATGTAAAAATTCTCTGTTAAGGAAGAAATTCAGTCCTTTTGTACATTTGAGAAAAAATCCATTCAAATGAATAAATCGTTGTTATTTGTATCAATAGTGAGAAAATAAAACGAAATACTTTGTAGTAGATAACTCTTTCTGCTTTTCATGACGTATTTTTTATGAAAATCTATAAAAAAAGAAATACAGCTTTTACTAGTAGAAAAAAATTATTAGAAATAATTTTAAAAAAATCATTTTAAATGTTCGAAGTGCTTGCCATTCACCTCCTGACAATATGCCAGTCTATTAACAAATTCTTGAGTAACTTTTCTCAAGACTTCTCCCATGTATTAAGGCACATTCACAAGAATCCGTTGTCTCAATTCTTCTTTTTACAGATAATTTTCACATGAACCTGGTATGGACAGATCCGAAACAAAGTGCTCTTCAGAATCTGCAGAAATATACAGGGTGTCCCATTTAAATAAAGAAAAAAAATTGGTCATTTCCGGTTAAACCGGAAGTATCTCATCAATGAGAATATGCTCATCAAATGCATTGTGGTCCATTACACTCAGATGCCAAATTTCAAAATATCGCCTGTTTCGTTTTAAAGATATTAATTTGGTGCCGAACTTTATCCCAACCCTGTATATAGCAGAGATTCAGAACAACAAAAATTCCAAATGCTAACTGAGTTTTACAAATTCAAGTTTGACGCATCGAAAGATATGGTTTCTAACTTCGCAGTACTTCAAAACCTTTTCCATAGATTGAATCGAGTGAATGGATTGAGTAATCAAATCGATGAAACTATGTTGATGACAAGGTTTATGAGGGCATTGCCAAAACAATACAATTACTTTTGTACAGCATGGGATTCAACCAGTCTAGAAAACAGAACTGTAGAAAAATTAATGTCAAAACTTTTATTAGAGGAAGAAAGACAAAAGAAAACCGAAGATGAACCAAAAACTGCAACTGCTTTTAAGACAACTTTCAAGAAAAGAAGACAAAACATCAAGAAAGAAGAAAGAAATTCATTGTCCAAAAATATTTTCTGTAATTATTGTAAAGGCGCCTACAGACGACATGGCAAGCCTCGGCCAACGTCCACTCGTTCCAACGTTGGCGCATCGTGTGTATGCAAAACATATGGCAAGGCGAGTCCCACGTCGGTGCTGGCAAGGGTTCGCCTAGCAAGGCGAAAGTTTGAACGAGCGGACGTTGGCCCAGGCTTGACATGCCGCTCCAAAAACGCCGCTACAGACGGCATGACAAGCCTCGGCCAATGTCCGATCGTTTCAGCGTTCGATAGAGACGGCATGGCAACGGCCGCTCGTTCAAACGTTTGCGCATCGTGTGTATGCAAAGCATATGACAAAGCGAACTTCACGCTGGCGCTGGTCAGGGTTCGCCTAGAAGGCGATATTTTTGACACACATCAAAGGGATTTGTTGAAATCCGCCAGTGTATATGATTTTTGAAACATAGATAAATTGAAAATAGTATAATCATCGAATTGAATTTGATCACAGTACACACGACACGCTGAGCTCAATGAAGCTAGTAAGGCAAATCTGTCGAAAATTAATAGGAAAAATTCTGAGGATTGGCCATTTTTTGACCATGTTTCACCATCTTCTACTTTTGTTTGAAAAACCCTCAAAAAAAAAATATTGCGGTGTTTCTATCGGGTTCTCGAAATTTTAGAATTTCGGAAAAAAATATCGGGTGTCCCAAGGTGAGTGGCCTATTAGACGTTTCTGGAGAACTTGACATATTTGAAATTTGAAAATTGGAATTATAATATTGTACGGAATTCTCTACTGAGCTAAAATATTTCTAAAGCTTGAGCGCTTCTGGTTATACAGGGAGCGAAAATAAACTTGTTCAAATTTTTTTTCAATTTTTTCCTCTCTGATATAATTGAGTATTCAATTCTGAATACATTCACATTGAAATTATTATAATTTTTCAATAAATTTTCAAAATATCGATGGAAAACTGGAAAAAAGTCAAATATTCGTAGTCAATATTAGGTTCATTTTTCTTATTCTCAACAACCTGAGCGTGAACCGTTCTCATAACATCAAAGTAGAAGAATGTGGAAAGGTCATGCATCTTTTAAATTTCATAAATATCATCACAGGGTGTTTGGAATTTTGTATCAAAAACTGGGATCGATAATTGGCCATAACTTCTGTTTTTCAAATTAGAACCCCATTTTTTTCCACCCTTAGTACAAGAGATTTCAAAATTGAATAAAGTGACGTCTTTCCAGTGAAAAAGTACCTGTAGAAAGTTCCAATCGTTTTTAGATACCTATTCTAGAAAAAAAACTATGGAACATTTTCGAAATCGATGAGATATCGAAATTTGGTTTTAACTTAAAAACAATATCGTGAAATGGCTTCCACTAGGTAATGGTGTTTTCATGGAAATCGAGCCAGGGGCCCCTTTCAACATTTTCACCTATCTAGTCTAGAAGTACCAGAAACAGCCAAAATCAAGCATTTTGGGATACCTTGTACAGTTATTCCTGGGATACCCTTTTCCCAGGTACTTATAGATCTTCGTTTGACAGTGCTTGAGCGCCTTTTATTTTTTTCGAAAGCCCTTCTTTACGAGAAATTCAAAAAAATATAGGGATATATTGAAAATTGTGTGTATGTTTTTCCGAAATCCATTCTTCATGTAAATATATTCAAATACTCGCCCTTCCTACAAACTCAATTCATTTTCACGGTCGCAGAGCTACCACCAGATGAAAAAGTTATAGAAAAAGAATGGCAAGATGAAAACATGTCATGTGTATCGTAGTCTATAATGTGTACCGTAATCGATGCACGAATATCGAGCGAAAACCAACGTGTTTATAAAAGTTCGCTAAAACGTTGGCCGAGGCTTGTCAAGCCGTCTGTAGCCGCATTTTTAGGCGAGCCCTGGCCAGCGCCAGCGTTCGATTCGACTTGCCAAAAGTTTTGCGTACACACGATGCGTCAACGATTCGCGTTGCAACGAACAAACGTTGGCCGAGGCTTGCCATGTCGTCTGTAGGCGCCTTAAGAAGAAAGGAAACGAAGAGAAAAATTGCTGGAAGAAACAGAAATTTCCACCATGCAAATATTGTAAAAAGGAAAATAGTCATCCAGAAGAAAGATGTTACTACAAAAACAAAAACAAAAGTGCTTTTCTGGCCGAAACTTTCGCTGTTGATGAAAAAGTAGAAAAGGATACCAAATTTATATGTGATAGTGGAAGCTCAGGACATTTATCGTATAATAGAAATATAATGACAGAAAATACAGTAAATACAGGGTGTCTGGTGAGGAATGGGACAACGTTTAGGTGGTGATGAGGGATGTCTCAAGGAGTGAGAAAATGTCATTTGAAATCATCTGAGGAACATGGTTCCTGATATACAGGGGATTTTAGAAAAAATTAGGAAATTTCAAATGGCCATAATTCAGGAAATAAAAGAGCTAATCCGATAATTTTTCGTATGAACAATGATAGAGTGAGTACGAATCTGTTTGAACGAAAAATTCGAAATAAAATCAGATCCGGACTGTTGTAAACAGGGTTACTTCCCTATTTTCTTTTATTCATTAATTTAAATTTCGGGTTTGTTTATAAACATGCGAAACGCTTTTCTTTTTTTTGGACAGAACAGGTGTTGCGATACGCAAGGCCAGGAAGTCAGTATGCTTCGAGAATTTGAATGCGAACGTATACAATACAGCTATCGACGGCTTATCGATTCCAAATTTTGGGAAACTTTTATTTTGATATTACGATCACAAAAGTTTTGAAGTGGAATTCTGCAGTGTATGTTGAAGGAAGTGGAGTTCTGCAGTACATGGTGAGAGCGCTCTCAAGGATTACCACAATCACACCACAAGCTGGGTAAGTCCAAGAAATTTGAGGGTGTTTCGCAATAAAGAAAATTTTCGTTTTATTATTATCAAGGTCCTTCGAGAAAAAGTCTGTTTACGACATTTTGGCCCTATCGAGCCGGTTTGTATCAGTTAATTCACTCGCAATTAATTTTCAGAAAATTCGTCTTCATTTAAAGGCGGCCATTTTGACCGTTGCTGTAATTTCCGTTCAAGAATACACATTCTTAATTTTAATTATTGCGCATAATATATTGTCATCCAACCGAAAGTGTGCGCGATTTCAATTATAGATTCGTTCTTTCAGTTCATATCTCTGTCTCATTTGCGTACCGACAATCACGGAGTCATCTGCTCTGCATTCGTCAAACGCTATCGACAGTCACGGGCTTTGTTTACATTATTGAACGTAACCAAAAAAGGTCCATATAATTTGATAATCCACTTGAACAGTGTTTCATCTGAAATAAGAATAAACTTTTCAATATCTACACTATAAAATACTACTCTTTAGGGCGTAGTTTATCATATTTTCGTTTCTTTCGGAATTTATATTGGAAATTTTGCAATTTATATCGACCTTTGGGAATCTGAACGTTCTTCGTTTGTTATTAATACGGTTATTTCAATTGTTTGTATTGAAATATTAACATAACTTCGTGATTAGTGATTTATTTCCATTTTTCACTGGAATTCGAATAATGTCGGCGGAAATAAATAAATTGGCACTGAAACGTAAAACACCTTTGAATCGTTTAAAGGAAATATATGAATATGGAGTTAATCAGTCGAATGATCAATTTTATAAACAAAATTTTTCTGCTAGAACAGAATTTGTTGAGGTTATATTTGAAGAATTTCAAGAGGTTCACAACCAAATAATTTCATTGGTTGCTGACGATAAGCAATTTGATGAGCAAGATAAAATTAGAATTCTGGCAGATAAATATGTGTATGGGATTAGGAGTAAAAAATTAGAGCTATCTGTTAGAGATTCTCATTCTACCACTTCACAGTCTAACCCTTCTGGCTCGGGTAATAGCTTGAAAGGAAAATTGCCCAAGATAAACTTACCTGTTTTTGAAGGTAATTTAAAAATGTGGCCTTCTTTTTTCGATTTATTCAATAGCATTATTCATAATAATTCAAGTTTGAGCAAGATCGAAAAATTCCATTATTTGTTGACATCCTTGAGAAACGAACCTTTCAATTTATTAAAGGCTATTCCTATGGTTGAGGACAATTATCAAATAGCATATGATGCACTCACTAGTAGATATCAGAACAGACGTTTTTTAGCCACAACCTATTTTAATGAAATTTATATGGCTCAATCTTTACAGAAACCTTCTTCTAAGGAGTTGAGACATTTATTAGACATATTTTCGGAAAACCTTGCTGCACTCAATGTTTTGAAATTCGATACTGATTCATGGGATTTCGTAATGTTCAATATTTTGTTGCAAAAATTAGATTCTAAAACTAGAACAGATTTTGAGCTTGAGCATAGCAAGACTGACATGCCTACATATAAAATTCTCACAACATTTCTCACTAATCATTGCAAGGCTTTGGAATCTGTACAATGCATGATGCCATCAGCATCATCATCAATTTCGAAACATAAAGGTACAACCCCTCAGGTTACCACTTTGGATAGAAATAAAGGCCCTCTCTTCAAGAGGTCTTCAACAACTTCAGCCTATTTAACTTCGTCTGACGATCAGCAAAAATGTATAGTTTGCTCAGCTTCACACGCTTTACATAGGTGCCACATCTTTCTGGCCAAAACTGCACATGACAGATTTGCTTTTGTGAAACGTAATAACCTTTGTATAAACTGCTTGCGTGGGTCACATCATGTAGGAAATTGTCCATCATCAATATCTTGCAAAATATGTCAATATCAGCATCATACAACGCTGCATTTATATGGTCGAAAACCTGATGCATCTAAAATAGTCGCGAATGATTTGACGAAAATTGGGGCCCAGAATACAACGGAGACATCATTTCCTAATTCTGGTCCCAAAGACACGGTCGCACTGCAATGCAGCACCTCTGATTTCAATTTGATACAATCAACTGTCCTGCTTTCTACTGCCGAAGTTGATATTAAGATGGTCGAGGAAACTTTCAGAAGGTCCGCGTTCTTCTTGATACCGCTAGCATGGCTAATTTCATGAGTGAACGTTGTTTTAATCGTTTGGGGTTGAAAAGACGTCGTTGTTCAGTACCTATAGAAGGATTGAACAATCAAACATCTTGGTCAACTAAGGGCATCACCCAATGTTTAGTAAAACCATGTGATAAAGATGGTCCTACCTTCTCGTTTGAATCTATTATTCTCTCAGAACTTTGTTCAAATCAGCCAAAAATACAATTTAATACTCATGATTGGTCTCACATAAAAGATTTAACATTGGCGGACAAAAGATTTTCCACACCTGGCCCAATAGATATGCTTATTGGAGCTGAGTTGGTACCTTTTATATTGGGCTCTGGACGTATCTTTGGCAGACAGGGTACTCCAGCAGCACTTGAAACAGTTTTTGGATGGGTTTTTCAGGGAAGACTAGAATGTTCACTAATTAACACTTCGCTTCTAAGTTGTCATGTCGCCCTTGAACCTCAGGTCGATTTCACACTACAGAAATTTTGGGAGTTAGATCAGGTTACTAAAACTAGTCCTATATTATCTCTTGATGACATCAAATGTGAAAATATATACAAAAACTCGGTTCATCGGGAAATTTCCGGGAGATTTGTTGTTTCCCTTCCATTTAAGCATACAGACCCTGACTTTGGAGATTCCTATTCACAGGCCCTCCGACGATTTATTTCCTTGGAGACTCGGCTTAATAAAAATCCTCATCTATATATAGCATATTCCGATTTTATGAAAGAATACATGCAACGTCAATATATTTCTGAGGTTGGCATTTCTGATTACAGGTCTTTATCAGCCTTTTATTTGCCTCATCATTGTGTTATGAAACCAGATAGCACATCTACTAAGCTTCGCGTAGTGTTTGATGCAAGTGCCAAGAGTTCAAGGGGTATAAGCTTGAATGATACGCTTTTCTCAGGTCCAAAGCTTCATCAAGATTTATTTGTTATTTTATTGAGGTTTCGAATTCATAAAGTAGCCTTTATTTGTGACATCAAACAAATGTACTGTCAGATTCTTATACAGCCTGAACATAGAAGATTTCAGAGATTTCTCTGGCGCTTCTCCAAAAATGAAGAATTAAAAGAGTTCACTCTTAATAGAGTTACTTTTGGTGTTTCTTCTGCGCCATATTTGGCCTTAAGAACTCTAAAAGAGCTGGCCTGTCAAGAACAAAAAACTTATCCTGCTGCGGCTAAGTTGATACAGGAATCGATCTATGTCGATGATTTTTGCGCAGGCGCCCCATCGATTGAGGAGGCCCTGCATTTACAAACAGAGTTAATCGCTCTACTCAAACGAGGAGGTTTTGAGTTGCGAAAGTGGGCAAGCAACCATACTTCTGTTCTTGCTGCTGTTCCAACAGCAGATACACAAATGCCACTCAGTTTTGACACAGAGGGTCCCAAGTTCATAAAGGTCTTAGGTCTCCAGTGGGACCCCACTTTGGATGTTTTTTCTTACTCCTTCTCTGAAACTAATTCTGCCAATACTAAGCGAGGGATTCTTTCACAAATCGCCAGGATTTTTGACCCGTTAGGTTTTTTATCACCTTCTATCCTTCTTGCCAAACATATTATGCAGAAATTATGGCTTTCAAAATTGATTGGGATAGCCCAGTCAGTGGAGACATTTTGGATGCTTGGAGTCGTTTCAAATCAGAGCTTCCTGATTTATCCAGAATCCAGTTGCCTAGATGTCTGATTTCAGAGAGCATATCTCGTTTGGAGATGCATGGGTTTTGTGACGCCAGTACAACAGGTTATGGCTGTGTAATATATTTCAGATTAATTGCAAATTCTGGACGAATTAAAATTATTCTTGTTTCGGCTAAATCGAGAGTGGCCCCCCTTCGTGTTGTTTCTTTGCCACGACTGGAGCTTTGCGCTGCATATCTTCTGTCAGATTTAATATCTTCCGTGAGAGAAACTTATTCGGAGCTTCTGTCGTTTGATGCTATATATGCGTGGTCCGACTCGCAGGTGACACTTGCTTGGCTTGCATCTTCACCCCATAGATGGAAAACCTTCATCGCCAACAGGGTGTCGCATATACAGGATATCATACCCATGTCCTCATGGAAATATGTCCCTACTGAATTAAATTCTGCTGACCCTGTAAGTAGAGGAATGTTTCCTTCTCAACTATTAGAGAGTGTTCTGTGGTGGCAAGGACCTAGTTTTCTTCAAGATAATGAAGAAAATTGGCCTGAACAGCCTTCCCTTAATCAGAATATAGATTTTTCACAAGAGGAGAGACCACAAACTGCTTTGCATGTTTCGGTCATGACTTCTCCTATAACAGATTTACTCACAGGATTCTCATCTCTGAGAAAAATTCAACATATTTTTTGTTACATCTTACGTTTTATTGCAGTAAAGACTAAATCGAAGGTTTATACTTCAGCTATTTTGACGAAGGATGAAGAGTACTACGCCTTCCAGTTGTTGGTCAAACATGTTCAGAAGGAATGTTTTTCGGACATTTTCACAGCTTGTCAGAAGAATACTTGTCTGCCTAAACCTGTCAGAAAACTCGCTCCCTTTATTGATGGAGCAGGATTGATCAGGGTGGGTGGTCGTCTTAGAAAGTCAACTCTTTCCTTTGAGGTTAAGCACCCCATTCTGCTACCAAAACGTCATAGGTTCACAGACCTTGTAATACAACAAACTCACGATGAGAACTTACATCCAGGGCTCAAAACCCTTCATAATATTCTGGTACAGACTTTCTGGATACTCTCTCCACGTAGTGCAATTTATCGATGTCTATCTAATTGTGTTCGATGTTTTCGTACTAAACCGCAACTACATGTACCATTTATGGCAGATTTGCCATCCTTCAGAATTTCACAAGTGAAAGCGTTCTCTCACGTTTCATTAGACTATGCTGGCCCCTTTAATGTACGCCTGGGAAAACATAGAGGTGCAAAAACCTTCAAGGCATATATTTGTCTTTTTGTATGCTGCGCTACTAAGGCAATACATTTAGAATTGTCTTCAGATTTATCGACTGATACCTTTATAGCAAGCTTTCGCCGTTTTATTGCTCGGAGAGGCAGGGTATCTGATATATATTCGGATCAAGGTACTAATTTTAAGGGTGCTTATAATCAGCTCGTATTACTTGCGCAAACTGCTGCCAAAAAACTTTCCATTAATTGGCATTTTAATCCCCCTGCAGCGCCACATTTTAATGGCCTGAGCGAGGCCGGAGTTAAATCGGTCAAAACTCATCTTCGCCGAGTGGTAGGTGAGCAAATCATGACGTACGAAGAATTCTATACATTACTTACACAGATTGAGGCACTTTTGAATTCTCGGCCTCTTTCTGCCATAAGTGAAGATCCGAACGATCTAACCCCTTTGACTCCAGGTCATTTCTTGACTATGGAGACACTCAATAGTTTTCCGGAACCAGATTTGTCAAAAATTTCTTTAAATAGATTGTCGCGCTGGCAAATGGTGCAGAGAATGAACTCTGATTTTTGGAAACGGTGGAAGGAAGAGTATTTGCATACGTTACAGCAGCGCTCAAAGTGGTCAAAATCTTCCCCCAATATCGAATTGGGTATGTTAGTTGTTGTAAAACACGAGTCCAGACCTCCTTTAGAATGGTCTCTCGCCGAGTTGTCAAATTACACCCTGGTGAAGACGGAGTAGTTCGGGTAGTTACTTTAAAAACACAAAATGGAACATACCAACGCCCTGTCATAAAGTTGTGCCCTTTACCAGGCCAATTTTCATAGGGTGTTCATTTCTTTTTCTTTATTTCAGTTAATATTTCAATTCCATAAAGTTTCAATATTCAATTTTTTTTATTAATTTTTCTATTTTTTTATTACTGGGAAAAACTAACATGTTTTTGGTGGGTGGAAAATGTTGTAAACAGGGTTACTTCCCTATTTTCTTTTATTCATTAATTTAAATTTCGGGTTTGTTTATAAACATGCGAAACGCTTTTCTTTTTTTTTGGACAGAACAGGTGTTGCGATACGCAAGGCCAAGGAAGTCAGTATGCTTCGAGAATTTGAATGCGAACGTATACAATACAGCTATCGACGGCTTATCGATTCCAAATTTTGGGAAACTTTTATTTTGATATTACGATCACAAAAGTTTTGAAGTGGAATTCTGCAGTGTATGTTGAAGGAAGTGGAGTTCTGCAGTACATGGTGAGAGCGCTCTCAAGGATTACCACAATCACACCACAAGCTGGGTAAGTCCAAGAAATTTGAGGGTGTTTCGCAATAAAGAAAATTTTCGTTTTATTATTATCAAGGTCCTTCGAGAAAAAGTCTGTTTACGACACGGACTCAGAAATTTCAGTTTTTCTGAAATTATGTAAAAACAACACCCTGTATGCGGTTTTCAATTTTTTGACTTCAGATTCTGAGAGAGCAGGAAAAATACTTTCGAACTCAACTGTCATCCCGAATGGCACAAATTTTCCCTCCTTTCTATGACCCTTCGAATGTCAATCTTCCGATTTTCGCTTCTTACATATTATTTTCTCGACATTTCAAATTATCATAATTCAGGAAATATGAGAGCTAATCCGATGATTTTTCGTATGAACAATGATAGAGTGAGTACGAATCTGTTTGAACGAAAAATTCGAAATAAAATCAGATCCGGACTCAGAAATTTCAGTTTTTCTGAAATTAGGTAAAAACAAACCCTGTATGCGCTTTTCAATTTTTTCGACTTCAGATTCTGAGAAAGCATGAAAAATACTTTCGAACTCAACTGTCATCCCGAATGACACAAATTTTCCCTCCTTTCTATGGCCCTTCGAATGTCAATCTTCCGATTTTCGCTGTCGTACAAAGACAATCACAGAGACGTTTCAGTGTTAATGTGTGGTGCGCAGTTTATGATAATAATTTAATAGGTCCTCATTTTTTCGAAGAAAGACTCACCGGAGAAATTTATAGAGATTTCCTTATGAATGTTCTTCCTAATTTATTAGGGAATATTAATCAAAGAGGACTTATCTTCCAGCATGATGGAGCACCCCCACATTTCTCAATTTTAGTGAGAAATCATTTGAACGAGGTCTATCCAAATAGATGGATAGGTCGTGGTGGTCCAAGAGCATGGTCACCTCGGTCCCCCGACATGACACCGTTAGATTATTTCCTTTGGGGACACCTTAAAACTATGATGTACGGGCGAGAAATAAATACAAGGAAACAATTACTTCAGCGCATAATAGACGCATGTGACGAAATACCAAACAACCCGAATGTGATAAGGAAAGCAGTTTTGAACTTAATGAAAAGAGCAGATAAATGTGTAGAGGTTGGTGGTTTTCATTTTGAACAATATTTGAAGAATTAATTATTAATTTTCCAAATTTCGCATTTTTGATGATTTTTATAAAAATTTTGATTCGTTTATGATCTTTTTTTACTTATTAGTAACTATCTGAGATCTCATGTTTCTGAAATGTCGAGAAAATAATATGTAAGGAGCGAAAATCGGAAGATTGACATTCGAATGGTCATAGCAAGCAGGGAAAATTTGTGCCATTCGGGATGAGAGTTGAGTTTGAATGTATTTTCCTGCTCTCTCAGAATCTGAAGTCAAAAAAATTGAAAACCGCATACAGGGTGTTGTTTTTACCTTATTTCAGAAGAACTAAAATTTCTGAGTCCGGATCTGATTTTATTTCGAATTTTTCGTTCAAACAGATTCGTACTCACTTTATCATTGTTTATACGAAAAATCATCGGATTAGCTCTTATTTTTCCTGAATTATGGTCATTTGAAATGTCGAGAAAAGAATATGTAAGGAGCGAAAATCGGAAGATTGACATTCGAAGGGTCATAGAAAGCAGGGAAAATTTGTGCCATTCGAGATGACAGTTGAGTTTGAATGTATTTTTCCTGCTCTCTCAGAATATGAAGTCAAAAAAATTGAAAACCGCATACAGGATGTTGTTTTGAACTAATTTCAGAAAAACTGAAATTTCTGAGTCCGGATCTGATTTTATTTCGAATTTTTCGTTCAAACAGATTCGTACTCACTCTATCATTGTTCATACGAAAAATCATCGGATTAGCTCTCATATTTCCTGAATTATGGTCATTTGAAATTTCCTAATTTTTTCTAAAACCCCCTGTATATCAGGAACCATGTACCTCAGATGATTTCAAATGGCATTTTCTCACTCCTTGAGACATCCCTCATCACCACCTAAACGTTGTCCCATTCCTCAACAGACACCCTGTATAAATGAGGCCAAGAAGGGACATTGCATGACTGCCAATGAATTTGGAACAGTTGAAGGTGATAGTGTCATACTGAAAAATGTTACTTATGTCAAGGATTTGTCCAGAAATTTACTATATGTAAATCAAGTCACAAACAATGGTGGAGTGGTGGTATTCGACGAAACATCAGTAAATACTTCCTGCAAATGAAATAAGTATAATAACAAAATGTTATACTAGAAAAAAGAAAACAACATCAGGATTATATGAAGTTGATCTGGAAAACACAAATGAAACTTTATTGACTGAAGAAGAGAAAACACTTCAGTGGCATTACAAAATGGGGCATCTAAATTTTAATGACATTAAAAAATTACCTGATTTGTGTGAAGGTGTGCCCAAATCTCTTGCACATACTAGAGCAGATCAGTTCTGTGAATCCTGTGTGATGTCAAAGAAAACAAGACATCCTTTTCAAGATGGAAATCTTACATACAGACATCTGCGGAAAAATAAGTCCTCCAACAGTAAATAATGAAGAGTATTTCATGACATGCATGGATGATTTCACTGATTGCTTAAAAGTGTATCTTCTAAGACACAAGAGTGAAGCATTCAAATGTTTGAAAGAATTTATTGCTGAAGGTAAAGCCCATTTCAATGAAAATACAGAAATAATTCGTTGTGATAGAGGTGGTGAATACAGAAGCCAAGAATTCAAGGAATGGTGTGCAAAAAGAGGGATAATAATTCAATATACCATAGAGCATACACCCCAGCAAAATGGGAAAAGTGAGCGTGTCAATCTAACAATTATGAACAAAGTAAGAGCTATGATACATGCTGCAAACCTTAATAATAATAAGTGGGGTTTTGCAGTAGAAACTGCAACTTACACTCTGAATAGAAGTCCTACATCTGTTCAGGATGTAACCCCAATAGAGAAATGGTCTGGAAGAAAACCAAACCTGAACAAACTTCAAATTTTTGGTACCGAAGTATACACCAAGAATTTGGGCAATTTGAAGAAATTAGATGCTAGAGCCTAGAAAGGGATTTTGATTGGTTACTCTTATCATGGATATCGAATTTGGGACCCTGTTCGAAGAAAAGTATACATTTCGAGAGATGTTACTTTAACCAATAACAGTTCTCCAGATGAACAACAAGAAAATCCTGGCTACATCATTATTGTTGAAGATCAGATTGAATACCCTCAAGAGAACTCTGAAAATGAACACAATCATCAAGGAGAAGACTCAGAAAATTATCAAGAAGAAGCCTTAGCTGAAGATCAACAAAAGGAGGAATATAATGAAGAGAACCATGAAGAACCATCAGCTAACAAAAGACCCCATAGAGAAAGAAGAAAACCGATTAAATATGATGATTATGTATTGGATCTTGATTCAGATGAAGAAGCAGTATTAGCCTATCAAGAATGTTTTCCAAGTTTTGAAGATTGTCAGAAAAGCCCTGATAAAGAGGAGTGGATGGAAGCTATTAATGAGGAAAAACGTTGCCCTAAAAAAAATAAAACTTGGGTATATGTAGATGAAGATAGAGCAAGAGGAAAAGAAGTGCTATCAAATCGATGGATTTTTACAGTTAAAGAAGATGGAAGATTTAAAGCACGACTCGTAGTGCGAGGATGTGAGCAGAAAGGTGGAATCGATTTTGAAGATGTATATAGCTCAGTAATACAAAGTACCTCTCTACGTGCCATGCTGGCTATTTCTGAACAGAAAAATCTACACGTTGTCACATTCGACATAAAATCTGCATTCTTACATGGAGAAATAGAAGAAGAGATTTATATGAAAGTACCACAAGGTTATGAGGAAAAAGGAAAAGTATGTTTATTGAAAAAGGCACTGTATGGTCTCAAACAAACACCACTTCGATGGAAAAAGAAACTAACTGACTTTCTCAAGCGCAAGAATATGATTGAACTGAAAACGGATCAATGTACACCGGTCTTCAAAAAAGGAGACAAACTATCACCGCACAATTACAGACCTATTAGTGTACTGTCTTCGGCTTCAAAAGTCCTTGAAAGAATCGTGTCCGATCATATCACCCGGTTTGCTTTAGCCAGGGACATTATTCCTAAAGAACAACATGGATTCTTATCTGGTCGCTCTACACTTACCAACCTTACTCTATGCATCGATGAATGGACTAAGCCGTGAGACCTGGGGGTGCCCGTGGATGTAGTTTACCTCGATTTTTCCAGAGCTTTTGATAAAGTCCCCCACAGTCGATTGCTTGCCAAGGTTTCTCATCTTGGAATCAGGGAAAGTGTTCTTGCTTGGATTGGTGCTTATCTATCTAACCGAACTTTTCGAGTTGGGGTCAATCGTTCTTTCTCCGTTCAAGATATGCCTTTATAATCTGGTGTCCCCCAGGGTTCCGTTCTTGGCCCTATTTTATTCTTATTGTTCACTTCTGACCTCCCCAGATTACTCCAATCGGCATCTTCTATGTTTGCAGATGACTCTAAAATTTATAACTTTCCACTGACCCACTATTATACCCTGCAACGTGACCTGCACGAAATAAGTGTTTGGTGTGACAAATGGTTGCTCCCTTTGAATGTGAATAAATGCTGTGTGCTGTATATCGGTAAAAACAACCCAAGAAGAGAGTACAGTATCAGTGGCATAACACTGGGAAGTGTATCAAGTCATTGTGACTTGGGTGTGACTATCTCCGAGGATCTACGCTGATCTGACCATATATCTAACATCACAGCCAAAGCCAGACAATTGACATATGACATCCAGAAGTCATTTAGCGGATGCGACATCAAAACCCTTAATCTTCTTTACACCAGCTTCATTAGACCATCTTTAGAGTATGCTCGCCCGGTTTGGTGGCCATCCACACGTGCTGATGAACACCGTCTTGAGTCAGTGCAGCGTTGGGTCACTCGTATCCCATTCGGAATAACTCGTCCGTCTTACGAGGAAAGACTCAATCTTTTTCGACTCCCATCCTTTCTCTCACGACGTGAGAGAGGTGATCTGATATTTTCCTTCCGATCGCTCCGGGGTGATTTCGGTGATCGTATTCAAGGCCTACATACCCTGAATACCAACAATTTGAGAGGCTATCAGTTTAAATTGTCGAAAGAAAAGTTTAGAACTCCCCAGCGCCACAGCTTTCTTACCAACAAAATCTTCGAGAGATGGAACCGTTTGCCGAGTGCCGTGATAAGTGCTGGGACCGTCAACGGATTTAAGAATGCCCTGGATTTTTTCACGTCAAGGTCTACAAATGTGTGAACTTTTTTATGTTATTTCTGTTTGAGTTTGTAGGAATTCTACTCTTATAATTGTATTAATAATAATAATAATAATAATGTGTTTTTAAAAGTGCAGCCAAACAAGGACTGTTGTTTGTGGAAATTCATGTTGATGATGGACTTGTGATGGGGTATGATCTTTCAAAACTAAATTCCTTGTTGTTGCAACTTCAAAAGAATTTTGAAGTAAGAGTGATGGAAGATGCCACTAATTATTTATGCATTGAAATAGTCAAAACAGAATGCAAAACTGCCATAAAACAAGAAAAATATGTGAAGAAAATACTCCAGAAATTTGAAATGCAAAAATCAAAACCGATGAAAACACCAATAGCATACAAGAAAGAAGAAATACTGCAAAAGAAGAATTTGCTTATAGAGAAGCCGTAGGTAGTTTGCTGTACCTCAGCTGTAAAATAAGACCAGACATCGCTTATGCGAAATGTCAAGAGAACCTAAATGGCACTCAAGAATATGGAATCTGTTATACAAGACAGGAAGAAGATGATATAATTCTGGAAGCGTTCACGGATGCGGATCATATTTCATCAATATTTCTTTGCCATTAAAATGATCAAATCATGTCGAAATAAAATTTTAATATGTTCATGAAGAATGGAAGAAAGGCTGGTTCCAGATTGAGTATTGTAATACAGCCCATCAGCTAGCAGATGTTCTGACCAAACCTTTAGATTTAAAAGCAAATAAATTCATCAGCTTCAAGAATCAATTGGTTCAACGTATTACTCAAGTGAAGTGATATAACTCTTGCTGAGGGAATCAAATTCATTGAAATTTCTAGAATTAAGTTTTATTCTGTATCAGTTAATATTAATAGTTATTTCGTTGATGTGAATAGTTGTCCTGTTGGGAGGGTGTGTCAGTATCAACAAGACAACTATATTCTCTGTTCCATAAAAAAATAATTTTTTATAATATCAGAGTTATCTCGGATAACATTTGAAAAAGTGTCAATGAATATATTAATATATCAAAAATATAAACTTCAAATAATTGGTGAAATTCTTCAATCTTTAATGATCCAATTCGAATATAAACTTTAAATACAAAATATAAAACAAATTCTTGTTTTATATTTTGTATTTAAAGTTTGATGACAGTTTTTGTATTTATTAATAAATACAAAAACTGTCATCAAACTATAATATAATGCAATAGTTAGAAAAGGAAGCTTGTTTACCTCAAAATGACCTGTTGACCCTCCTGTAATATCACCCTTGCCGAACAGAATGTATCTCTGCATTTGAGGTATGTTTTGGTACCAGCACTCTTCTCTTTCAAATAAATGAAACTATCTGGGCCAACGAAAAAAATAGCTTTGGGGGTTTCAACTTGTTCCATCTGAAAAGTATACATTTCAATAATTAACAAAAGTAATTAATTTCCTACATAAATATGTGTGGGGGTGTGGAATATTTGCTGGTCAAAATATAAACCGTACCTTAAATATAATGAAATCTAATCAAACTTTATTAAAACATAATTGACGCCAAAAAAAATGATTATCATTTTCTCCTAGAGCTTACTTTTCTCTAGTAATTTCTCATGAAACTCTGGAAGCAGGGGTTTTATATACATATAAGTATACTTATTCCGATTCTTCTTTCATCGATATATTTCAAGTTATAAGGGGCTGCCAATAGAATATATCTATTAGAAGGCAATTCTGTGGAAGGCACTCAAAAGGTATTAAGTATAGTATTGATAGATTGGAGAAAATGGCACCCTCAAATTTGGAATTTTAAAATGGCCATATCGAGAAAACATATTCCCGAAATGTAGATATTTTAATGTGAATTATTGAGAAATGATCCTTTCTTTTCATTTATTCACATAATTGAAATAAGAAGTCAACATTTTTCGCAATATGATGGACTTATATTCTTTTTGTCAAACATATCGGGCTGATCTGATGCGGCAAAAACGATATAAGTACAATAAATTACGATTGTCCTCAATGTCACTACGCTCAAAAAGAAATAAGTCTACATGTGAAAATTTTTATTTGTTTCAAAAAATATAAGAATCAAACAATTGAACTCAAGTATTAACAAATTAACTGTTACTCATTATAAACGTATAAAAATAAAAGATACATTTTTCATGAAGAATAAGTATAAGAAACCTTCAGGCAAGGTTTGATTTCTAAAGTTATTAATAATTTTGTTCAATAATCGCATTCGTCAACTGAGGCAATAAATCTATCAACATCTGGATCGGTATCTTTGAGATTTTTGTCAGTTGGCAAACTGCGATAAAAATCTTGTACCTCGGTGTCGAGAAGATTAACTATCTCTAATAAATTTTCTTTTTTTTTTTGAACTGATTGGTCTTCGAGTTTTATATAAAGCACTCAGCTCAAAACTCTTGAGAGTGGTTATGGACTGATTTTTCTTTAGGAAATTAATTTCTTTGAATTCCTCCTCTTCTTTCAAACTATTTTTGTATTTAATGCTTCTTTCTCATATCTCAACCAACAAATATTCCTAAATTTGAATTCTTTATTCTTGATATGAAGGGGTCCTGTCCGTGCTGAGAGATCAGAAAATGAAAAAAAGTTTTCTTGATTCATTGTTTCCACTTTGAATTTCTTCTTTTTGCTCGCAGATCTTACTAACTGATACCAATCTCTAGGCAGATGTATATTAATTGAAGTTTTTTTCTTCATTCTTTCAATGAGAGCATGATCGACGTCACACTCTAGATGCGTGTGACTGGGCACCAAAAATTTATGATCTATAACTTCTATTGAAGGATGTAGTTGAATGGCATATAGGAACATTGAGCAGACATATGAGTTCTTATTCTGTCCCCCACATGTGTCTGAGTAAAACGTGTTTTATTCCATTCGGAATATTTTTTAAATGTGAATACAAACATGAGGCTATTTCATTTGCACCCCTGCCTGCAGTACATTCTGGCCACATGAAATGTGTAGAATCACCTGAATTGCAGTTTTGAATCGTTAGATTATATGTCGCAAGTTGACGTAAATAAAACATTTTATTTGTTGATAGAAAAGGAGTATGTAAAACTTGTTGTAAGTCAAAGGCGTAAGTTATGTGAGACGGATCTTCTTGTCCTTTTTTCTTATCAAAATCTTTGGCTTTATATGCTAAATCTGCTGAAGTGAGGTGTTCGTCTCTTTCGTTTCTGATATGAATTTTTTTTTCTGAATCTTCACAGTATTTTTCCTTGGCTAAAAGCGTATCACGCTTTGAACAAGTGTCATTTTTGGTTTTTTGAATTTCAAATTCATTCTGTGGAATTCGCGGGCATATATCTTCATGGAAACCGGTTTTTTGTTATATTTCTCGCAATATAAGCTGTACATTTTACTCAAGTTCAAATCAGCAGCCAGTGTGCCTCCTTGAATAGTGACTCTCATAAGCAGGAAATGAATTGATATGTGATATAACTTCGTTTATTTTACTCTGGTCTGTTTTATAAACAGGTGTGTGTGTTCCTCTTTTGTCCGGATGTGTTATTCCACTATTTGAAGCAAGATTATTATTGACAGTACATGAAATGAATTTTTCAGTTTCATCTAATGTACTTATAAAACACCTTTTGCACACTTCTGTTCTTCGACCATTTATTCCAAAGTGGTAAACATATGTATATAACCTATTTTTCATGGCTTTGCCATTATTCAACTTTTTCTTGTTATAGCAGTTTCTCTTACATTTATGAGACTAGCTACATACGCTACTCTTTTATCATGCGTTCCTAGAGACCAATATTCATCGAAAATTTTTTGTCTGAAAGAATCATCAATTTTCTCTTTGCATTTATTCCTACAATTTTCTCGAAGTTGTCCCATTTTCCTAGCTCGTTTATTCTTATTGTTACATGTAGTGTATTCTTTTCCTGAGTTTTTCCTCTTTTTTCTGTTTATAACTTCACTTCGAGCAAATGGTTTGCTCAAGTTGTTTCCTGTTTATGTTTAAGTGGTCCCTCATCATTTTCCTTTTCGGAGCTTTCGCAATCTTCTTTATCAGCGTTGAAATCAGGATTCTTTTGACAATTATTATTGTTATTGAATTCAACATCTTCGTATCTGTCTGAAATTTCTTCCGATACTAAAACCAAGATATTCTCTTCAGAGAGAAAGAGAGATTTCGTTGCTTTCCAAAACGCTCTTAATTGGAGTGAAATTAGGAGAGCGCTCCTACAAAGTTATGGAGACCAAAGAAACGAAGATTTATTGGTCTCATGTCTAACACAATGCGTTCAGAAAAAGAACGAAAACTACTTAGATTTTTACGGTAGAATAACTAAAAACTTGAATGACGTTTTGCAACATCTGACTTCAACATGTCAGGATCAAATTGTTTAAGATACAAAAAACTTGATTTAGAAAAATTAGCCCTAAAAACATTTCAAATTGGACTTATAGAACCCTATAGATCTTATATTAGTAATTTTGAAATGAATTCACTAGAGCAATGCATTAATAAATGTCGATATTACGATAATAGGAAACAAGAATGGGAATATTGTGAATTTCTCCGGAAATCATAGGAAATACCGAAAAAACCATTTTATAATCGTACTCCACCTACTTATTCTAATCATAATTATCGTGAATTCCCAAGACCTCAAATACGGAATCAAAATTTTAATCAAAATTTCTCGAGCAATTCTCAAAAGTTTTCCAACCCGGTACCCAATATTCAAAATCTAATAATTCTGGAAATCCAACTGGTTTTCCTTATTGTATAAATACCCCAATTCCGAAAAGCGGAAGATTTCCCACAAGTCGTGAAGTCTTTGGATCCAAACCAGGCTCCAGTATGACCAAATCGCTACCGAAACCAACACCAATGTCCATTTCAACTAGAAATACATTCAGGCAACCTGCCACCCATATGTCTAATGCGACTAGAAAAATTCCACGACACAACAATCGCGAAATTTTATTTCAGAAGAACTATTTAATGTTCAATCGGAAATTGAAAGTCCTGAAGAATTTGAATCTCAATTTTACGAGTATAATGAAAACGTTAATTCTCAAGAAGAGTTCGAAAATAATTTCGAAGAACACGAAAATTTTCAGACGGAAGCTTCGAAACTCGAAGAAACTTGGACTTGAATTGTGTGAAAATAAAATCTAAATTGCCTTACATTTACCTTCCAGAAGTAGATGTAAAAATTCTTATTGATTCAGGCGCAACAAATTCAGTAATTACTACTAAACCAGCTTTCGAAAAATTTTTCAACTTTTTATATAAAAAACCTTTCACTGTTTCCGGACTAGGAAATTCTATTGAATCAGACAATAATTTGAAAATACCCATTTTATACGAGCTTGGAATTAACCAAAATATCCACTTGCATGTTCGATTCCGTGAATGGGAACAAAGAGAGGGCAGATCGTGGAAAATCATTCCTATGTGGCATCACGGATTCAAGCCCCCACATCGAATTCTGGAACCAGGCAGTGAGAACTTTGCAGTCTATGGAATTCTGTCAACTTCAAAGTTCAGACAAAAAGAAACCACCTAGTTTGAATAACTGGGTGTTTTCTCTACATAATTTTGTTAACATTTGGAATTATTTGAAGGGTGAAGGATTCAAGTACATGCTTGGGCGTCAGTTCAACCAAGATCCACTAGAAAATTTTTTTGGTCAAGTTAGGGGCCATGGAGTTTTTTCCAATAATCCGACACCTTCATCATTCTCACAAACTTTCAAAACGATGATAATAAATTCAAGCATATCAATGTACAAACCGACATTCAGTTGTGACAATGATGAACTGAATTTTCTATTTGTGGATCTTGAGAGTGTGGCGCCAACTCAAGCTCCATTGAATACTGGACTAGATTTACCTGGCCCTTCAAATATACTGCCACATAATTATCAGGGGTTTTATCCACCCAGATGCTGGAATTGGACCTGATCCAGTTATCTAATAATTATGTGGCAGGATTCATTTTAAAGAAGCTGAGGAAATCCATAGACTGCAAAGACTGTAGAAATCGTTTGTTTGCAAATGAGGAATCTGAAAACAATATGCTAATCAAATATAGGGAATATGGTAACGGGTGGGAAAAGAGATTGAAATATCCAAGCGATGGGTTCTCTCTCTATTTCAACAATCTCTTCAAAGTTATTGAGAATTTTTCAAAAACGAACTCAAAATCCGAAATGTTTCTCAGCAGCTTGGAACTCACCCTGGAAAACACACCAAAAGGATTTTTGAATTGCACCATGCATGCTGCAAAAACTATTGAAATTGTCAATAAATTCTCGATTAGAACCATTGTGCATGCATGGTGCCGAGGTGTCAATAAAATTTTAAACGGTAAGGATCGAAGACCTTACCTAGGTACAGACCCATAAAAAATTGCCGCTAAACTTTTATTTGATAAAAGAAAAAAAAGGTTAGAAAGCGGTACAAAAATTTTATGAGGTTGATTATTATTTGAGCTTTTTCCATTATCTATGTGGTTTCTGGTTTTTCGGTATGCATTCGCATGCTGTCTTCGGTGTTATCAGAAGAACTATATTCGGATATCTCGATTGAAATGCTGAATAGATAAACTGGCATGGATAATGGAAATAGCTCAAGTAATTATCAATGAAGATTTTATTGGCACCAAAGCATATTTTTTTCTTATTCCTCATTTTCAAATCAAATATAGATTTCATGTAAATTTATGTCATTTCATTGTATTATATCTATTTTTTCATTTCATTGTGTGGTCTCAAAGCTACCAATATTAAATTTATTTCATTGATTTATTATTTGTTTATTTTTTCATAGGTATCATTGTTGTGATCTTAATGCCCTCCATATTTACAATAAAGTACATATTCAATATATATTTTTTTTTACCAAAAACCCTACTCCTTTACACATGCTGGGAGTCGGTTCAAATATTGAGTGTATATTGATTATATAACAAATATTATATTATTATTAACACTCAATATTCGAAACGCCTCGAACTATTCAGCAAAATCACTCTTTGAAAAATAATAAAAGGTTTAGAAATTCCCGCCTTGTTGCTAATGGTACGGAGCGCGTTGTAACACCATGTATGCGTTGCACTATAGTAAATAATGCCAATACGCCGACGGGCCACACGATAAAGAACTCATTTGTTCATCCGGCGATCAAGTTATTCGAAATAAGTACAATGTATGGCTTCTACACTTAAATGATTCAAAATTCGATTTACGGTAAGAAATAGAAAAAATAGTATCGAGAAGAAACATTCAGAATTAATTTATCTTTTGAATTACACAATAGAAAAGGTATGTTCCTGGAGAAGAAATTTTGGATAGAGCCGTGGCTTAATTCTTTTCTTCGACTTGTATGCACATCTCAAGTCAACATTGACTTTTACCAAATACCGTCAACAGAATGAGAAATATTCATCCCTTTTCGAGAAAAATCAGTTTACCAAGATACGTGAATCACCCTGAACATGTTATGAATGAATGATCAAATTATTTTCTCCAATCAAGGTTTCAATCTATTGATCATTACAGAAAAACATCCAAAGAATTATTGTATATTATGCATAAAATTATATTCGATGAGTCCTTTGCTGATAATACATTTTATTCCCCCACAAATGGAATCTTTCCATGTCGTTGTGATGTTACTCATACACATTTTGTATAGCAGAGAACTAATTGATAAGTTTTTTTTTGTCATAAATCCCCCACGAAGGAGGCGCTTTGAAAGTAGGAATACATACCTGTATTGTGCGTCTTCAACAAGTCCTCTGGCTTTGCCTCTTCAGATTGTGAAGATATAAGTGGTAAAGATTGGATTGAGGTGTTTGGAGAAACCATTAATGGTGTTGAAATGTACCTTTGGTGCTAAGAGTGTTCTTTAGCTGCTTCCACCTTTATCACCTTGTCCATACCGCACTTACGATGGAAGAAGTGATGCCTTCAGAATCTACAATGACATCAACACTGTCGAATGGTTTTGCGTTGGTTAAGATAAAAAGATGGTCTTTGAGCTGTTAAGAGTCTGAAAATTTAGCTGTGCATTAGTCGCATGTGTAATGTCTTTCTGCTGTGAGAACCCTAAAATGTCTTCTCAAGTTAACAACGCACAAACTGTCGATCACAAGGTTCACAATCAGGGGGGTGAAGGCCTGTCAGAATTATTAGTAGGGATGGAACCGGACCGGATCCGGACTTCTGAATCCGGCCGATCCGGCCAAATTGGCCGGAATTCCGGTCCGGCCGGATTTACATGAAAATCCGGCCGAATTTTTCAAGATTTGAATAGTATATTATACAACGAGCGGAAATGTAGGTCATAACCCAGATGTATGAATGAATACTTTACTTGAATGCTATACTTTATCTAAGGCTTCTTCAGTGAAATTCGAATCATTCTGCATTTTCGAAATTGAGAATGTCGAGGAGAATATTTATCAAAAGCGTTGACATTAATCGTACTCCCCTCAATATCAATATGTATTGCTTCCTTTTGACCATTCGGTGAGGTCTGTTTGATCTGACCTTTTTTTTATTCATTTTGTAAGTAATTCCGAGAATCTTTTTCTATTTTTTGAGGTGAGTTCTAGGGATGAGTTATTACAACCCACGATGTTGGTTTATGGATACTATTGCTGCTCAAAATCAGTTGAATTATGAATATATTATTCTTTAGAAGTAGATAAATACTTCGGCAAAGATCCGGCCATGTTACTGGTCCGGTCCGGCCAAATCTTGAATTATACTGAAATCCGGTCCGTCCAAAAATTGCCGATCCGTTCCATCCCTAATTATTAGCAACACGAAATTCATCTCAGACATACTTCTCCAACTGGAGTTGCTCTACCCTTGTTTATGACAGTGTTTGTCTTGGATATGTTCAAGTGGCAGAGATATGTCAACTGTCCAACCCCAACTTGATTGAAGCGTTGGTTGGAGATGACAGTTTGGTTATTTCGTGAATATTAATTTTTAATTTCTTTCAGATGACTGAAATATGGTTGGTGAGTTTATTTTTGAGTTTCTATTCATACTGTAAAATGAGTTTAGTCTTGTTTTAAACTGAATTCTGCAGATTTAATGGCTTCTTATCTTAGTAATTACTTTTCAAGTGACTGATACTAGTTTTTTGTTTTCCAGGCAAAGAAATGATATTTCTACAAATGTTCCAGGTTCCTGAATTGAACGTCCTGCCAAGGACTTCCCGATGTAAGAGTGTTACGCAGACTGAGACTTTTATGATAGTTTGTTCTTAATCAGTAGGAATGCAATCACTAGCGATTCAGTATGAGTATGCACTTTCAGCTCAAGACTAAACTTCGGCCGATAAGTCTGAGTGTTATAGTGAAAGGTGTTGTGTGTGATAACTGACTTGTTGAATTTTTCATGTATATTTTTATACAGACAATTTATTAGGATTTTGATTCAAATTACTGATATTTTGTTTGACCTGTGGGTGGTCAATAATATGTTGTTAGTATATGAATTTCATGGTATTGGATTTCTCTTGAAGCAATTTTGTTTCGTTGAGCCTTGACGTAAGTTGATCCAAATTTACATTACGATTAGAATACGTTCATTTCTCATTTATTTATCATATTTATTACTACAAAAATGACCTTAATAAAGTTATTATTCATGAAATCTGCGTATGATTTTGAAAAAACATAGTAATTATTTTTAAATGTAGAGAATTAAAAAGAGATGAATAATAAAGAAGCATTTTCTTTCTCTCTCTATAGAGGAGTTGCGAACACAGAAATGTTCAAATCTAACCACAGAAGTCAAAAAATCAAGTGTCAAGTCTGTCACTGGAACCATGCGGACACCCCTCGAAATTCAATAATTCCATCGCCCCAACTGGTTTTTATGAACGTGAAATGTCACGCGTGTTGCCAGTGTTTAGTAGGCAGCTCGCACTTCTTATATTTATGTTCTGTGGTTCACAATGATATAGAGCTCTTTTAAGTTTAGTTGCATGTGATGTGGCTCTCAAAGGGTGGTTCCTGGTAAATCTCTTGTGGCAATCCGGCAAATGGCTTCGCTCCAGTGTGTGTCAAATTATTTCGGAGAATATTTTGAAAATTATAATAAAATTTCTAAAAATATTTATGAGCGAGAATAAATTTCCGGATTTAATTCGACCTAGTGTGGTATTTGGTTAGAAAATTCCACAACAAATGTGTTCATTTCCAACAACACCAACTTTCGTCATCATCAAGTACTTGCAAAGCATTTCATTGAGAGACCGTCCTCGCGACCTGAGGTCAATAGACTTCTGTTGCTGGAGAGGAAACAACTCGGTCTGGTGACTGTTTAACAAACATTTGAAGAGAATGGGATTAACGAGCTGCTCCCTATGGGGTGGTGCAGGAGCACTGATGAAACGGTTGAACATATTTTGTTCAACTGTGGCAACCTAACTGAGTTAAGGTCAACACACCTAGGTAATCCAACACCTACTATTCCTATGGTGAGAGGGACCACTTCTGGCAGACTCGCGACATTTCTGTCTTTGTGTCTGAGAAGCTGAGTCTCTATAGAACGATGCGGGTGAACAATGGGCCACTAGGCCTCAGTTCGGCCGGAAGGCACCGCGCGAAGAAGAGGAAGAAGAAAGCAAGTTTTGTCGACTTGATTATTTAGTTACCATGGCAACTCAGTGTAACTCCAAGCTAGAGTCCATTCACCAAAGGTTGAGCTGTCGGTTGGCCGTGGAAATTTGATATATTTCACTGTGTATATTAAAATTTTAGGTAATTGGCAAATACTGCCAACATCAGATAAAAAAAGAAACGCCTACTATGCGCTCAACCTTCCGTGAACGGACTATAGTAATAATTTCTGTTTTGAATCTGTAAAAAACATCACGATGTAGAAAAATGCCTCGCTTCGGTCAAGAGATTAAAGAATTCAACATTTTTGTAGAAAATAAAATATTGTCGTTACCTTGTTTGAATAATTTAAGATGTCTAATGTATGCTAGGGAAAATGAAACCGAATGGAAACACTTTCAAGTTTTCACAAATATAAAACTAGAAATTCAAAAACATCACTTGTGCCAAAACATAATCCTTATTAATTTGAAGGTTCTTCACTTTATTAAATTATTCAATCACTAACCATTCTCTGTGTGAGTTTAAGAGAGAATTCAAAAACATGTAATGCTGTTGATGAAATGTTTCTATTCGGTTGAAGAATATTTTTCTGATCCCCCATATATTTTGAGTTGAAATCAGTCTGTATTTTTTTCTTCTTAAATATTACCTGTCCTTCACACCGTGGTGTAGTCCTAAAAGATCCATAAGTAATTATTAGTATTACTCATCTGATTATCTTAAAAGGCTGCTGCTAATCCTTCACCACTGAGGATAAAATGCCAAAAACGGGAAAGATTTTAGTACGGTCAATAGAGAAGATCTTCTAGGTATTAGCTTGTGGATAGTTCATTTTAAGAGTCTCCATTCTCTTCAAAGATTGTCTAAATTAAAGCTTGGGGGTATTTTCACCATTGTTGCAAAATGGCGAATGCATCTGGTCCGTTTTATTCTTCAAGGTTCATTAAAGGGATATTCGTGTACTCGCGACCTAATCGTTTATTGTACCTCACCGTTTCAGTCTTTCTTGAAACGTTGTCTAAATCAGAGCTAAAGGTAATTTTCATTCTAGTTGCAAGATGGCGAAAGGCATTTCCTTTTGATTCTTAGTGTCTTCATTATCTAAGCATTCATCTAAGTTTTAGCTCGTGGATAGTCCCCTCGAGTGGGTAATTATAATGAAAGCTTCTGGATGAGAAGTTAATGAGGAAAGAGTAGTGGTAACCCGTTTTCTATGTTCGCGGAATTATGGGAGGTTGACACACAAGAAATTGGAAATAGCTGAAAAAATTTGGAACATTATCAACCTGAACACTCAGTGGCCGGACCTTAAAAAAAAGAAATCCAAAGGAAATAATCCCTGAATTGTGTGAACATTGAAACATCGATGAATATTTCTCTAGAATCATGTGGAAAAAAGGCTAAATAACAAATATTTGAATAAAGTATAATAACGAAACGTAGAATGGACTAAATGTTAAATGCGTTTAAAATTTGTTATATCATGAGCGAATATTATTAACATATGTTTATATAATTCGAAGTTCTGATTTTTTTATAATGATTTTATTAATAGTTATAGATTTCTGTGACCAAATATCCAGCAGAAAACGTGCAGTTGTGTATTTATTTTCCACATCACTCTCCTATATCTTCATATTCTTCCACCAAATAAAGCCTTTTTGCAGTCAATGTTCGAGAAATTAGCACTAGTAGATTTCCAAACTGTAGGCAAGCTATGGAATTTTTATAAAGGTTGACGCTCACTTGGACGAGACGAGACGAGAACGAAGCGACGCGTTAGTTAGATTCTGATCTTCGCTTCGCGCCTCCCAAGTGAGCGTCTACCCATTTGATTCAGTGCAAATCGTGCCTGCGGAAAACAACTCTTCGCTTCGTCTCGTCTCGTCCAAGTGAGCGTCAACCTTAACAGTTATTTTTATTTCTTCCATAGTTGAATCATTATCAAGTTAATTTTAGGAGGCACTCATATCTGAATGATTTATGTAATCAAGATGTGATAACAGGATACCTCTTTATTGATTCAGAAAGTTTTTTATATAGATATTATTCTGAATAAATCAGCAAAATGAATATCAGATAAAAATATACTGAGACGGTGAAGTATTTCCTGATGTACATCAAGAATATGTATGTATATACTAAATGTCACCTTATTGTTCACGAAACGTTGAGCTGTCGGTTGGCCATGACAATTTGGCATATTCCAGTGTGTATATTAAAATTTAAGGTTATGTTGTTTATTTACTTGGCAGATCGATGAACAATGTTGTCAATATAACATAGAGTTCTCTGATTACTCTGAAGCTCGTCGGACGAGGCCGGGTACATTCTGCAACGTTGACTTTATTTTACGTTATGACAGCAAATACTGCCAACTTCAGATGGATAAACAAACGCCTACTATGCTTTCAAACTTTCGTGAACGGACTATACAATTGATAACGTTTTTTATCTATTGAATGACAGCAAATAAAAACTTTTTTCGATCGCAACAGACACGCACGTAACGGATAACATTTGAATCTCGCCTTCATGAGTTGAGTCGAGTTATTGCGAACAATACAACTAAAGTAAAGGATTGAATATGTATATTTATTGGTGCATGGGTACATGTAAGTCAAAGAAAACAACATTGCATGAGTTACATGTACTGGGCCGGAAAGCGAAAAGTGGACGAACCTGCACAGGTTCATTCTACCGAGGGGTCAGCAAGCAATTTGATGTGGAGTCCGAATACTTTGCCTCATTTTCTCACCATCATTCAAATGCTGAAGCATAGAACAATTATTTTAAACTTCTGTTCCTTCAAAATCACCACAATAAATTTTGAGGATTTTGATGTCAATAGCTGTGTTATGGTATAGCCATAGATATTCAAGGATGGAGCCGGATTTAATATGGGAAAAAAGTCGTTTACATTTCGCTTCACGCCACTGTAAATTCACTTCAATCTGAACTGAAATCTAAAAACCTGAGAAATGCACAAGTATAAAAATTTGACTAGATCATTAAACGAAACAGGGAGTTTCAAACATTTTTCGACAAATTCCATTTCCAATTTTCAATTTATCCTCATTTACTCGACACATAAATATCTAGGTTTTTAAACTACGATAAAAACACATCCCCTCGAAAATATTTTTGAGGTACTTTTTTTCATTGAATCGTAGTTGACGTGTTTTAATCTAATTACATGAGCAGCCGCCGGCGCCGTTCTGATTTTTTCTGTAAATTTACAGACGAAGCTTCGGAAATAACAGAAAAATAAAATTCCAAAAGTAGGTAATTGTGTAACATTAGAATCGAACTGGCCTGTTCACCAGCTCGTCCGAGATAAATTCTTTCTTGCACTCCAGATCTTTCATAGTTTAGTCAAGCCTATATATCCTTTTGTGACCAATTCCATCTTGAAATTTCATAAATTGAAGTCATTTGGGCGAAAATATAGCGAGTTGTCTGACGAGTAACAAGCGCGCCAAAAAACAGCTGTTCAGTTTTATCACCTCATAAGTTGAAAAATAATGGTGGATTCACTTACACAGGAAAAACTGTAAGATGTGACTGATGACAAATGCAGCAATAAGCCAACTGAAATAATATCTCCTAATCTGTGAATCCATCATTACTTTAGAACATATCAGTGCATCAAAAATACAGCTAATTTTGCACGACAACGTATTGCAAGAAAACTGCGAGAGTTCATTGATATTTTTGTAGTAGTGCTCGATTCCAAAGATGGAGGACTTCTGACATAATTGTTTTTTAGAAAAATCTACAGACGAATCAGAATTATTGTCATTTTGCAGTATAATCTACGTCACAACTCTTTTTGGAAAACTTGTAAGCTTTTTCTGATTTTTTCTTTCAAATTTTATTGCGTTTTTTCCTCAAATAAACAACAATCACTACTCGGTAAACCTCATGACGTGATTAACTAGTTTTTCGAAATTTAGTTCAATTATAAGTCAACAGTTATTTTCTTCAATTAAATACTGGATTCACGGAATAACATCAGAAATGTACGGTGAAAAAACAAACAGGCAGAAATTTGTGTTCGAAAAATACTCATAATCCAACAAGTGGGCAGCACACTTACACTCATATCACCTATCATACACATGAAAAAAGGATAGGATCTATAACCAGCGTTAAGCACCTGCAGTCATAGTTTCTAAGTTTATGAGAAGATGAAATACTTGTGCCGTGTACTTAGATATGTATATGAGTACTATTCGAACAATAAAACTCTCTGTGAGCTCGCTTTAATACATTGAGCGTAAAAAGTTAACTGTATAATACGCAAAAAGTACATCCATGCAAACTAGTTTCACATGTCTTTGGCTTGAGAATAGAATGAAGTGGGGCGTAAAAATTAATTTTTCATTAGATTCAGAGTGATTGGAACTATTCTTCCTTATATGTTCCATAATTAATGATCGACTAACATAGAGGATATAACAAATAAAAGAACAGAATTTATGTGATTAAGAAGTGTTGTTAAGCACTTCATGCAATATTTCCATATAAGTTATCGATATTTTTCACTCATTTCGTATGATGTATTTTGTTTCTGTTGTGTTGATTTCATTCAAAAACAAATGTTTCTCCGAAAATTATCACAACTGAAAGGATTTTTACCTCTCGGCTATAATATCGGAATTGAACTCTATCGGTTTTTTTCTCCAAATCTATACAACACGGAACGTTCCATTTACGGAAGAGAAAAGTTTCAGAAGTTAATATCCAATTAAAAGAAGAAGACTGCTCAGTAACTACTAGATATTTTAACGACACGATAGTGAGGTATCCCTAAATCGAAAAATACATGAAATTAGGATAAGAACGGATTGAAATACGATAATCATAAAATTTAAAAATACCAATTCCAGAGAATAATTTAGGTGTTTGCATAACACTAGATAATTTTCAGCGCGCTTGTTCCTAGGTAAACAATGTACCATAGTTTCGACCAGAAGACTGTTAGTTCAAAAATTTTGAAGCACTTTAATTTCGAGCCGAAAGTGGTCTTAAAAGAGTTCGACTCACTGATGAATATTCCGAGATCAAAAACATTTTGCACTACTGGCCGCAGGGTGCATGGTCAGAAAAGCTCGGTTAACAGACCAAATCGATCGAATAGTTCTCGAGTTATGATTTAAAAGTCAGTTTCGGTTTTACTCAAAACTGGAAATCCTATCGGATCTATATTTCATATATTAGATGTTCTATGATGATATCGACACTTCTGAGGATGTTTTAAATAGAAAATATAAAAACTGACCAATGATGTCAGGACAGGGCACATGTGTGGTCGTCGACCTACTTCGTAAATGAGTAAAACCAAGTGCTTTTTCTTCATAAATGTACCGGGTTTTTCACTATAATTTGACCCCCCCCTTCAACTCTGTTACTAAAGGAGATACAAAAAAATGTTTCGTATAAAAGTTTCACGAAATCAACTGAGGTTTTTTTATATGAGTCCAGAAACTGAAATATATACAGGGTGGCCAACATATTAATGGCAACTTCATTTTTTCAAATGGAACACCCTGTATATTTTTCCATGTTTGGCTAGCTCTTTTTCCCCAGATTTCGAATATGTAACATATGTTGGTCTATCTCTTTTATTCTGAGAACCATAGAGTTTCAAATTTTAAGAACCACCTGGCAAGATCTGTAATCATTTTACAAGTGGCAGAGTGCGCTTACTGAAAATGCTCATTTTTGGAGTTATAATAACGTCAATGGGAAGATATACAGAGTGAAAAACATTGAATGCAACTATATTTTTTCAAATGGGACACCCTGTCCTGTATATTCTTCCTTTTTTTGATAGGCTATTTCCTCCTGATCTCGAATATAAATGCTAATGTGGATGTGCCTCTTCAATTTTCAGAGTTTCAAATTTTTAAATGATCACACCGAATAAAAAATATGTGAAATACCTACGAAATTCTTTCTATCCAAACAATCTACTTGAAAGTAATATTAAGGGTTTAATATTGGTTGATTTTATATCCCTAATATCTCCGCTTTCATTGATTGTCATTATGGCTGAAGTCATTTTTTTCCTTCAGGAACGGCTATAAAAACGTGTTCAACGGTGTTAAATCGGAACTATTTGGTGGCCATAAAATGGGTGCGCCATTACCAATCCAAAGATCAAATTGGCCACTTAAATATTCACGAACTTCCAAAACGCTATGCCAGATGGTTATTGAAATTTGAAACTCCGTGGTGCTCAGAATAAGAAAGATAGACCAACATATGTTACATATTCGAAATCAGGAGAAAAAGAGCTAATCAAATATGGAAAAATATACAAGGTGTTCCATTTGAAAAAATGGAGTTGCCATCAATATGTTGGTCACCCTGTATATATTTCAGTTTCTGGACTCATATAAAAAAACCTCAGTTGATTTCGTGAAACTTTTATACGAAACATTTTTTTGTATCTCCTTTAGTAACAAAGTTAAAGGGGGGGTCAAATTATAGTGAAAAACCCGGTACACCGAAAGATCGCTTATTGCATTCAATGTGACATGTGCAATGCTATTTCAATTTTGAAATACATGTGCTCCTCATTTGAACGTTAGTCAGTCAAATAAATAAACATTCAATTTTCCTTTGCGTGCTTTCTCTTTTCCTTATCGTATTGAGGTTCCCTTACTCTGCAAGTGTTTAATCAGTGCATTATTAAATATAATTAACAACACTTTTCTAGTTAAAGAGCTTTGAATTTTGCTTCTTGTCTATATCCACGGAATTTCATCTTAAGCTTCCTAATAATTATTATACATGAACTTGTGTAACATTTCGTGCAAATCCCAAGAATAAAAAACTCAAAGAATTTTCAGAAAATTCCATACTTGCTGCTTTTCGACACTTAATTTTTAATGTATCTATAGTGGGGGAGGCCAAGGGAGATTTTGGCAGTGCGACAGAATAATACAAACACTTTCAAAAGTTTTGCACACCCCCTCCCCCCCTATAGTGGGGATAATATAATCAAAATTCACAACATGTTGTTACTGACATCAAAAGGAACTTGTTTACAACGAAAAAAAATGTTCATGAAATATCGATTTCGTCAAATGTGTGCTTTTCTGCGGATTAGTTCAAAAACTGTGTTAAATGCCTATAAACGAATTGTCTGCTTTTGACAGAACTAGAATTCTTGCTCTCTGGCAAGAAGGGCTCTCACGCCATTAGATAGCCAATAGACTGAACACTTTTCGAAGCACGGTCAGCAGCACGATTAGGCGCTAAGAGGAAACTAGTGGAGTGCAAAGTAGACCTCGAAGTGGTCGTCCTCGTGTTACCACGATTCTAGAAGATCGATATATTGCCCAACCAGTCCGTAGAAATAGGTCAGTGACGGTATCGACACTAGTTCGGAATTCCAAAGAGCCCACAACCGTGTAATAACATGCGCTACAATTCGTAGAAGAGTTAAGCATCAGGATTGCATTCCAGAAAGCCTCTACGAGTTCCTTCATTAACTGCTCGTCATCGAATAGCTCTTCTGTAGTGGGCGCGAACCCATCAAAACTGGAATTTAGAAGAATTGAGAAATGTGCTGTTTACAGATGAATCGCGGATTCGGTTAGTAAGTGGGGACTACCGCTTAAGAGTTTGAAGGTAACCTGCATGTCGAAATAGACCTGAGAGAGCTATTCAAGTTGCTCCTTTTAGCGGTGGCACTGAAATGTTTTGGGGAGGCATAATGTTTCGAAGAAGAACGCCCTTAATTTACACACCCTCCCGATGACTGGTGCATATTACCTAAAAATTTCATAAATCCTGTAATTATACCCATGGGTAAAGAATTAGGGATTTAATTTATCATTATGGAGGAGTAATCACTCATTGTTTTTGAATCAAATTTTCGCATTTGCAATAAGACATTAAGATGAAAATGTTAAATTGAAACAAGTTGTCAATCAAATAGAAAGCAAAGTAAAGTTTGTTTTAAAAGAGCGGTGTTTATTTTCTCAGACCCAAACATTTGTTGGTCCTTCGAGTATTCAAGAATCAGATAGGAAATAACACGAAGTAAAAGTAAGTCCCTGCGAGATCTTCTTGTCCAAGCTTCTTGTGAGGAGGAAAGAAGAGAAGTAGTGGATTCCAGGGTTCGTGGAGAACTCTTCAGAAAAGAGGTTCGAAGTTAGTTGAAGGGCGATGGTTCTACCACTTCTGTCTACAAGAGTCGTTAGGAATATGGCGGAGCACAAGTCCGACATATCAAGCCGAGCAACAGCAAGAAGTAGCGGTTTCAACTGGTAAGTTCCACACTGAATATTCAGAAAAAAGCCTTACCGAGAAAACTCGACATTCAAAAAGAAATTGACAATAAACTCTTAAAACTTGATGTAAAAGAGTGGGAAATGTCTAAAAGGAAGATTGATATAAAAAGGAAAAAGGAAACTATTTGAAAACAAATGAGCTCTACAAAATCTGAAAAACAAGGAAAGAAGTGCCTGTGGATGAAGCAATTCACATACTAATTATCAAAATGACCCACGAAAGTCCATATGTGGAGAAGAAAAAATAGAACAATGGTTAGAAGAAAATATTTCTATTGAATCTAAGTCTTTATTTTCTGGTCATTCTGTAGTATCCAGTAAGAACTCAGGTAAAAAAAAATGTCAGGAATGCAAAGATTATAGGGAAATTGATCATTTCAAAATGATGTTAGCTAGACAATGTATTGATAAGGAGTTGCCTGAATTTTTTTGGAGATGTCGAAGAATGGATGAATTTTTATACCCAATTTGGTAACACCACTGATTTATTAGGAATCCCAGATTCCAAAACTCCTGTCGTTTGAGAACATGTTTATAAGGTATTACCATTGATGAAGACTCATGATTTAAATTATTTAGCGTTATTCTCTGACAAATTTCAAAATTTCACGTCAACTTCGAAGGAAGTCAATATGAATAATTTATTCATTATGTCCACACCTCTTGAAAGATCTTTTCTCTGACTTGCCATACTCAATGCAAGTATCTTTGGGGGAAAAGATTAGTAAGGGAACAATGAACGAATTGTCTCGAAGATTTTCAAAGTTGGATTTTCCACGAAGTAAAAGCTGTCCACTTTGTACGAGCATTGAATCCAAATAGATCATCGAACTTCTCTGGGAAGAGCAATAAAATGAATCCTACTGTTATGACCTATATAGACAAAAATAAAAAAAAACTATGTAGATTATACAACGATGCATAGCTTTTTTAGATAGCTCTGAAAAATTCAGAGATTTTGCTCAAGAAGAAAGGTGGAAATTGGTTGAGTTAGAAGATTTATATTTTGCATGTATACACAGCTCATAGAATAAATAAATGTACGAAAAGAAGACATCATGGTATTGGTAACTGTCCAAAATTTTATCATGAATTACCTAGTAAACCCAAAATTCAGGAATATAATCAAGGACTTGAATTTGTTGATGATAATGTAGCACAAGATCAGGTAGTTAGTCATAATTTGCGGTCCGACAACGAAATTCTATCGAAAGTGATGCCTGTTACAATCATAGGAATAAAATTGACGGATGAAGATTCGAGGAAGGAAATTAAATGTTAGAAGATCTCATTCGACATTATTGATGCAGATCGAAGAGTACATAAATAAAATGATTATTAAATGATAATGATAAGGAATTCTTTCCATTTTGGATAAAATTGTCACTTTTGAAAATTTTTCAAGTCCAGTTCAAGATCATTCGATTGGAGGGTGAGAAGTAGGGGAGTAAGGGTTAGAGGGTGTGGAGTAGGAGGGTAGGAGGGTGAAGGGTGTGGGGGTGACGACTTATGCAGGACCTTCGTATTATGGGTCCAGCGTCCTAACTACTAGTCTATTGAAGCTTGAAGCAGTTCGAAACGAGCGGTCTTAGGAAGGTATTGTAATAGAAAGTTGTATTAGGTAGGATAATGGAAAGTAGGACGTCATTTCGACAATGACGATAAGTGAAATATCATAAGTTATACAGGGTTGCAGAAATCGCGTAGTTTTCACACAAGTCCCATTCGAGGTTATTATGTAAGCTGGCAATCATCATCAGGTTTTCATTTTTCAGATAAAATTATGTACCTATTTTTTTCTCATGCTATTCTCAAACGTGTTGTTTTCGAGGTGAGGAGATAATTATTTCGATTGCAATGGATGAATCGGACATCGAGCACTCACCTTTTGTGGTACAATATCTATTACATTTCCTCGATCGTATATACAGGTGAGGAAAGAATAATATGATTACAATGTTATGTGAGTATAAGCGAACTCAATAGTCAATATTTCGAACTATCAACTTAATTAATATGAGACTGATGAAAGTGTTTTTTATTGTCTACAGGTAGGTAGAATTGAAAACACTATGAAAAATCGTTCATTTTATTATACAATTACAGAAGCATAATAATGTTCCTAGGTTTATCAGGTTCTCCGATCTTCCGTTATTTTGCGAATAATGTACCCAGGGGAGTGTTTCATGAGTTCTTGGAACGATATACCGCTCGTCATCTTCTAAACTCACTTTTTTTGTTGTTTTGTGTGATGAATACTCGATGCTCTTTAGCCTAAATTACATTTTGAGTAATAATCTTCTGCTTCTATATTTCCAAACAATCTTCGAAACAAATATTATTTTTCACAATAGATTCTTTGACACCTTTTTTTTGTTGTACCATAATTTCTGAACATAAGTATAATTCAATCAGGATCATACTCTGTCTTTTCTTATTGAGATCAGTTCTTGAGCTCTTCACAGCATGTAATTTCGATTTGAGCCCTTCATAATCAGTCATAAGAACACCACTGTTCTCATCTGTCATCATACCCAAAACCTTCTAGTTCACTTGCGGAAATAGGGATCATCTTTAGGGTAATCGGAGGTATCAATATGTGATATACAATATCTTTTCATCTTTATCTTTCAGATTAGTGATCATTCCAGTCCGAATTCTCAACTCGAATGCGGATACTGAATTATCCCTGGCATTATATCTGGCACTTTCCTTCGGTTTACTTAGCCCTGCTCCAATTCCTCGTTGATTTTTGAACTGTTGTCTCAGGGATTCAATATTTCGAATTTGAGACTCGAGTTGTTGTTTCCTTTCTATAGTTGAGCATGCCCGCATTTCATGATAAATTTTTCTAACAGCTCTAGCTAATCTGCTAATCCTTTTATAGCACGCTCATTATCCTTTGTTGAAATGAACAAAGTCACTTACGACTTCATCAGTCTGAGACAGTCTTCTATGTTGAACATTTTGACGCAACTGAAACAAAAAATTCCCAACTTGAATTCATATATTCATACGATTTCCGAAGATAGTCGAAGATTTCCGAAGCCATGAAAAGATACTCGAATATGTGGAAAGTGGGCATGAAGTGGTTATTAAAAGGATACAAAGCGGATACTCAGCAGTCTCAATTTTCTGTAGCAAGAACATGATGTATAGGTACTTGTAGAATTGTGAAAAAATTCACTCAGTTTAATAATTTGAGTAGGCATTGGAATATTCATAACCATATTGACTTCGCTTGTGTCGTATGTAAGAAGAAATTTACAAAGAGTGATACTTTAATGAAACACATCATCAAGGTCAACCAAGCGGTTTTAAAAGCCATAAATGCAACAATTTCCCTACAACGCATATATACCTAGCCATAGATGACAGCCTACTTTTCAGATAGGTCTAACAAACATCCTAAGACTGGTACTCGACCCTCGTAAGAGTACACTAGTGTGCTTTCGGAAAATCGTCGATCACACTTTTATACCGCATAGGCAGAACTTCGATATGTAACTTATCCAAATTATTTATTGCCATATGGGCCCTCAGGATTTTAGGACACAGTTCTGAGGTAAGAATTTCCATATAGATAGACAGTTGGAAAGCTGACGATATTCATAGATGAAATATATACGAACTATGTATGAATATTCAAATGCCTACTCAAATTATTACGCTGAGTGAATTGTTTTTCACAAATTCTAATAATATACATCATGTTCTTGCTACAGAAAATTGAGAGTGCTGAAAACCCGCTTTGTATCCGTTTTATATCCACTTCATGCCTACTTTCAACATATTCGAGTATCTTTTCATAGCTTCGGAAATCTTCGACTATCTTCGGAAATCATATTAATTGAAGTTTGAAGTTGGGAATTTTTGTTCCAGTTGCGTCAAAATGTTCAACATGGAAGACTGTCTTAGGCTGATAAAGCCGTTAGTAGCTTTGTTCTTAAAAAACAATTTACTCAGCGTAATAATTTAAGTAGGCATCTGAATAGATAGTCGAAGATTTCCGAAGCCATGAAAAAATACTCGAATATTGGAAGTGGGCATGAAGTGTTAATATAAAAGGATACAAAGCGGATACTCAGCAGTCTTATTTTCTGTAGCAAGAACATGATGTATACTTGTAGAATTTGTGAAAAAAAATTCACTCAGTTAATAATTTGAGTAGGCATTTGAATATTCTAACCATATTGACTTCGCTTGTGTCGTATGTAAGAAGAAATTTACAAAGAGTGATACTTTAATGAAACCATCATCAGGTCACCTAGGCGGTTTTTAAAAGCCATAAATGCAACAATTTCCCTACAACGCATATATAATACCTAGCCATAGATGACAGCCTACTTTTCAGATAGGTCTAACAAACATCCTTAGACTGGTACTCGACCCTCGTAGAGTACTCTAGTGTGCTTTCGGAAAATCGTCGATCACACTTTATACCGCATAGGCGGAACTTCGATATGTAACTTATCCAAATTATTTATTGCCATATGGGCCCACAGGATTCTAGAACACAGTTCGGAGTTCTGAGAGAATTTTCATACAGATAGACAGTTTGAAAAGCTGACGAGACGATATTCATAGATGAAATATATACTAACTATGTATGAATATTCCAATGACTACTCAAATTATTACTGAGTGAATTGTTTTCACAAATTCTAATAGTAAACATCATGTCTTGCTACAGAAAATTGAGACTGCTGAAAACCCGCTTTGTATCCGTTTTATATCCCTTTGCCCTCTTTCGCATATTCGAGTATTTTTTCATGGCATCGGAAATCAAATGAATATGTGGATTCAAGTTGGGAATATTGTTTCAGTTGCGTCAAAATGTTCAACATAGAAGACTGTCTTAGGCTGATGAAGTCATTAGTGGCTTTGTTCATTCAACAAGGATAATGAGCATGCGATAAAGAGATTAGCAGAATGTACTAGAGCTGTAGAAAAATTTATCATGAAATGCTAGCATGCTCAAATATAGAAAGGAAACAACAACTCGAGTTTAAAATTCGAAATATTGAATCCCTGGGACAACAGTTCAAAAATAAACTACGAATTGGAGCAGTCTTAATAAACGGAAGGAAAGTGCCAGAGATAGAGTACATTGGGATATAGAGTATCCGCATTAGACGAGAATTCGGACTCGAATTATCACTATTCTGAAAATGAAGATGAAAAGAGATTGTATATCACATTTTGATACCTCCGATTACCCTAAAGATAATCCCCCTACGGAATTCCGCAAGTGAACAAGGTTTTGGGTATGATGAAAGGTGAGAACAAAGGTGTTCTTATGACTGATTATGAGGTCTCAGATCCAAATTATATGCTGTGAAGAGCTCAAGAACTGATCTCAGTAAGAAAAAACAGCAATCGGAAAAGGAAGGGATGATCCTAATGAAATTACTTCTGTGTTCAGAAATTATGGTACACGAAAAAA